>CAXIVR010000001.1:176135672-176465672 GCA_964035755.1 Teleogryllus oceanicus
GTCTTGTCTCTCTTTCTCTTGCTGTGCGCTTGCCTTGCTTCATAATTATTCTTTAATTTAGAATTCAAGCGTATTTTAAACTTAGTTTTGTTTCATATCATATTGCATAAACAAGTCAATTTTATTTTAATAGGATTGTTAATTTTTATTGAGAATTTATTCCTATTCATTTCATCAGGTCATCAAGAATTATTTTGATATGTTTTATTCTTTCTTTCATCTAACTATGACATGTATGTATTTATGAATTATGTAAAATTTGAACTCTTGGTTAAATATTAAAGATGATCATCCCTCTCTATGTAATTGCCTTTATATTAATTGTTTTTATAGTATCTGTATTTCTCTGTTTTTTTTTGTAGTTTATGAAGTGTAGAGGCCTGATGATGAAGGGATATCAACCTTCGAAACGTTGCCACGCCACTGATTTTTCAAAGAAATGTTAATTGGCATGTAAAAATATTATTGTTGTATTTCAATAAATGTTTGACTGTCTATAAAATTCTTTAGAATCTATTTACCCAACTAAGAAACTTAATAACAGACAGCTAGTAGGTCAAGTTTTAAACTATCCGCGCATTAAGCAGAGAAAAACCAATACGAAAGCGTTTTCATGAAGAATTCTCGACTTTTCCTCCTCTTGTGCAGTGATTGCGGATATCTCACCGAGCTCGTGCGGCCAGAAGAGCAGAACCTTTTCAACTGAGTCCTGCGGCCAGAGGGAAGGAGTTCCTCCATTGAAAGGTTATTTAGAGATGTCTCTTTCAACTAGATGAATGCATCACTGGACACCTCTTCATCCACACTAGCATGAGTCTTTTCGTTCATCAAGGGCCAATATATCAGAAGAGACTGTTACGGTATATTCTTACACCGTTAGGTGCCGAAGTCAGGGTGAAGGGATAAATCAAATGGTTGGGTTCCTCTTATCTCATCGTAAGGTGACGTATATAATCTAATTTGTTGTATCTTTTACAGTATTACGTACAATTAAATTATCTTATAAAACTATACGCGATCTGCTACTAGTTAAATTTAACACAGACGAACTGAATTAGCCCGTACTTTTATTTCTTTACTTGGGAGATGGTCCGAATCAACAGGGCAACACGGCCAAGAGCACAGAAACTATGGTGAGGGTCGACTCAATATGTGTGTACACTTCTCAGATGCAGTCTGAACAGAAGATCGGCTTCCTGAAAACAATCAGGAGATGTTCCGTAGCCAGATCACATCAATCGGACGTGTTCCGAGTGAGTGTGCAAACCACTTAGATTCCATAAGAGGAGAGTCGTCTAAGAGTTTAGGGTTTCGGTTTCATTCTCCATGGCTTCCGCCGTTGTTTGGGTCCACGTGTGTTGCCGCCGTCGGGATCCTTCTCAGCGGAATCCTCCTGACCCCTGCTAGAGAAGCTGGAGACTTCAGTTCTTGCGAGTCCCTCAAGTGCGACTGCTCTGTTCTTCGTAGTGGTGAGCTATTTGACAGTCGGCTCTCTCGATAAGAGCAAAACACGAACTTCCGACAGTGATTGAAAATCGTTCGAGCATTAGATGGCAGATAACGTTTTATTTTTCTTGTACTACTATGTATTATAGAAAATTTGAATGCTCCAACGAAAAGTGTCGTTTTTAGACGGAAAAACTACGAGGTCGAATCAAAAAGTGAGTTACACTGCCACGTTATGGCCATTTTTGAAATCACCTTCACATAGGCAACACGGCTACGGTAACATGCAATGTAAGTTCACTTTTCCACATAGTTCTCAAGAGACTGTAAACATTTCTCGGAACAATCAACCAACGTTTCGATTCCTGTTGCGTACCTCCAGCGCTATGAAACCACCTGGAGACAGCTTCTTTCACCTTCTCTCGGAATCGTCGTCCGCCGAGATCCTTTTTCAACTTACCGAATACATGATAATAGGTAATGGAGCTAAGTCTGGACTGAGTGGAGGATGTTGCCATACCTCTCTATTGAATCGCTGCAACAGTTCGGACGTTTGGTGGGCCATATGAGGTGTTATGTTATCGTGCAACAAAATCACACCGGCGTTCAATTTCCGCCACCGCTTTTCTTTCATTGCCTTACGCGACCAATTCAACATTTGACAATACGAAGCTGTCGTGCCATGCGGCATAAATTTCACGTGCAACACCCCCTCCTTGTGAAAGAACCCTGTCGTCGTTATTTTACCTTCTTTCATGGTGGTGATGTGGTGTGCACCCATTCCATCGATGCTCTCTTTGTTTCGGACGTGAAGTGATGAACCCACGTTTCAACCTCTGGGATGATTCGCCGCAGAAACTCTTTACTCTCCACAGAATACCGATGCAAAAATGCTAGTTACAATAGGAAACGTAACCTTGTGAACATCGGTGAGCAGACGTGGGACCCATCTTTGAGACGGATTCCGAGATCCGATGTGCTTGTGAACAACACACTGCCTTACAAAATGTTCAACATGTTGGCAATTTCTTGCAGTGTTATGCGCCGATTATCTCTAATCGTCCCATCCACAAGGTCAACATTTGCAACCGTAGTGGTCGTTGCGGGTCTGCCTTCGTGATATTTGTCCGTGAGATTAGTGCGTCCGGCGTCAAATTGCTTACTCCACTTCACAATATCTAGATGATAAATTCCATTCTTACTATATACAGCAGTGACTGGACAATGAATGTCCGTGCAATTGAGTCGTTTAGCCAATAGAAATCTACTCACTGCATGCACCTCCAATTTGAAGTGAACATCCAGTGAACGCGCCATTGAGCCCAGTCCGCTCTGTACACAACACAACATTCCTATCGGACATGTCAGCAGCTACCGTAGCTTGCTCCGCATTGGGCGCGGTCCCGACACACAGAGTGCTCTCGTGACGAGCTAGTGTAACTTGATTCGCCTACGTAGATTTGTGGGTCCTTCGTACCGAAAAAGTGAATAGTTATTGTTCCTAATGACTGCATCAGAAGATGACCTCCAGAACGCCTGTGCGCAAAGTGTTGTCTAACAATCAGGGTCAATTGTCACATGTGTAACTGTGATATTTATTATATGAAATTTCCCACTAGATGTTCACTGGCAAAAAGTGATCATTTTCGGCCCCTCTGTAGGAATTTGCGGCATTTATTCTGAGACACCTGTACCCCACTTATAGTACACGAGAAGGTGAAACTGAAAGAACGCTGTAGCTTTGTCACAAGGAGCAAGAACAGTCAGTGACAGTAATGAAATCACTGTCGCATCGCAAATGACGATACGGACGATTTTTAGATGTGAACGGCTTCGTTAGTGAAGAAATAAAAGAGAAGGAAACTAGTAGTGCTGAAACAGCACGTACTTTGTCATCCGTATTTTCACGCAAAATTACGCAAAAAGTACTCAAATTTTCAAAAAATTGTACATGACGTTGTTTCAAAATCTATCTTTAAGGAACATATTTCATTCAGGGAAAATTTCTCATAACTGTAATTGTAGGAAGACGCCATCTTTATAACTGTCATTGTAGGAAGACGCTGAACAATTTTTGAATTTTTGTAATTTTCAAACAATCAGTTTTCAACAAAAATGAAAGCTGCACCATTCTTTTATATGTCCTTCACACTATCCAACAACAAAATTTAATGAAACACGATGGCGCCATTTTTTGAAAATGTAGAACCCATAAAACATGGATTCTGGCTACAACGCGTGTTAGAGGATTTTTTAAATCTAGCAGCTGGATTTATCCACTTTTTTCTTACTAGAGCCCTGTAATGAGAGTAAAAATTGGCAGTTTTTTCGCGGAGCAGTACATAACTTTCTCTCTACTGCATAAACGGTAGCGAGAAAGTGAAAAGGAATAAAATTGATAAAATGAACAGCATAATTCAAATGAATGTAAGAGAAGTGCATCTTTGCGCCAAACATAAAACAGTTCTTCTCGTGAATTCCGTATGTGGACAAAAGTGGCAGTAGTGATATTTGATATTCTATACGATTTAAATCAATTTTTTGTGATATTTTCCCGTGGTATAATTTGACATTTATTTTGAATTGTGTTTTAGATAATAAACATTTGTGTTAATAAAAAATTATAAAATATCATCCACATTCCTTTTAAATCCATTTTGAGCTCCACTTTTGCTAAATCCCCCGACGATGACATTAGGAACGCATTTTATAAAAGCAATAAAATGAGTGATTTTTTCATACTTTATTAAAATAATCCATTAATGATTACTACACTTACACCAGATGTTCCATATTGCAAATGAATTATAAAATATTATTGTGTTTTTCAATTTGCATAAAAGAGAAATTGCTTTGCGAAACGACAACCTCTGCTATTTTTTTCGAAATTCGTGTCATTTTTTCGCATTTTCGGGTAAAGACTAATTATTTTAGAATTTACAGATTATAGTGATTTTAAAGTTGAAGAGAAAACAACCATACACTAAAAATGTCCCCTTATTGCAGGTTTACGGACATTTTTCCTCATCGTTTTGAACTGTTTTAATTTAAGCCTCTTCGTCTAATATAGTGAAACATTGCTGAGTGATACGAAATAAAATGTTTTCATCATTTTATTACGTATCCGTATACACGTATCGCTCAACGCTTAACACGTAACGCTTACCTTCAAATGCGTATACACATATACACGTATTGCCAATAAATAATAAAAGTATTCTGAGGCTCTTTATGTTTATTATGTTCATAATTTTACTAATTCAATCTAATCTAGCTAATTAAACTCACCTTATAGAGGAGCGGTATGCGTCCCTAGTGTCGGTATTTTTGCTGGGACCCCAAGGTGCGCATAGACCCGCCATTTCTTCTGTAACATATACGTAATATTCATTTAATTTCATCCTTCTACGAGAAGAAAATAATACCGAGAAAACTACAGAATAAAATCTTAAATATTCACATATATTTAACTTTGATACGGCTTTCAGACTACAATAAGTTGATTCAGGAAATGTCAAATTGCAATTTTGAGTACACCCCTTCATATCGTTCAAAATTGATTAAAATTAAGTGTAAAAGAATAAATTTAGTATTCATAGATATATAGAGATCTATACCAGCTGATGTTTGAAAAGTGAAAGCAAAATGGCAAGTGACGCTTATTCACAATTAATTCCATTTCTTACTGAAAAGGAACTTGTGAAATCCCATGAAAATTTGCCATCAGCGATATAAAGTAAAAGATTGAATTGAATGTTTAATGCTATTTCTTCTTTCACAGTTAGTTACTAATTAATATTTTTCTTTCTGTTATATGCAATATAAAGTATAATAATGATGAATAAAATTGTCAAACTTGTTTAGGGATCTCTAATATGAAGAAAGTGTTTTGTTCAAAGCATCTGTGCGTCGTTCACGCCACCGGCCTGCCCGTCCATCTCTCTGTGCGACTGTGAGCCACAGTATCGCCTAAACTGTACAGAAGATTTTCATCAAAATATTCTGATGTGCTCACGGCCCTACGAATTTGAAACGAATGTTTTAATTGTTGGTAGTACTGCACAGAGAACCAGTGCAGATTACCGTGCAGAGAATATTTTCAAAATGTTCTCAAAAAATGTATGCAATTTCTACTTTCTTGCATACTACATAATTACGTTGGAAAGAGACAGTATTGTAATGCCCCAGCAAAAAGTTGTGATTTTTCTTCAGTAAAGTAGTACATATTGTGGGACCCTGATATCGAAAAAGTGGATAAATCCTGTTCCTGAAAATAATAATGACTTCCTATAACAAGTTGTGTAATTGGAATCTACATTTTGTAGGGTTTACGGTAATATAACAATTGGTTTACGGAAAAATATCTCTGTTACATGCCCATCTTCTATGTCAGACTGTCTTTCCTAGTGCGGCCAACGTTGGGGCCAAAAGCGTTCCGACGATTTTCTCCAAAATTGATGTTACGCGATCAATCTGGCTGAACTAGTAGCCCTGCGAATTTGAAACGGATATTTTAATTATTGGGGGTTCTTCACAAAAGCAATTCATTTTCAAAGTTTTCTATCAAATTGGTCCGCTTTGGGTTAAATTCTTTTCTCGTATAGAGTAAAGTACGCTTAAAAAACGGATCAGTTCTCATTTTTTGTTGAAATCTGAATTCGAAAAACGCAAAAGTTAAGTTTTTTTGTGTCTTTCTTCAATTGCACGATGGAGATTTTTCTTAATGAAATCTATTATTCAAACATAGATGTTAAAATCAGGTCATCTACAATTTTTCGAAAGAATGAATATTTTTGGTGTCATTTTGCGTGAAATATAGGCAATTTTAAAAATAAGGTTTTCTCAAAAACAGTTCCAATGTTTTTCTTTAATTTTTTCTTGAATGAAGTACACTTATAGAAATAGCGCTGGTCCCATTTCCAGTGAACTTTCTGAATAATCAAACATTGCAAAAAATTAACATCGCAAAACTACAATATTGATAATAGATATTAGTATTACTTTCTCGCTAAGAGTAGATATTATAGTATTTTTACTTTCTCGCTAAGAAGCAGAGAGAAAGTTATGTAATGTTGCGCGAAAAAACGGCGCATTTTCGGCAGGAAAACTCTTATTACTGGACCCTGGTAACAAAAAAGTGGATAAATCCAGCTGATAAATTTAAAAACTCCTTTAACACGTCGTGTAGCGAGAATCCATGTATTGTGGGTCCTTGATGCCGAAAATCTATTGACAGCAAAACGTCTGTCCCTCTGTGAACAACGCTAGCGTCTAAACCGTTTAGCCGATTTTCTCCAAAATTGATATTCCCCAATCAATCTGACTGATGTCGCGGCCCCTTGGATTTGAAATCGACATTTTAATTTTGGGGTACTTTACGTGAAGCCTCTGGGACATTTTCAAAATTAAAAAAAAGCAGCTCCATAGTTTTTTATTAAATTCGCAAAAGTTCAAAAATTTTTCGTAGCCTTCCTACATGTAAAACGTTAAAGATAGAGATTTTTCCCCTTCATGAAATCTGTTCCTTAAAGATTGATTTTGAAATATGTTCATGTACAATTTTTCGAAAATTTTAGTAGCGTACTTTTCGCGTAATTTTGCGTGAAAATACAGGCGATAAAGTGCGTGTTGTTTTAGTACATAATTTCTTTAATGAAATCCGTTATTTAAAACTAGATCTTGAAATGTCATTGAAAATTTTTGATTTTTTGAAAATTGCAACTGCAAATGTTCAACTTTGTTTTCTATGAGTTGTGAAGGCTCAGTAGCTGCGAGGCCGGAGGTGTAGAGGTAAAGTGAATAGTGTACTAAACCTAGCCCAAGAACCTGAGTTTGAATCCCAGCATGGAAAAAGTATGTTATGTTGGTTGGAAACACTTTTGCATGTTCTAGTAGCAGAATAATATTATGTAGACATTACCAATAATGTAAGAAAATTTGTGATATTGTATTACCACTAGTTTTTTCAATTGCTCCCCAGGATGACAGGTGAAGTATGTTGCATTTAATATCACATTCCTCAAAAAAACAAAAACAAAAAAGTACAATGTATGGAATTAAAAAAAAAAGATTCTTATAACTGCATAATTTCTTCAATATCTTAAAAAATACATGTCAGCCAAACTTTTTTGTAAGAGTCTGTACTAATTTAAAATTATTGTATTCAAAAATTAGGTTGCCAAGGAGCATTTTTTTCAAGCTTGGAGAACAGAGATTTTATTTTAATTTAATATATTTTTGAGTATGAATCCCTGTGATCAATCAAACATAGTACCTTAAAAGACAGAATGACTCATGTCTCATGACCCTAAGACTCATGTCTTATGGTCAAATCAATCAGTTCCACAAAAAAGTGGCCATTAAAGAAGGTATCATTTCAACAGGTTTCCATACATTTTATGTCATATAACCTTAATTTTAGGCCGGTTTCATTGACTTTATCTTATAATTCTGTAAGGTATAGAATTATTTATGTATGTGTCACTTAAACTATAGAAAAAATCAATTATGTTCTTAAATACATAAAAGACAAGTAGAAATTATTGTATGTGGTCTTAAAGCAATTGCAGTATTCAGCTAGTATTCAATAAAATATTCAACTAGTTTATAGTATGAAGATTGATTGCCTAAGTATACTATTTTTGTTGTGATCTATTTTTATCAAAAAACTGTGAAAACTATATAACCATAAGATCTGAATAATCTGAGCATGTTTTCTCAAGATCGATAATCCCTAGGGATTCTTTTACTATACAGTTAAATAGTAAATGAAAAGTATCTGCAAAGCTGTCATCAACATTTGAAACATAGCAATCATCACTCTTTAGTAAAAGAAAACATGTGCATCGATGAATGAACTACAAATGTGCTTTTATAGTATTGCTAACAATATTCCATCCCACACACCCAGATCTACTCCAACCACAACAAGCAAAAGGAGAGCTGGAGGTAATTGACTGAGAAGCTGAAATGCAATACTTGTTGCAGGCACATTGAGTCTTTTAGAATTATAGGTCTACAGAACAATTATTATATAATGTGTTTTACTGATGTTATTGTCCTTTTTGAAGCATACAATGGTTTCCCACCTTCAATGCAAATGTTTTAAAAATGAGAAGTTTGTTTATTTATTTTTTTGTTTATTTATTTATTTTACATTGAAAACAGTTAAAAACTGTGTGTGACGTGCTATGGGGAGAAGTGAACTCTGTGCACGTTTTCAAAATTCAGCGATCCCTACCTTAAGCCATATACTACTTAAATTTTGAATATAGAAATAAATGAGCATTTTTTGCAAGGATTGTTAACAAAATATTCACTCCGATGTAATAAAATCTATTTTCAAGGATAAATCAGCAATAAATTTAGTCTCTTATCCCTCTTCGAACCCTTCGTCAAAGAATAATACTTCCTACCGCAACAACATGGAGAACGATAATTTGAATAACTATATTTCCCACTGACTTCTGGAAGACGTGTACAGATAATGAAGTACATTTATGTCCAGAAGCAAAACAAGGGGCCATCTCAGCATTTGCTCAAAGGATCAGGGAAGCTGGACGAAAAGCCTGATAGAGATGGGGTCATTGACCCAGAAGCTGCAATTCAATACTTGTTACAGGTTGTTTAGAAGTATACAGTCCAATGGTAAATAATACATTATGTATCATTGTTAAAATTAATGTTACTTTTCTTTTGATGCTCAGTATAGTCTCTAATTGTATAGAAACAGTTATGCAGCAGAAACACTTTTACTTGGGATTTAAACTTTTCTATTGAATTTTATCGTTTGATGTCATCTGGTAATGTGTTGTAAAATAACGTACATGCATTGTATGAGAATTTTTTGTAATGAGCTGTTGATACTGTCACCTCATGAATATGATTACTATGTCTAGTGTTATAGTTATAGACATCCGCGTTTTCTGGAAATATATTCCCGCCCTTAAGCAAGTCATTTTTGACAAAATCCACTGATTTGTAAAACAACAGACAAGGTAATGATAAAATTCCTATTTTAATAATGAAATGCTTACATGAATCACGAGGATGGGATTTGGTTCTTATTTGTACAATTTTTTTTGTAATCTAAAAGTCTGGGAGCTATGAGATGTATTTCCCCAGAATATTATGCCTTATCTCAGGCAGGAATAAACATTTGCCAAATATACACAACATGCAGTATGAAGGCTGACTGCAGTATGAAGGCAGAATTCGAAAGAATTCTGAACGTGTGGTATAATGAACTTGATTTTGTATTCAAATGGATGTTCCATTTGAGGTTTGACTGAATCGAGAGACATAAAAATGTAGTTACTTTAACATTAGGCATTAAAATCGTTTTCTTTTCATTTACTATTAATTAAGTATTACGGAACCAATTTGAAAATCTGATATTGTACTATTTGCGGTTTCATTATTGCAAAGAATGTTCGTATCATCTGCAAAGAGAACTGTTCTTCCATTTCAAATCGTCGAGGGCATATCGTTTATGTATAGTAGGAAGAGAATAGGACCTAAAATCGATCCCCGAGGGACTCCGCGTGCAATTTGCGAAGAGTCAGAAAGGTTCCATCATTGTGTTGCTTATGCTAGTTTTGTAGATATTAATGAGTTGATTAAGAAGTGAAAATAATTTTGAAATTCACTGAAAGCTGGTGACTTTCAGGAGTTGTGGACATACGGTGTTGTCTTATTTGATGGCAACATGTTTTTTCTAAATAAAAAAGATTGCTCCACTGTATCTGGAGTAATCCTTGCTAGAGTTCCATGGTTACTAACTGAATATAAAAGATACAAGATAAAAAGATAAACTATGTTTCATAAAGTTGTATTTTGTAAAAACATATTATGGCATCCGTTTAATGGAAACCTAAAATCAGTGGCAGGGATATGTCAGATTACAATTTAAAATAAAATTGAAATAAAAATGAATCCATTTTATTTTTAATCACATAAAAACATCAATTAATTTATTTTTAAACACCAATACACTGGTTTTTAAATATCAGTCAATACTGCACAGCCATTCTTGCATATGTTTTTCTATTTTTCTATATTTCTATTTCCAAAACGATGGCACCTGTGCAGAGGATGTGACATCTCCTGGGTAGTCCAGCAGCCACTGACTCCGGCCGCAGTAGCCTATGTTCTAAATTTTTTCCTTTTCTCTATATGATTATGGAAATGTGTAACTTTACAAAGTGATTAGTTTTAATAATGTACATCCATTATGAACTATCAACAAACTAATGTTGATAAGTTATAATTGATAAGTTAACTTTTGACTGACTTAAAAATTTCCAATTTCACAAAATGATTGTAATATATGTAATATTCTTAAGTAATGTATTTTTTAAGGAATATGTTGTTGAATCCTTCCGGATCATTTGTGTAAGTAATGTAGAAGGGTCATGGTTACTGATAGAAAAATTGAAATAATTAACCTGTGAATAAACAAACCTGTTACATCACTTATATTAAAGATCTTCAAGGAATTTACTACAAATTTCATAAAATATATAACTTAAGAATTTCCAGAAAGAGAAGTAATAAAATAACTAAATGAAGATCAATAAAAGTTACATTAATGAAATAATTAAAACATATTTTGCATTCCATGACACAATAAGTTATAATGGACGATCAACCTTTCAAAATTGTAATGTTTTATTCCAAAACCTTTGGGACAAATATATTAAACCAGAGTGTGCAAGAATACAAGGATTAGAAAATTATTGTTTTGGCCATAAACAAAAAAGCATTTTCAAAATTATTTACAGATTGCAACATTTATGACAGCTTCAGAAGAATCAACATAAAACAAAAAATATAAATGAAGCAAATTTATACTCTGTTTAAACTGTATTCCTTGGTTGTTAGGCCATGGTTCAGTTGAAATCATACTTCCAAACATTTTGTCTGCAATTGTGGCAGTCATCATCAGCAGCATGGGGTTGAAGACCTTTCAGGTCAGAGACTCATGAGGAAGGGTCCCTGGCCATTGCCTCAATGCCACTGATAATATCTGTTCCAGTTGTAGATGAAACGTCTGGAAGTATGACTTCAATTGGACTATGGCCTATCAGATAAGTAAAGAATTTAAATATCGACACAGGCCATGAAAAATCACATTGTTTTATTATGGTCTATCAGATATTAAAATCTGACATTTTCATATGCAAAACAAATAACTACTTATCAAAAAAAGTTATAGTAGCCATCCAGACAATATGTCACATAACTTTCTTTTCAAAAACATCTCCGTTTTGAACTAACATTCATTCTGAACTCAGAAGTAGAAGTTGAAGGAGTCAGCGAGGAATAGTCATGATCTAAAACATTGAGTTTTTGGAGTTAAGCATACAATATTGCTCTTTCAGTAACCAACCCTCTTTCCATTTAGAATTTCAGTTTTCAATTTTCTCATCAAATGGCAAGATAACTCCTGATTGGTTTTCTTCCATTTATTTCTATGTGTTTGCCTGACGTTAAATGAACTGTATCTCTTAGGATACATATTATTTGTGATTTATAAGGTCCTCTAACTTGACTCAATTGCAATTGCCCAATGTAGGCTCTAGCAAATGCTCAATTGCAGCCTCAAAATTACAAGGTTTGATCTGACTTAAAGAAAATTTTACAGGAGAGCCCTTTGAAAGTTTGGAGGTGTCTAATGCTTAGATACAAAATACTGTGTCATTTTGTTCATAGAAGGTTTCCTATAAGTCTAGTTTGGAAACAGTTTTAATATTTTATTGATCTGACAATAGAGAGTTTGACAATGTAAATAATAATTTTTGAGAAAAGTGTGAGATAGAATCTTGTCATTGCGAGGTTGCAAAATATCAAACTTGAAATGTAAACTGGAGTGTAACAGCCTACACAGTGGGAGGTTGATCTGCAAAATATTCAGATTTTTAAACTTGGTTCCAACAAAGGTATAAATAACTGCAGGAATATTTCACACTGCTGCAATAAATGTCATTAACTTGTAAATTAATTAAATAATGTGAATAAATAAATGTAAAAACATGTAAATTAAATCATTGATGTAATGTCTTATTGTTTTTGCAGGTATTTTATACGTCAGCATATCTACGGTTTTTTCAATTGTAAGTTTACAAAAGTGTTATATCACTGTCCATAATGCTGTAATGCTTATTAAACATGTTAATTCATCACAAAATATGTCAGACATCTCATTATATACTACACTTAATTGTAATGAATTCATTAAACTGTGTAACTATATTATTATACAGCTATATAATTAATTAATTTGACCAGTTACACATGTTTGATCAGGATTGATCATGTAGGGTGGCAATAAATTTCTGTTCTATTTTACATACATTATTGCAGAAAACAAAGGTATAATTTGTGAATGTGCACTGTTTTTAATTTTCACACATTAAGAAACTTTTCTGATAAGATTGACAACAATGTGTTGGTTGTTCTATTAGTAAAACTATGACAAATTTAACTGCGAAATCATCTGTTTTGAAAGAATTTCATATATGTTCTAGTAACTGCCAAGGGTTAGTGTATGTTTTCTTTCTTGCAACAAGTTAATTTGCTCTTCTACAAAAAAATTTTTTTTATGTTTGAGAATATAGCTAACTAAGATACTAAATTAAGATCATATTTGCAATATGCACTATGCATAATGTATGTTCATGGAGGATGTCAATTATTAATATCAGATTCCATTAATTCACAACTTTACACATTCTCTAATGTTTCAATAATTTTCAGAATAGCAATGTACACATAATTTATACTCCTTAAAATTAATTCATTGCTTATGATATAAGATTTGAGATAATTTATACTATTAAGATTGTTTTTGAACGGCTTCCTTGAAGAAAATGATCACTCTTCTTCAAAAGAAATCAGTATTGGCAAAATCTCAGACTGTACCATATCCCATTACTTTTCAAGTCAACATTATTTGGACAAAACTGTATTACAAGCAAAAAATAAAATATCAAGCAAAGAGGAAAGGAATTGTATCATTTAAAGATAAAAAGAAAAACATTTCCAGTTCATCAAATGGTGAAGAAGACAGTTCTTCAATCAGGTTAAGAAGAACCTAGTAATAATAAAAATTATGATGAAAATAATAAGTAATTATGATAATCATGAAGTGGGAAAATATTAGACCACATAATAATGAATGATTTTGTCATTGTGCATTGGGCAGTATAATAAAAACCTTCTTAGGTTCTACCTTGCTTAGGTTTTTAAAATATTTCAAAATCAGCAAATTATTACATCTGGAGATTACAAATTATTACATTAGGATTAGGGGAAGAAGCTCTCCAAGCCATCTAGCAACCCTGTAAATGGTTCAACATAAAATGAAAGGTATGTATTAATTATATTATTAAAGTTATAATTTAATTCTCTCTGTTCTATATTTTATATATTTACTAGTAAAATATTTCATATCTATATAAAATTGTTCAATAAGAAGGTGGGTCAAGAAATATCATCCACACTCACTCTTATTTTAGGCTGCACACTTATATTCTGCATTTACTCAATTGATAGAGTGCATCTTTGATCCCCAAAATGGGACAATTTTCTTTCTTAAGTGATCTACCTTGAAATTAAAGTTTAATTTTTCTGCAATTTTTGAGTATATACAAGGACAATTTTTAAAAATGGCTGAATAAAATTTTATACAATTGTTGAAAATTTGCCTTTTCATTAAACATTTTCACATACTGGCATGTCTGTTGCAATTTCTGATATATCTCAATTTTTTCCTTTTAACTAGCAAAATTTCAAATAATAAAAATATCGTTTTTTAAATAATATACACAAAAATTTGATAAAAATTAAATCAATAAATAACCATATTAAAACAATGTTATGAAACACGAAAGAGCCAAAAAATCCAGTATCCAGGGGGGCGAGGCATGGGCGTTCCCCCAGAGGCGTAGAATTTTCGTGTACCTACCGTTTGATTTAAATATTTATGTTCGAATTATGTAATTATTTAAACAATAATGTTGTGTAGTATCATAGCTACACTACATAAATAACATACATGAATATTAACAAACAAATATGTTTGTTATTTAACAAAAAACTACAATGCCCCCCCTTCCACCCGAAATGATCGTCTGGATTCGCCCCCGCCGCCCGCTGAGAGTGATTCAAACAGACTGCATCGGTACAAACAAACAAACAAATAAATAAAATAAATAAACCACATATGCATGGCCTTTCGCACGGGTATGAGCGCTTCTGTTCTTCGTCACGTTCGGAGAATCTCGGCCGTTCGGCGATTTCCGGCCATGCCTGGAGAAACGCGCTATTCGAACTCTCAGTGTGAAATGGTGAGTGAACAGTGTGATGTTTTTGAGTGCGCCCTAATTCTTGGGCGCGTATATTGAGTTTTAGTTGTGTTATCAAGATTCTTTTAATTACCATGGATTACAGGGAAACTTTAATATTTCAGCTTCAGTTGAAACAAAAACTATTTGGTTCATATAAATTAGAAGAGAAGCTTTTGACAGTGCAGAAAGGCCGGCCTACTCCTTCGTTATTACATTTGACAACTAAAGTTACCAAAAGAAACTTTACACAATGCGCTTTATGGTTATAAATAAGGGACGGATTTTAATGAAATGTCAATTTTTTCGTTTAATTTTAGTATAGATTTTAATTTTATGTAACAACAACAAGGAATATATAACAATAACAAAAGGAAATGACCCCATTTTACATGACATTTTTTTGCATTTTTCGTCGATTTTGTCTTAAAAGTAGTTTTTTACCCTTTTCCGTCATTTTTAAAGCATTTTCGCTGATTTCATCGAGTTTAACAACAGTATAATGAAACTTTTTTCAAATAATACTTACAAAATGCAACAAATGTTTTTCACAGAATTCTCAGAAATTGCAATGTCAGCCATTGAGAGTATGTAATCTAAGATTCCTGTGACGCCAATCAGCGCCATTGTCGGCCGATTTCGGGATAAGTAAAGACAGAGATTTCCTGGTAAAAATCCTTGCAAACTAAAAGTTTGCCAGGTGAGTTCACTTGAACTGAAGGAAGATGCCTCGATTGTATCAGTAAGATATCGAACAGTTTGAGTTGTTCATCTGAACTTTCAACAAATATTTTACCACATTTTTCTTTGAATTTACATTATTTTAAAAACTTTTAAGAGTATTTTATTGATTATTTTGGGCAATGTTTTAGGTCATCAAAATCTGCCCCTTACTTATAACGTTTACAAGTGACTCTGTGGAAGAAAACGTCAAAGATCTTTTGAAACTAAAAGACAAAGAAAACAAAAGACGTCAGTAAAAAGGTTTCAGTTTCTATTAGATAATGTGAAGTGCCCTTACAAGGACCCTTGCAAACTCAGCTAATGCACATGCAAAATAGAATATTTCATACCGTATTAATCGCAATCCAATGAATTTTAATTTAACCCCTCCCTCCATCTTCCGTCTGTGGTCATAGGAACAACAAACCGAAGAATTTTATAGCAATTTCAGTTTCAATACAGAATTAAGGTGTTCAGAAGATTTGTTGAAACGAATACGGAGAAATAATACCAGAAAAGGCGAACTTCCAGAGTTTAAAAAATAGCATATCGCACTAAAAATACTTCGAATACCCCATTTCTCGGTAGTTTCAGAAAGATAGACCCGAACATTCGACACATCACAAAAATGCTGCGCAAAAATATCTTGCCTTGCCACTGAAAGGAAGCCCATTTCAGAGATGTTTTGTTTTAAACACCGCATGTATTTAAGTATCTACCACCCCTCCCCGAAAATTAGATTTTAGAATACATTCCATGTTGGGGTGATATTAGGGCTGCAACGTAGGGCAGAATCTGAATGTGTATCTACTTCACGCAGAATAGAAAACGTGAAAAGCAAACTTAAAAGGAGCAAAACACAGAAACGTAAACTCTTACGAATTTTATTAAAGATAAAATCAAGCACTAGGTGGTGTAAGGTGATGACCAGACATACTCTTTTTCACTTTCTCGTCGAACTGCGCAGTAAACTAGTCATACTCATGTAGAAAACAGAAAGTAATGTAAGACCCGCAACAGACTACACCGAGAGATGCGTTGCCAGAAGTGTGCGACGAGAGTTATTTATTTTACGTAAAAAAAAGTTAAAAACTGCGTATGACGTGCTATGGGGAAAAGTGAATTGTGTGCACATTTTCAAAATTCTGTGATCCCTACACTAAGTCATATACTACTTAAATTTTGAATTTTTGAAAGGGAGAAAAAAAACAAAAACTCCCATGAAATAAAATCTATTTTCAAGGATAAATAAGCAATAAATTTTGAATTTTGAAAGGGAGAAAAAAACAAAAACTCCCATGTTATAAAATCTATTTTCAAAGATAAATAAGCACTAAATTTTGGCTCTTATTACTCCTTCCGCGACAACATAGAAACAATAATTTGAATAATTGTATTTCCCACTGAATTCTAGAAGACGTGCACAGAAAATGAAGTTACATTTATGTCCAGAAGCAAAACAAGGGGCCATCTCAGCATTTGCTCAATGGATCAGGGAAACTGGACGAAAAACCTGATCGAGATGGGGGTCATTTGACCCGGAAGCTGTAGTACAATAGTTGTTACAGGTGGTTTATACTCATTTATACAGTCCAAATGGTAAATAATGCATTATGTATCATGTGGAAATGTGGAAAGAAGCCGGCGAGGCTGCGTCCACACACTACAAATACAGGTTATTCGATGTCTTGAAATGCCTTTATGCGCTACAAGCCGAGAGTGGGACAGCAGTTAACTGAGATCACCTGCGAGTCCCATTTCTTGTTTCATTAAGAGGTCTTGTGTGACTTTAACCCGTGAAATCCTTTTTTTTTTTTTTGCTGCCATAATCGTAAACCATCTGTCTAACTAGTTCGAATTGCCTAAATAGAAATACATTACTGCACTGCATAAAAATCATTATTTAATATAAAAAACTGGAACGTATGTGACTTTCAAGGGAGGAGTGCAATCTGTGCATATTTTCTTGAGCTCCGTAATTCCCCCCTCTAGTTCAGTCATTAAAGGCTGTAAGGCGGAGTCTCTCCTATAGAAATGGCTCACCCAAAATAAATTTAAAAACATTTTTATAACTGTAATTATTTATTAATAATGGATTTCTGAGTTATATTATGTTACAATTATATTAAAATTTTGTTTGTCAGTTCGATAACGGCCGCCCGAAACGCATTTGAAGCTGTTTACAGGGAAGGGAAAAGCGTTAGGCTCCCACTTCATTCCGCCATAAGGCCAAAGCAAAACGAGGAGGCGTGTCGTCATGCATTGACTGAACAGTCCTGTGAACGAAGGCTGCGGCCAGGCAGCCTTCAAGGGAGGAGCCTAGGGTCTGAAGAAGAGTGTGCTCACCAGATAGCGTTACTATGCAGCTCAGCGAGTAGCATTGCGCATCAACTAGTTTTCCCAATATGCGGTAGGGGCGTTACTCCCTTAAGCCTGTATCAGAAGCGCGAAGCATACAAGACTAGTCTTCGCGATCGGAAGAGATAATATATAGAAATGCAATGCAAGTAATGTAATGCATTTGCAGCCTTCCCCATTTAGAAAACTACGAGCCGCGACTGATCTAGTTGTGTTTACGAAGGAAATATCTTTAGTGATTCTTTCCTAGCTTCAACCAAGCTAGGAAAATTGGCTAATGAATGTACAATAGTAAATTCTCGCAATGAACGCATATAATATAAATTATCTTCCATGCATTTTCTCTTCTTAACGTAATATAACTGAAAATTTTGTGTCATACCGTATCATTGTAGTTTCTCGGCGATCCGTAAAGCAAAAATGCGAGATACGTCACTTGTTTTGCTTCTGGGCACAGAAAATAGATATTCTCATCACTTCACAATGTCAATTACAGTTGTTTCTTTGTACACAAATGAGTAACTAAAGAAAAAAACAAGCACAGAGAACATTTCAACATTTTTCGAACGGGAGTGTAACGTGATCTTTCCAAGTGCTCTCGCAAGAAAACGCTAGATGACGCAGAAGGAAAAGTAGACCGAGTATCGACTAGGAGAGAAACGAGGTCGAATATGGAATGAGAAAGGGGAAAACAAGGAATTCGCCTCTTTATTGGAGTAACTACGGGAAAATAATTTTAAATAAGTTTCTTTGTTTGAAATTAGTAACCTCTCCGTTTTAATGCGTATGGGATTGAAATCAGGCTTTGAAAATTTAAGTTAACGCTAAATATCGGTCAAGATTTTTCGTCCCTTGTGTTTTCACAATTCATACATGATACACAGTTTTCATTGCCAGGGTTCGTTCATGTTTTCATTTTCGTCTTGTTATTATATTCCTTCTACTAAATACTGATACTAAGCAAACTAAATACTGAATTCCTTGTATTAAATACTTAATACTAAGAAAACCAAGTACCGGGTTTACATCTGCCAAATGTTCATACTATCAACATTATCATAACTTGGAGGCTAAGTTTGTGAAGACAAAACTGAAATACACTATCCAATATGAAATGAAGCAATTATTTCTAAGAAGTAATTATTATTACTGTTATAATTAATATTATTATTGTTGTTGTTATTGTTAGTGTTATTGATACTTTTTCTTCGAAAACTCGTGTACCTCCCACCCAAGAAATTAACAGTCACTTATTAGTAGTAGGTATTTCAGCAATGCATACATGAATCGGAAATAATCTCCCTGGATAGGACGAGCGGTGTATCGATTGCACGAAACGCTATCACTTGAGCTGAGCTATCGTTGGCAACAAGTCAAGCCGTTAGTCATTATGTGGCGTTTGGTTATTATTATTATTATTATTATTATTATTATTATTATTATTACATCATTACTCTTCGAGTATTACAAATATTTTAAACGGCATTTAACATTTTATATCAATATGTATTTACATTTTTATCTAACTGTGACAGTTCAATGCAATAAAAAACACAGAGATATTGCCCCTCCAGCCTCTGTCCCCTTTAAGTTATGTCTGTGGTAACATCACTTTCTTTATACTTCGAATGAAACTTCGAAAAGTAAAATGATTTCAAAATAGTTTATTTGGGAAGGAAATGATTATGCTGTTATATAGAGCTACTATATATGCTAGAGGATTTTGGAATTTGCTTTCGCATCCTGATGGGGACTTCAGGAGTTTACTCTATGGTCGACTGACTGAGCAAAAGAGTTTTTGACTAAATGAATGTCTCGTGCTAAGAAAAGTTTCAAAGTCACTTGTTTATGCTGTCCTATTTACTAGCTTCTTGCTATTCTACTAAATATTACTTGATGATATAGTCCATCACTTCTGAAGAAAATCAATCTCACACAATAAGTGTCGCAGTCTATCGTAAGTAGCTTAATCTGTGTAAATATCTGGAATATATACGGTATTATAAACACAATGTATGTTACACTATAAACAAGTACGGAAACGAAAATGTATGTGCTCTATGATTCAAAGAATGATGTGATGTTGGCTGCAATGATCACATCTATCTGCACAGCCATCTTGCAAATTCGAATTGTAGACTTGTCTCTTCTCTGACATGAAGACGATACGTTCAAAGCGTACAACGTAAAAAAAGCTGATCTGGAATCTGATATGTTAACGTACGCATTTTTGTCATGACATTTACTTCAGTACAATTCTCGCGACAATCATTTTATTGTTACGTTTCGTGCTATTTCATTAGTTCTATTTAGCATTGCGACAGCTATAACACGATGCCTGTCTCAGGAAACATGTCAGGCAAATCTCTTGCGTATTGCGAATTCATGGGTTTTGACATAACCATGTGTTTCTATCCTTAAACGAGACTTAAGATAGGATATGTAGTAAAAGTGTATTGGGAAAGTTTGTCAAAATGCCAGTTTATAACTCCGTATTCTTGAATGATTAATAATCTTTCAATTAGTAAAGTGAAGTTAACTATCACTTATAGTTTGTTGCAATCTTTTATATAGAATAGTAGTCGGAATCACGATAGTCTTAAAATGTTAAAGTGATGGTTTTGAGAAATTCTGGATATTTAGTCACTATTTTACGTACTGTCACTCCCTGAAGCATAAACATTTTCTTGTTGCCAAATAAGAATGTTAACAACTTCCTAGAAGTTTGCTTAGATTATTTTCTTCCGATATCCTCTTCACAGAACTTGAAGAAAGGGCCTCGAACATTTTAATATTATTTATAAGTATCATTATTCGGTGATATTAAATAAACAGCCCATAGTTGGTGTAAAATATGTTGATTTACATATTTTGTTTTAAAAATCAATGAATGCTATTGTTCCATAATTACTTCCGGATTCAGTGTGTTACCATTGCATGCTTTTAATACATACGATAGTAATTAGCACAACTTTTTAATTACTGACGCTTTATTCAAGTAACTTATTTTGCGTAGAAAAGTGTAAACTCACCTCGTTCGCGGGCCCACTGCAATCTCTTCTGTTCCACCAGTGACATGGATTTATTGACACTTAGGGTCATGTCTGTTCCTCACAACGGTCGGACAGCGTTACGTGAACTTCCCCTAGCGATCGCGTTGCTCCTGTTGCATTGCCGTGAGCACTTGCCACGCCGTGTGCCATGAAACTGGCGCCTACTTGGGGCCCAGAGGAGCGCCGAGCGAGCCCATGGGGAACGCACGGGCCCCGCAGTAACCGCGGCGACGAGCGGCCGTTATGTTGGGCGCTAGCATTCGCAGCAGCTCCGTATGAATTCACGACCTCAGCTAATCGATGTAACAGCTTCGTCGTCATAGCAACTTGGCTCGCGTGACTCACCAACACCATCGGCCTGTGAGTAGTACAAGAAATAGGTTTTCCTCTCGTCGATAGGGAACCAGACCTGCTGGTCTTCCTGTGGTTCACCATTTGGAACCAAGATTTTCTCTAATCCTACGGCGCTGCTTCTTCAAAAATAGTAATTATCAACTCCTAGGTACATTGGAAATTGAGATATTTAACTGCGCATGAAAGCAATATTTTATACAGTATTCCAATTTTATGCCGAATGCTCAAAAAGTAAAACAATGCTGCATACGAACCATTGCATACCGTAGGTTTAAATAGAAAAAAGTGTTTTTATATTTGAATTCTTGTCACATTTGTTTCTCAAAAATGTGCAGTATTGCATAACCAGTCGAACTTGATAAGTCGTATGTTATCGTGAGATAAGTACGTATATTGGCGTGAAAGTACAGATTTACCCAGAGGGCAGATATTCTTTAAAAAATCATTTCAAAAACACCGCAAACAAAAAGGCCCGTGTATTCACATGAAAAAATGATATCGACTGCTTTCACGGAGTTCAACGTACTTTGCATCGGAAATGTTCGGAATGACAAAGATACTTACTTCATTATTCAGGGACATGTTAAATTGCTACATATATCCAACAAAAGTCAACACAAAAAACGTTGCAAAATGAAAATAATTTTGTACTTTTAATGAGTAACCCGACTCAGAACAACGGCAACAAACATTCTTATAACTATGAAAATAACGTTTGTTTCTTTGTATGTTACATAAAATGAATGATTATTATTATAAGAAGAAAAATGTTTTTTATTTTAGTTAAAACAAAAAGCCAGTAATGAAAATGTATTTAATCTACAGCATAATTTGTAAACCAGTTCATTGCAAATGACCACATCTATTTATTTATTTATTTATTTATTTTACGTAAAAAAACAGTTAAAAACTGCGTATGACGTGCTATGGGGAAAAGTGAATTGTGTGCACATTTTCAAAATTCTGTGATCCCTACACTAAGTCATAACTACTTAAATTTTGAATTTTGAAAGGAGAAAAGAAAACAAAAACTCCCATGTAGTAAAATCTATTTTCAAAAATAAATAAGCAATAAATTTTGAATTTTGAAAGGAGAAAAAACAAAACTCCCATCTAGTAAAATCTATTTTCAAAAATTAATAAGCAATAAATTTTGAATTTTGAAAGGCAGAAAAACAAAAAACTCCCATGTAGTAAAATCTATTTTCAAAAATAAATAAGCAATAAATTTTGAATTTTGAAAGGGAGAAAAAAACAACAAAAAACTCCCATGTAATAAACTCTATTTTCAAGGATAAATAAGCAATAAATTTTGGCTCTTATTACTTCCTGCCGCGACAACATGGAAACGATAATTTGAATAATTGTATTTTCCCACTGAATTCTAGAAGACGTGCACAGAAAATGAAGTTACATTTATGTCCAGAAGCAAAACAAGGGGCCATCTCAGCATTTGCTCAATGGATCAGGGAAACTGGACGAAAAACCTGATCGAGATGGGGGTCATTTGACCCGGAAGCTGTAGTACAATAGTTGTTACAGGTTGTTTATACTCATTTATACAGTCCAAGTGGTAAATAATGCATTATGTATCATTGTTCAAATTAATGTTACTTTTCTTGTGATGCTCAGTATAGTCTCTAATTGTATAGAAACAGTTATGCAGCAGAAACGATTTCCTTGGGATTTAAACTTTTCTATTGAATTTAATCGTTTAATGTCATCTGGCAAAGTGTTGTAAAATAATGTACAGTTTGTTGTGATTTTTAATTAATTTAATAAATAAGCTTTCTCCCGCCCTTGAGCAAGTCATTTTTTACAAAAACCATTGATTCGTAAATAAAAAGACACGGTAATGGTAGAATTCCTAGATTAATGAAGAGAGGCTTACATGAATCACGTGGGTGGGATTTGGTTATTATTCGTACAATTCGTTTTTGTAATCCAAAAGTCTGGGAACATCTCGATCGATTTTAGTCGGTTTCGTAACCCAAGGCGTAAGCACTGATGTGGTTCCTTATTTTCTTTCTGGACAATAATTGTGGATTATTTGTCACTGAACAGAACAGATCAGGTACGGTAGTTAAAGTGTCTAGATCATAAATAAAATAGAGTTTCTACTTATTCGAAATGAAATACTGGACAAAACTCTTATTGAATCTATTGAGATATTTTAACGAATGTAAAGAAAATAACACTTTTAAACTCTTGTTATAGTTCGACTTTAAAACACAAACACGAATTAAATATATTTTAAAACACCTACTTAATGTGTCACATTCGACGCGTTTAATTTAGATTTTCACACGATTTGAGGTTTGATGCAGCACGGGAGTATAATTGCATGCAAAAAGTTAAAAGATGCACATGTAACTTGAAGAATGTGGACTACGTTGACCATATACTACGCTACAATGACGGAATCACAGACTATCATGGGCGGTTCAGGTAAGCATTTATTATAATCAGAAGAAATAACAAAATACTGAGATATGTATTGGTTTGAAAATAGTTTAAACAATCCCTGACAGGAAAATATGTTTTTGTGTAATATCTGCTTAAAGTTAATGCAATTTATATAATAAAAATTAACGGCTCTTAATTGTATATTTTAGTTTTTTCCGCAAACAGAACTAAAGTTCTGAAAATCAGATATGATTTTCATTAATCTCAGGGTCAATTTGGGGACACTATCCAGCAGGAAAAGTGCACATTTCGAAATTGTTTATAAAGTTGTTAATCATTTGAAAATTGCTAATTCGCAGTTTTTGATCCTGGGACATCAGATAATCTTTTCCACATTAATATTTAAAAAATTGGAATTTGTATATAAATTTGCAAATTTTGTAATTCTTTTTTTATTCTCGTTTCAAGTATCTTTAAACAAGATGCGAAATTCCGCAATCCGATTGGCGCTATCACTTTTCGTTTTTGAGATATGTAATTGTTTATAAGAAAATGGTGTCTCGTGACAATTCCCACTTTTTTTGACAGTCAATCCTTTCGCAGTTCCTACACAAGTCTATTCTTCAACCCGTTTTGCAATGTTTCTCATAGTTTCTCCGCTTCATACACTTCGAGTTTGTTACGGGGATGGAGCGTACTTACAGCCTCAACGCTCGCATATACTGCGGTGAAAATTGTTTGTTTGTTTATTTAATTAATTTAATTAATTAATTAAATAAAAAATAATTTCTGTATTTTTATTTATTTATTTATTTATTTATTTATTTATTTATTTATTTATTTATTTATTTATTTATTTATTTATTTATTTATTTATTTATTTATTTATTTATTTATTTATTTATTTATTTATTTATTTATTTATTTATTTATTTATTTATTTATTTATTTATTATAAAAAATAATTTCTGTATTTTTATTTATTTATTTATTTATTTATTTATTTATTTATTTATTTATTTATTTATTTATTTATTTATTTATTTATTTATTTATTTATTTATTTATTTATTTATTTATTTATTTATTTATTTATTTATTTATTTATTTATTTATTTATTTATTATCTTTTTTAACGTGGGAAGGTGAAAATCTTCAAAAGATGTTGCAGAGCCCGTACTCTGCACCGTGTGGGACTCTTACCATTATAAAATCACCACCCTTTTTCCGACCTATATCGCCTCCGCGGACCTACCGTCAGGTATTACATCACAGAGGGGGTCATCTGCATAGTTTACGCTGTGTCATATGAGTGAATGTGTAATTTATGAATCAAAATGTCTTCTATATAACCTGCTATTAATTGCCACTTTTCCTTTGTTTAAAGCATATGATCTACCATATTTGTCTTATGGACAACCGTTCCTAGTCTTTGATTTAGTATGCGTCTTTCTCGATCCCATGTAACATAGTCGAAAAGAGTATGACGTGCATCGTCGTTTTCGCACTCGCAATGGGCGCAGTTTCCGCTTTCTGATATTGCAAAGCCTTTGAGGTATGCGCTGAAGTTGCCAGGACCGGCAAGTGCCTGTGTAAGGAAATAATTTACTTCGCCGTGCTTTCTTTTTATCCACGTCTTCATATTTGGGATGAGGCAATGCGTCCATCCTCCTACGGGAACAGCGTCCCATTGCCTGTGCCATCTTTGTACTAGTCTTGTCCTTGCGCCTGTCTTGAACTTAGTCCTCTTGGATGATTGTTGGTCCTCATTTAGGTCCAAATTTCTCCCGTCGAGGTGGGTTGGTCCACGTCCTGACGAGGACATACATAGAGGGCTCCCAAGGGCTTCCTTCACAAGTCATTTTTCTTCTCCCCATTGTACATTCTCATTCTTCTATAACATCCTGTCACTTTTCTTCTCCCTCTTCCTGTCACTGGCTCCCTCTGTATGCTGAACGCCCACCCATGTGTTTGCCGTGCATGGCGACCCGTGTCGGAGGGAATGTATGTCCTGTCGGTTGAGGGTCCTGTCTGTTTCCCAATTACTCTCCTCGTGCTACTTCTTTCTTGGCATCCAGGGATACGTGCTCTTACGTATTTTGGGGAGCATTCCTTGTAGGTCTCAATACTTGCTTTGGCTACGGACTCTTCTAGACGGGCGGTCGGGAGCTAACCCACTCCCGATCAACCGGCTTGGATTAGGTCTCGTACTAAACTCCAGGGTGAGTGGGGGGTATCCACGGCGGTGCAGCCCTGTGGTACCCCGCCCCCACTATATCCCCGTAGCAACCCTGGCACTCCGATGGAGTGTACCCTTGTTGGGCTCTGTGGTGGGTGGGGACCACGGGGATGAGTCTGATATCCTCTTAATGGAAATAATCCTTCCCCCCGCCCTCTTCCATAAGGAAGAGGAGATTTGTTGGTGAAACATTAAATCTTGAGAATTTTTTGTAACGACTCTGACAGACCTACTAAAGCCCGCTTTTTCGTCATGTCATGTAAAACAGACAATTAAACAATGAAGAGTGTCAGCCCGATCAAACTTGCCAGAGAAATCGAAAAGTTTGGCAAATTTCGGTCGGTGGTTCGTCAAAGAAACGGCACAATCCTGTTTGAATGTCGCTCTGACGAACTGATCAGCAAAATCACTGACCTAAAAGAAATAGCCGGCCTCCAGGTGCATGTGTCCGCCCACCCGACCTTAAACCTCTGCAAGGGTGTGGTAAATCATGATGACTTTTCAACCGAAACTTGAAAGCTTTCTTCGAACCATATGGTGTGTTCGAGATTTACAGGATTCAGTGGAGAGTAAATGGGGTACTCACTCCTACTTCAGCTCTGATACCGACCTTTGACTGTTCATCTCTACCAGAAAAGATAACGTGTAGTTTCTATAATCTCCGTGTCAGGCAGTATGTCCCAAACCCTCTGCGCTGCTTTAAATGCCAGAGGTTTGGCCATACGCAACCTCGTTGCATGAGCGCCGCAGTCTGTGTGCACTGTGGAAGGGAGGCTTGTAACGACTCTAACTGCTCCGCAGAGGCAAAGTGCGTGAACTGTTTTCGAAAACACCCATCAAATTCTAACCAGCGCCCCATTTTTTAAGAGAAAGAGAGATCCAGAAGATCAGGGTGTCTGAGAAAGTTTCCTTTCCGGAGGCACGACGCCGTTACCAGACCCGAAACCCTGTGGACATGGCCCGAAGTTTCGCTGACACCGGGGGTCAACATAAGAAAGTAAATTCTGAAACCCAAACGCCTAAAGCCTCCACTTTGCGCGATGCTGCCTGCCAGGTGTCCTTTGATGACATCGGCGGAGATGCCTATCCCAAATCTTATGTCTAGTCTGAAACAAAAACAGTAGCCAAAAGCATAAATATTTCAACAAACACTCAAACGCATCCAGAGAAGCCGAGGCCGATAGGCCCTATTGCTAGATCTAGGTCGCCTGTCTCAAGGGACCGTGGTCTCCCAATACATGCGACTCTCTCTAGCAGTAGTCAAGATGACTCTGCTGGGAACGAGGAACTCCGCACAAACCAGCCTATTACTCTCCAACAGAGAAGGAAAAAGAAGAAAAAGAAACCCGATACATAATAGATAGACATAGATAACCCACCCTAGAATCAAGAAACCTAAGAACTAGAAACAATGGCTCTCCTCTCATGGAACTTAAATGGCTTTCGTACTCGTTTGGACGAATTAAAGCGTATAATGTCTATGCACAGACCCGTGGTTATCTGCCTGCAGGAAACACATCTCCGTTCTGAGCACTCCCTCTCTCTACGCGGCTTTTGTTGCTACAGGCAAGACGTTGACGATGGCCTCCGCGCCCATGGCGGAGTCGCCACTTTTATCACAGACTATCTGGTATCTAAAGAACTAGACATACGAACCACTCTCCAGATATCTTGCGTTCTTCTCAATTTCCGAACTATTTTTGTTACCATCTGCAACGTTTATATCCCGCCTGGACAAGTCGTGTCACAAAACTGGAAGATGTGCTCTCTCAGGTGCCTGCACTTTTCTTATTGTGGGGGACTTCAACGCCCACAAACCTGCCTGGGGTAGCACAAGGTCGTGCACGAGAGGCAGGCTACTTGAAAATAACATAGGTAACCAAAACTTAATTCTCCTTAATTTTGGCGAAAGCACACACTTTTCCGTAGCTTCTAACACTTTCTCGTCCGTGGACCTAGCTCTCTGTAGTCCCTCTTTCTACAATCTTCGAATGGACTGTCCTTGGCGACCTGCATGGCAGTGACCATTTTCCCATTTGGATCAACTTCGATATTCCCGATCTGAACGTTGCCCGCCCTCCTCGCTGGCTAATCCACCGAGCTGAGTGGGAAACATTCAAGAAAGAATTACGAATATAGGAAAACTGCTCAAACGGCATTGATGCTATGGTTGTCCATTTTAATAACGCCGTCATTCATGCGGCCTCATTTGCCATCCTGAAGTCGTCGGGCCATGCACGACATACCCCTGTGCCATGGTGGAACGTTGATTGTGCCACCGCGGTCCGCGATCGGAAGAGGGCATTGGCCAAACTTAGTAGGTTCCCAACAATGGAAAACGTAATAAATTATAAAAGATCCCCAGCCAGAGCTAGATTAACGATACGGGAAAGTGTGGCTGCGTCCTGGAGAGCTTACATCTCGTCACTCTCTTGCCGTTCACCCCCTAAACTAGTGTGGAGAAAGGTCCGACAGATCGGTGAAAGACTCCCTTCGTCGTCTATCTCAGGGCTTATGGTAAATGGCAATCTCCTAACCTTTCCACAAGAAACTGCTGAAGAAATGGCCTCTCGCTACGAACACATCTCCAGCTCCGTACACTATCCTTCTGGCTTTGAAAAAACGAAAATGGAAAACTGTAAATTAGACTTCTCGAGTCGCGTGGAGGAAGGTTACAATGCCTTTTTCTCCATGGACGAACTCTCTCCTGAGCCCTCACTTGTGCTAAAGATTCTGCTCCAAGACCAGACCAGATACATAACCCAATGTTGAAACGCCTACCTGAAAACGCTCGTTCCTTTCTCCTCGGCATTTTCAACAAGATTTGGGCTGAACATGCAGTACCAAGGATTTGGCGTGAGGCCATAGTTCTCCCAATCTCTAAAGAAGGAAAGGACAGAACAACCCCCTCAAGTTACCGCCCAATCTCGCTCACAAGCTGTGTGTGCAAGCTTTTAGAGCGAATGGTAAATACACATCTGGTCTGGCTCCTGGAACAAAAGAACCTATTTACACCTCTCCAATGTGGCTTCAGGTAGCTCAGGTCAACCATGGACCACTTAGTCACCCTTTCTATGCAGATTTCCACTTCTTTCGGGCTACGTCAACACCTGGTAGCAATTTTCTTCGCAATGGAGAGAGCGTATGACACCACCTGGATGTATGGTATTCTTCGTACCTTGTATACTTGGGGCTTTAGGGGACGGCTCCCTTTGTTTCTAGTATGTTTTCTTTTATCAAGATATTTCCGCGTCCACCTTAGCGACGTGTTATCCTCTAGTCACCATTTAAAAAACGGTGTTTTCAGGGATCGATTTTGAGCGTCACTGTGTTTGCCATTGCTATCAATAGTATTGTATCAGTTATCCGGGAGCCTGTGAAGGCATCACTGTTCGTTGACGACTTTGCAACTTTTTGCTCCTCCAAAAGCGTGCAAGTTATTGAGAGGCAACTACAACTTGTGCTCAACCACCTGCACAAAACCACCTGCATGCACTTTTGTAGAATCCACCACCTCCATAATCACCCCGACCTTTTTCTTGGAGGACAGCAGCTCCCATTCGTTGAATCCACAACCTTCCTTGTGCTCGCATTCGACAAGAGCCTAACCTGGCGAAAACACATTCATAAACTACAGGGCCGATGTGTATCACCTATGAATCTCCTTTGCACTTTTAGTGGTAGCTCTTGGTAGCGTTTGTGTTTGTATAGAACTCTCATCCGCCCTATCTTGGATTACGGATGCTTAGTGTATGGGTCAGCGTCTCTATAACTCTCCGGCCATTAAATACCATACACAATGCCGGCATAAGGATTAGTACAGGCGCCTACCGCACGAGTCGCATCGAGTGCCCCTTGGCCGAGGCTGGAGAACCATCTCTGAGCCGAAGGCGGGATATTCTGATTGCCTCATATGTCGCGAAATTATCCAATGTGGGACCCACCCTCTCCCTATGCGAATACTGCAAAATAGATCTTACCGTGGAGCATGTTCTCTTGCACTGTGTTAAGATAAGAGATAGCCGTCGAAGGCATCACCTTGCTAGCTCCCTAGCGGAGATTCTTAGAAATGACGAATATTCTCCCTGCAAGCTTTTTGGCTTTTTGCGAGAGACTGAATTGCCTTATCCGAGAGAAGATGATAATGCCAATTATTGGCATTATTGACCGAGATTAAAAAAAGATATCTGGCATTTTTCTGCCAAAACCTTTTATTAGGATACGTTCCTTTTCAGTTTCACTTTCATTTCTATTTAAAAATTTTAATTTTCCTTTGTTAGCTTGACTGCATTATTGTGCACTGGTCTTAAAATAATTTGACAAATGACAGCCGTTGAAGCGCTTTTAAACTCAACCAATCAATCCAAGTGTCTTATTTCGTTGTATACCTACGGTCTCTCCCACGTCAGGAGATCTATTGGAGGGATGCTTGCCAAGACAAGCCCCGCTCTTTCGGATACTGCTCTATATGCCGATGTAATACGGAGAGTATACGTTCTTTGACATGAGAGCATTTTCTGCCACAGGGACTTCGTTTGCCAGAGCATCTGCCCAGACCGGAGCCGCGTAGAGCAATTGCGATTGTGCGACGCTCGCCAGTAGTCTTTTTTTTCTTTTTTTTCGGTCCACTGACGTTTGGCATGTGGCGCGAGAGGCTTGCTACAGTGACGGCTGCTCTCTCCGGTCTCTTGATCACGAATTTGCTGAACTTGAGCTTTCGGTCAAGTTGGACTCTAGGTGATCGATTGCTTCCATTTGGTAAGTTTGACCACATAGTGTGATTACTGGGTTTTCGAACGATCGTCTCTCGCTTACTAAAAGTGCTTCCGTCTTTTCGGTGGCCATCTTGAGGCATTTACTGTCTAGCCATCTCTTCATTCGTTCTAGTCCGTCATTGACAATCACTCCGAATTCGTTCGTTGTGTCCGTCGAGCTCACCATCATCACGCCGTCCGCATACCCTACCAACGTCGTGTTTACCGGTCGATTAATTGCAAGAGATCATAGATCATCACGGATGTTCCAGAGTGCTGGTCCTAACTTTGATCCTTGTGGGGCGCCGCAGGTCATGTCGTGAGCAATCTGAAAGCTGCCGCCTTCGTAGATTATACGCGTTCTCTCGAAATAGTTCATAATCAGATTTATGAAATATTGTGGCACTTTCTTCGATTTTAGAGCTTTAATGATGTCTTCCCATCTTGCTGAGTTAAATGCGTTCCGGATATCGACTGCGATTAGAGCACAAAATCCTCTTTTGCCATTGAACCCGTCCTTCAGCTTTCTCAATATTTCCACAACCTCTTGGATTGCTTCGATTGTCGACCTACCCTTGCGGAAGCCGTATTGCCTTTCCGAAAGAAGGTTGTACAGTGTACTATACTTTTCAAGAAACTGTTCGAAACTTGGATTGTTGAGCACAGGGTCTCGTGTTCGATTAGATCGATTAGATTTTTATCAGTTGCTTCAGGGCACAAGTAAGTGAGAAATCTTGACATTTGGTTAGAATTGGATGCTATGTACATTAATATGTTAGTGCATATTTGACTAATTTTTCCTGACGATGCATTTTCGTACAATTAAAGGCGCATATTTCGTATATTTAGTTAAAATGGAGACTAGGGGGTGAATTTATATGACGTCATATTTTTATATGCAGATTTTTGCTGTTTAATCGCAAATTTTCATTAAAAAATTTGTATAATTTAAGAAATGCCAACTCGTTTGCTTTTTGTAATTCTTCGTTTTCTACGTTTGCTCACCCCTTCTTCCCGACCGTGGCAACTTTTCATAGCATCGGCGTGCTTCCGGATGCGTACTCAAGGTCATTTTCGTACTCGGAAATCAGACGATTACACACACACACTCATACACGGAACAAGAACCGTTTTAAAAAAGCTCGCACCTTTGCTTCAGTGTTTCAGTTGTTTTTAATATGCCTAAGACAAAAGTCTTAGTTAGAGTAACTTCTCACTAGAAATTACGAAGTTTTGTTGGTGACTTTGGTGATAGCATATTCAGTACCGATGGATATTATTCTGTAAATTGCGTGAAGTGAGATTTACTGCCAAAAACGCTTCGTTATGCTTGAACACTGCAAAACTGCCAAACATGAGAATTGTGTAACTACACGTTATGCAAACGAAAATAGGCATCGTCTCCGATTCGAAATCCCGACACCAAGTTTACAATGTTCACAATTTCCGCAAGATCTTGGCACGATGATGGTTGCGTCTAATATTCCTTTCAAGAAACTCAACAATTCAAGTTTCGAACAGTTTCTTGAAAAATATACACAGCTTCCTGTTCCCAACAAATCCACTCCCAGGAAGGAATATTTGTTATGAAGATATGTTGGATAAAATAAGGCGTAGCGTGCAGGTTAGTATGATAAGGGGTTTCGATAAACGTGACTACAGATGTGGATGGAAGATATGTAGCAAATGTGAAGGCATGCTGAAAGAAGATCGGCCTGGGAATGCGTTTCTCCTGACATGTGAAGTGCTAGAGAAGACAAATCATTCCACGATCGCAGTTCTCTTCGACAATTCAATGAATCTACTGTGGCTGAATGGGGCCAAGAGAGAAAACATTTTTACTTTCTCGTATACATACGTATATACTGAAACGCACCGCGTTTCTGAACATAGACGCGGGTGCCAGCATGGTTTGGGCAGCGCGGTGGAGACGGCCGTCCGGACGGGCTCGGCCTAGCGGGAGGGTGTCCCGCGGTGGGCGAGACGAGGCGAGCAACGAGCTTCGAAGTTGAGGAGACGTGGGAAGAGGCAGCGAATGAGGAGGGCGAAGGAATCCGATGACATCGAGCAGAAATCGAAGCGTAGGACAATGATAAACAGCGAGAACTATTAAGTGATTTCGAGTTAAGTGATGTACAGTAAAGATTAAACGGCGGGAGGTGAGGAAAGTGATGAGTGTATAGACACGTGTGCGACAAAGGCAGCGTGAGTGAAACGAACATAGCGATACAGCATCGGCGGGCTTAACAAACGAATTTGGAAGAATTGGAAAAAGCACGACTACTGCGTGGGATTTGCATCGGCGGCGGGGACAAGCGCCGTGGCCACGTGGCGGGCGAGACGGCCCCGGCTCGTCACATCGCGCCGGCGCATTCGGAGTTGGTGAGCTCGAAAGAATTCCAGACGCAGCAAAACCAGTAAGACTGTTACTAGAAGAAACTCATTATTAGGCGGTAAAAGAATCCCGTGATTTGGAAAGGGGGTAGACGATTGTGAGAGGGGATATTAGCTGAGAGAATTTGCCATGTAATAATAAATAATCTAATTTGATGTGAAGAATAGAAAGGGTGTTTGGAAGAGTGCACATTGTCTGTAAATAGTTTAAGTATTGAAATAACGGGTGATTGTAAATCAATGCATGCAAAGGAGCTCCCAATTACAGTATGAGGTGTAAAGTTAAAGCAGAAAGAAAGTGTTCATTAGCAATAGTCACGTAGTTAGTAAGAAAATTGTTCATGTTTATCAGTATCATGAGAAGGTTATCAATGCTAACCATTATTTTGTTTACCTTCTACACATCCAATGGAACGATGTTTTTGTAATATCTATTATCTTTCCTGGGAATAAATCATTCTGTGTTTTTTTACATTAAAAGTAATTGTTTCATTGTTGGTGCATGCACTCAGAGCCCATTCGCAAGAAAGAATACCTGATCCCTTTTACAAATTTACTAAGGACCGAATCGCCGGTCCGTCACAATACGTAGTAATATACGTGGTATAGGGAAAGTTATGCAATGCTGCGGAAAATCGATTTCGGGTTTCACCAGAAATACACGTTTTGGGGTTCCTGATACTGAAAAAGTGCTTTTTGTTTTTGTTTTTATTTTGCAAAACGTTCGTCCGTCCATCTGTCCGTCCGGTGTATGTGAACAACACTAGCGCCTGAACTATACATACGATTTCTTTAAAACTGAATACACCAATGTCGATCTGGCCAAAGTCAAAACTGCGATTTTGAAATACATTCATTAATTTTTGGGGGCACTTTATATGAAACCCCTGGGACATTTTCAAAATTTTCTAAGAAATGGCTCCAATTTTTTTCTTTAAACTTCTAGATTAGAGTAAGTTAAACTTATAAAGGTGGCGTAGGTCGAATTTTAACTATGAACTCTGAATTTTCGAAAATTGCATAAGTTTGAATATTTTCGGCTTATTCCTACAACTAAAAAATTGAAGACAGATTTTCCTTCAAATGTAAATTGTTGTTCATAATCAGTTATTTCAATAAGGTCAATTACATTTGTTTGAAAAATTTAGTAATTTCGGTTCAATTTTGCGTGCAATATTAAAAAACACCGAAACAAGATTTTTTCAAAAACCGCTCCAGATTTTTTCTTTAAACTTGAGGTAGTGATAATGGTAAATATACCCTATAAGATGAGACAAACGCTATATTGCTTTATACTTTTGTTTCTTCAAAAATTACAAAAATTTAACTTTTCTGACTAGCCTCTCATGTCGTTAATATTTACATTAACGTCGATTTACTCACATTACTGCATTTACGAGTACATGTGCTCTAAATCATGCCTAATAAAGTTTCCTGAATTCGCAATAATTTTCTGCGAAAACCATCTCAAAATTCCGCATTTTCATAAACGCTCAAACCCAATTTTCTCAAAAAGTCTCCAAAGGGTATAGCCGAATAAGGCGGAGAAATGTGCTCCCAAACCAAATCGATAATCGCGATGCTCATATGAAAGAGAATACAAAATGACGTACATTCACACAAGATTAGCCTCCTTGGGCAATCTGTTGCAGAGATACGAGAAACTTGTTTTGAATTTTTTTCTCAGCTTTTATTTCGGCTAGGAAACATAGTTGAATTTGAAGGTCTTTTTGTCAACGAATTTTGATGCCAATGCCATATAGAAAATAAATAAATAATTTTTTGAAATTAATTTTCGACATGATAACGTTAGAATACTCTCTTAGTTTTTTCTCTAAAACGGGCCTTATAACATTCAATAACATGTATTTTCTTAAAAATTTTTAAACAATGTTGACGACAAAAGCAATTAAAACCAATTTTTTCAGTTTAAAAAAACTTGAAATTCGCGCCTAAGTGTGATTGGAAAAAACATTTTAACCGATATTTAAACATAGATTTAGACACGATATATGAACTAGATATCTTATATCAATTATGTTATCAAAGGTGTTACATCGATTGTGTTACCAAACTCAATCGGAAAATCCATGGTGGAAAGCGATGGGTGTCCTCTTGCGCATCCGACTTCAGTCAATTAGCTTCAGGCACTAGTGTGCGTCTTAATATTAACGTGAATTTTAAATCCCAAAATTATCACAGTTACAAGTTATTGAAACAGAAACAGATAAGCACTTTTTAAAAATATTACATTTTATATTTCCATTACCCTTTCATCGTGTTCTTTTTGGTTAGCCACCATTGAAAATTGTTTACAGATGCCACTTGAAAAATGTTTCTCAACACTTCTTGCTCCCCATAAAACATGGCGGCCGACGTCTGGTCTCGCTTTTCAAAGGCAATGGTCACATGATTCGTGACGGAAACTGGTGCTGCGCAGAACGAGCAAAAGTCGGTGCACCGGCGGAGCCCACACATTGTTTCCCACCAAGGGAATATCGGGAGGGAAAGGATATTGTCAACTTGCGAACGGAAATGGCACCCTGGAATGCTGCTCCCACAGAGTTGCAATCATTTAAACACACATTTGGCACACCCTCGTTACTTGGCGAAAATTGTTAAACAGGTATTTTTAAATAGAAATGTTGAAAAAAAACTTTGCGTAGACTGTTTTTTAAACAAATACGTGATCCTAGTTATTGAAGAGTGACGATGATTAATTGTCTATGATTGTATTATTTTCAATGATTAATAAACCTACAACTAAGTAATTTGATTTCTATTACAAACAAATGATTAATATACCTAAATCCGAGTAATTTGATTTTTATTAGAAACAGATTAATAAAAACAAAGAAAAGGGGCTTGATGATTTTATTTCCATAATATAAATATTTTCCACGTGAAACAAATATTTGTCAGCAAAAAAATCCAAATCATCCTGGTAACGAGACTTTCAATAATTTTAATATTAATGTTTAAACATTTGTGAAACAAGTTTTTCCAAACATTTTTTCGCGCGAATTTCAAATTTTTAAACTGAAAAAATTGGTTTTAATTTTTTTCACTACCGTCCACATTGTTTAAAAATCTGAAAAAATATATGATATAGAATGTTATAAGACCCATTTTAGAGCAAAAAATTGAGAAAGTACTCCAACGTTCTCACGTCGAAAATCCATTTCAATTTTTCTATATAAATTTGGCGTCAAAATTCGTTAACAAACATACCTGCAAATTCAACTGTTTCCCCGTGTCTGAATTGTTTCAGCCTGATACACGCAATAGACGTTGAGATAAAATAAAACATGCAAAACACGTTTCTCGTATCTCTGCAACAGATTGCCTTAGGAGGCTGATTTTATGCGAGTCTACGTCATTTTGCATTCTGTTTCATATGAGCATCGCGATTATCGATTTGGTTTGGGAGCACTTTCCACCGCCTTATTCGGCTATACCCTTTCTTCTTCTTCAAACTTTTCTTTGGGAGAGTGATTATTGCTCTGTTTAAGATAGCATAGAATTAATTTTGCTGTATTCTTTTGTTTTTTCAAAATTATACAAATTGAATTTTTTGAAATATCTCTCCTTAAGGATATTTCCAGCGATTTGTATAAATTATTGCATTTTCGAATGAAATTCTTTAAATGACTTCAAATGAAGTTTTTCGAAAACACAAAAGATTCCTGTTAAAAGGAGCTTCAAATTTCGCATTTATACTAGAGCCTAAAGGTTTTGAAAGGCTCCAAAGTTTTAACGAAAATTTCCATTTGGACGAGGTTTTGCTCTTCGTTAATATTTTAGAAGTAATATTTCGAATCTACCATTACAAAACCGAAAAATTGAGAAAATTTCAAAATATGTACTTTGGGCGGCGATAGAAGGTAGCCGCCAAGAGAATGGGGGCAAGACATTAGAGCTAGCCCACAACAAGGAAATTAGAAAATTTTACTGCGAGAAAGTCTGAGCCATTCTGTTGCACCACTAGTTACTGTCGCGTGTGCGTATATATGGAGTGCGTATATATACGTAGTACTGACAAAGTTATGTAACGCTGCGGAAAATCGATTTCGAGATTTCAACAGAAATACACGTTTTGGAGTCCCCTGATACCGAAAAAGAAGTGTTTTTTTCAAAATGTCCGTCTGTGTGTCCGTTTGGTGTATGTGAACAACACTAGTGCCGAAACCATGCGTAGGATGTTTTCCAAATTGAAGAGACCCCTATCGCTTTCGCCTGAGTGAAACACCTGCGGTTTTGAAAAACATTCATTAATTTTTGGAGGGACTTTATAGGAAGCCCTTGGGACATTTTCGAAATTTCTCAAAACCCGCTCCAAATTTTTTCTTTCAATTTCTTGTGCGAATAGAGTGAAATACACTTATAAAGGATGCATAGGTCTGTTTTTCCCTGTTAACTCTGAATTTTCGAATATTGTAAAAGTATATTTTTTTGGTAACTTCTTACAAATACAATATTGAAGATATAGATATTTCCTTCAAAAGAAATTTGTAGTCCATAATTAGGTCTTTCATGAAGGTCCTGCACATCTTGTGAGACTTTTCGGAAACGGCTCAAATTTAAAACAAATGTAGGATTAGCGAAAGTAGTCAAAGATGATATATTAAACTATTGTTTTGTTGTTGCAAAAATTACAAAAATGTAATTTTTTGACGTCTCTTACGTCGTTAATATTTACATTTTCGGCGATTTGTTGTCAATATTGTATTTATGAGTATTTAGAGCATATATGCTTTAAATAATTTTAAGTAAAATTTCTAAAACCTCAAAACTTTTCTATGAAAAAGAGCTTCAAATTTCGAATTTTTAGTAACGCTTAAACGCCATTTTCTTAGATACGCCTCCAAATTTTTTAATGCAATTTGCCAATGAGGTTTTACTTTTATTTAATTTTTTAAAGTAAGATTTCGGTTCTATTATTAGAAAACCGAAAAATTGAGAAAAAAATACTTTGGACGGCGATAGATGGCAGCTCGCAAGAGTATGTGGCAAGTACGAATAGCTAGACCAGATGAAATAAAACAGAAAACTATACGAGAAAGTCTGAGCCATTCTGTAGTGCCATTAGTTGTATTTGTAATTGATGCTGCTCCGTATGTGGTGAATGCAGTCAAGGTACTTCAAATGCTACATCAAAAAATGATACCGTGTATCATTTTGCCTTGCCTTGCATAGGGTAGCTGAAGAAGTTAAAAGTAGCTACCCTGAAGTAGATAAATTAAAATCCAACTGTAAGAAAATGTTTGTCAAAGCTACAATTCGCATTCAGAAATTTCAAGAAGAAGCACCTTCATTATATCGCTTCATTGTATTACTTCCCCCACGAGTTGGGGTCTTGGCTTGATGCCGCGATGTACTCTTGCAACAACTTAGTTGTCATAGAGAAGGTAGTAATGTCTTTCGATCCAGCAGAATCAGCCTCTATAAAAATTACCCAAGTTTTATTTTCAAGCCCTTCATTAAAATTGGTTCTGGCTTACATAATATCCAATTTTAATTCTTTACCTGGAGCAATTACGCAACTGGAAGTTTCAGGTGTACAACTAAGCAGAGCATTTGATGTGGTAAAGTGCATTAATGTGGTAAAGTGCATCAAAGATACCAAAGGAACTGTAGCATCTAGAGTGTGTAGAAAATTTAAAAAGACGATACTCAGCGACAGTAGGAGAGGATTCTCATTTAACGACCGTAAAATGCATGTGGTAATAAATTGCAACAATCCTGATATTGAGTGATACTTAATGAACTCTAAAATTATTCATCCTAACAGTTGATGTTTAGGTTCAGGATTTCGAAGAATAAAACATTTTGAACTTTTTGATCGTTCATTGCAACCAAAATTGTAATCAAAGTGTTTCTGCAAGCGAATAACGTAATAAAAATTTTTTAATTTTAATTTTGGGGAAATTTCCTACTTATAATGCTTGTAAGAATAGCGTGAAACCACATAAAGATTTCATGGAATTCATCCGATTTTCACGGTTGCCCCAAATTTTTCGGCGTCTTCCTACTACTACAATTTTGGAGCTGGAGATTTCTTCTTCAGATAAAATTACTTCTTGACTATCAGTTCTTTAATAAATGTCATGTAATTTTTCTGAAAATATTAGTAGTTTTCGCGCAGTTTTGAGAGAAATATGAGCAATATTGAAAAATGTTAAAAAATATTTTCTCAAAAGCTGCATCACATTTTTTAAACGTTCTCTACGGATAGTGTTACATTCACAATTAAAATAATGACATAACGCCATTTTGGTGTATTATTTTGTTTTATCAAAAAAATATTTTCAATAAATGTAATTTTTTCATAGACTTCTCACCTCGTTACATTTCGCGTCTGTTTAATACAGAGCTTCATTTGTAAGTGCAAGTGTTTCAAATGATTTCAAGTGAAGTTTCTCGAAAACTCAAAACTAGGTTTGTAAAAATGAACTCAAAATTGTACATTTTCAATAGCATTCACACGACGCTTTCACCAATAACGACTACAAATTTTTCCATGAAAATTTGCATATAAAAACTGGGTTCACTGTTCTATGATATTCTTAAAGTAGTATATTCATTCACTATAAGGTACTGAAATATAGAGTAAATATGAAGAAAAAGAGTTTTAGGCGCCAATAGGTAGCAGCTGTGAAGAGGGCAGGGAAAAAACGAAAAGTTAACTCAGACTGAACGGATTACGAAACTAACAAGTCTCTACCATCTTCGATCACCGCTACATAGTTAGCCTTTGTATCTCACAAAGGGGAAAGCAGAATACGCATAACAAGTAAAACTGGAGCAATAGTGACACTTAAATTGCGAAATTAGTTTCAAAAGCAGTATTTTATTGATGTTCATAAGACACTAAATTAAAATTTAATCTGTAGTTTTATTTTGTGAGTAATTTACGTGAAGGTCATACTGAGTTAGTCATTCTCGAAAAATAATCATTTTTACTTCCTCTCTGCGGTGTAGAGAGAAAGTTATGTAATGCTGCGCGAAAAAACCGCGAATTTTCGGCAGAGAACTCTTATTACAGAGTTCTGGTAACGAAAAAGTGAATAAATCCAGTTGCTAAATTTAGAAAAAACAGTCCTCTAACTCGTGGTGTAGCCAGAATCCATGTTTTGTGGGTCTTTCATACCGAAAAATCGAATGACGGCAAAGTGTCTGCCTTTCTGTCCGTCCATCTGTCCGTCTGTTTCTGTTTGCAATAGCAAGAGGTTTTGAAAAATAGAGTAAAAATGTGTAGAATCTTCCTCTCGTTTGGACACTTTGTTCAGGTATTCTTTAACTGCCTGCGATGTTTACCTGAGTTTAATCTTCCTCAAAAATTTAACCTGATTTTAAAAATTTAACCTGATTTTAAAAATTTAACCTGATTAAAAATTTAACCTGATTCTCAAAAATTTAACCTTTCGTTGGCTAACGGCCAGCATCGCGCTCCCTATTGTATAAATATAACTTAGCGAGTTCTTTCCGTGTCCGTTAAGATATTTTTCTTTAGTAGTTATAAGATTCCCGTTCATATTAATAATCGTTTTGTCTGTTTTTTGTAGATTTCAATATTGCCTTCTTCAAGCCATCCTTTGAAAGAATTATTTCTTATTGCAATCCACTAATCGATATTGGATTTTTAAACCATTTCACGTACACATTTCCTAAATATATTCGTTATTTTCGCATAATTTTTGGTAATATCTTGACAGTATTCAAATGTTTACATTCTTCGTACGTGAAATAACAATGAGATTAATTTAAATACTACTTAAACATGATCTTAGATGGTTTTTTCTGTATATACAGTATTGTGCCCGTGGAGACGGGTCTGGTGGGCACACTGTGCCGGACACTAGAGGTGCGGCCGCCCCGGAGACGTTCCTGGACCGGCGACGGGACAGTTAATGAGCAGTACCGGAAGGCGCCACCAGGAGCAGGGCGAGCGGGGCGAGCAGGGCGAGATCATATTTTTTCACGGAATTGACCTAAATATTCTAACTTTTCTCTATAAAAAGGAACTAAAGAACTTTTACTCATTCGTGTACGTAGTTGAGAACCTCAGGGTTATATACAAACTTCAAAACCTATTTGGAATATTCTATAAGAACATAATGTCTAGAAGTACGGCAGATTACAAAATAATTAGATCTCTTTTTAGAGAATTTAGTTAAAGCGTTTTCGGAAAATTGTCATTAACCTTCCTGGTTTTTGAAAGTATTCCAAAATTTTCTTAACATTTATGCAACTTTTTTGATTATTTAATTTAATTTGCCAGATTTGTGAATCAAACAGAAAGCTCTAAGTTATACATACTGTTTGCACGAGAAATTTGAAACAATTGAATATTTGTAATATTGAAAAATTCAAACTTTGTAATGGAAAATAGACTTTTTCTAGTATGTTTTTAGCCGGACATTGAAGAAGATGCTCTAGCGCAATGGCATCACTCCAGTTGTCTCTTCAGCATCGCTGACTGAAATTCTATCATTCGTGTCCCGACAGTGGCGAATGATTGACTCTAGTTACATATCTAGGTCAAATTTAGCTGATTGGAGGAGAATTCCAGAGGTCGGCTGCTCTTATCCAGTAGTTTCCCTTGGTTTCTCCGATAAATAGAAGGATAATGCCGAAGCAATACTTTAACAAACAGACCATCGACCGTGCAAGAACTTTCCTTCCTCATTCTTGTCCCCTTCTCGTTTTACACACACACTCACTCACAAACCTATGTATTTGGAATTACGTAAAAGGAATGATTAAATAATTAACTGTTACTAAGAATATCATATTAACTTTGCAAAATCAATTTGCTGCGGGTGATAAGAAACAACGAACGCGATGTACCACTGCATACTAATTTCTTTTCGTTAATACTCTGACAATAATTAACGGATATATTACAATCGACAACATCCTATCGACAATACTTACCAGCAAAATTATTTATTTAAAATTATATCATTATTTCGTCTGTTTCTGATACAACATATGCCTCTCTCACGATGCTTTTTAAAATCTTTAATCCAACGCATTTCATTCCTGAATATACAAAATTCAAACAATACCTCTACGTTTCGCAATATGTCACGATGTGGTACCTATTTTTACTTTTCTTTAAATATACCGTAATAAATTAGGTAATGTATATCTATTTCAAGCGTGCTACTGTTCAAAATTCTGAAGACCTACAATTTCGAACAATTCCAGTTTCGCAGCGTACTCATTTGCCATGCTGTTCTAAGCTTGAATTTCGCCTCCTTTTTCGCAGTGGCGGCTGATTCAGGTGAGAATCCTGCGGCAAGAAATGTGTTGCCTTCGTTCCACGTGGATTTGTGATCCTCCTCTCACCAGTAAAGTGACAGTACAAAAGGGCAAGACGCGTTCTCGACGCAAACAAACGATGTCTGCGACGTTATTATTTAGTTTACGAAATAATCAGGCTGTCGAGCCACTCCCATAGGGGATCCGTGGGTTGCACCCAGCTTTTCAAACCCTTCTTGATTGTCTCTTAATATCTTATTCCCTTCTTCCCCCTTCTCTACTAACGTTGGGAGCACCTGTGTGTTTTTCATACATGCATATATCCGAGAACATAAACATACACAACAAAAACATAAATACAATTACAAGAAAATGATATATTCACAAAAAAGCAAACAAACAAAAAGCAAATAAAGCATCTACTGTAGAGAAAAAGAGAATGAATTATAAATTAACCTTTATGTAAACATTGTCTAATATATTAACTGATCTGATAAATACAAATAAATTTAGAATAAGAATCTTGTTACTTCCCAAAATGTTCCGTCAATACAAAACAATCCTCAATAAAAATGTCCATCAATACTAAACAATTCTCCACATCCACTGTTTACACCCTCCCAGACGTCTAGGTCAAATTGAATTGTTAACGCTTTGTATCCACATAATTAATATCCCCAATGTGCACTTATCTGGTTGGGGCGTCGCTGGGTTCTTCTCGGCTGCTCTCGCCCTAGTTCACTTCAGCAGCGTCTGTTTGCGGCCTCCGAGATGATGCCACAAACCATTTCTTCGTTTTACAGACTCTAATCGACACAAACCACTCTCGTACGTTTCTATGACATTTTAATCTTATAATGCTCTTGCTACTACGCTTCCCGGTCACTCTCCTGACATCCCTCTCGTTCGTCGCTCAGCGACCGACTCCTCCTCACTGCTAAAACCCTCGCCGACCGTTCCACTCGCACCTGTCCGCACCCCTCGACGACCCCTCCGAACGCGTCCCTCTCTTAGGCGACTGACTTCCCAAGAAACCCAGCCGTTTCTTCGTCTGTAATGTATTTCCAGACCATGCTTCAGCGTTTGGCAGGTACTCGCATTACGTGTATACTCCAGTATATCACATCGCCCCACCACAAGGGGAAAACGTGGAGTCTGGCACAGGGAAGTTCTTCCGACATCGTTCTACAACGCTGCGGAGCGTTCATCTTCTTGGGGATAAAATCCTTCACACATAGTTTCTTGGTTTATCTCCACATTCTCGGAGGCTATCAAAGACTTAGAAACTACACTTATATATAAAGAATATTCCAATACAAATTACCCACATATGTCGGACATGAATGGTACTCCCGCCGCGAAACTGTCACCTTGCATTTTAACAAGAAAACTAGAACTCACTATAAACTAAGTACATCCAATAACACGAATACATGATGAGTAAACCCCAAAACAGTCCTGCATATAACATTTCTTACAGTTCTAGTCCTTCCCTTCTTGCCCGGTCTACATTTTCACACGACAGCTTTCAGACTGTAGACATTGTGAATGCTTCGCGAAATCCCGTGTTTCTGTTACTTCATACGCGTTATGTGCCACTGCCCTCGCCCCTGTGTAAGGTCCCTCGAAAAGTGGAAAAACTTTTTGAACAGTTTTCGTGCCGGATCCGATGACTTCGGCTCTCTCACCCACACTGAATCTCCTACCACAAAGTGCTAGTCAACAGCCTTGCTACAACGAATTCTTCTTTCCTCTGCTTTGTTCAAATTATCGAGGTTGATAACCTCCTAGTTCCTGTGATCCAAAATCCCGAATATGTGGTCTGGGATCCTTAAATTCTTCAAGATAATGTCTGCTACAGTCCTAAAATGAGCCTCGTGAGGTCTCAGACCCGCACTGGATGAGAAATCACATTTAACACCGTATTAATCAGTTCTAGAATCTTGTACCATGACTGGTGTCTCTCACGAAGATATGTTCGAAACAAACGTGATACTTCCTGGATCGGTCTCCCACTAGTGTTCGATTAATAGTGACGAATCGTGGTTGTGATCGTCTCAATGCCCTGCCTACGAAATATATCTTTCCACTGAAAGTTATTAAATTGAGTAAATAAATATAATGGATTGCAACGGTCCTGCCATGGTGATATTCCCGTATTTAGTCCTCTGACATAACCTGCACCTGAATATGAACTTCCTTACTTCTCGGAACATATTTTTCTAATATACACAAACCTCGATTAATCTAATATTTGAGCACTGCCGAAATGTGCATAGTACATTGATCGTACGAACCTCTCCGCGCAGTGTCTTGGCATAACAATGCGATTCTGCAATGAATCCAATCTCGTCCTCTTCAATGCTATCCAATTAGCAATCACCCATGCCCCTGGATCTTCTTGTTTCAACCTAATCACATCATCGTTTTGACATGACTTCCCCGACCACACATCATAGACGTCGCGTAACAATGCTTCTTTCTTTTGTACTTCCTTTAACTAATAACGCGTCAACTTGGGTGCAATGGCGCCCAGCTGAACCGAAGCCATTATCCTTTCTATATCGAGTTGCTTCTTCTTTAACTCAAACGCCACTGACTAACCTCAGCAACATTATTATTATTATTATTATTATTATTATTATTATTATTATTATTATTATTATTATTATTATTTTACTATTATTATTCCCATTTAAAGAGAACGTTTGAACTTGAATCCCTTTATGATGATTGTTTGTGTTTTCTCTGGGCCCATATTTTCTTCATGTGTTCACTGTGTTGTTTCTTCCGCTCTGCTGTCCATTTACATCCTGGCCTCTTCTTGCTTTCGGTGTCAAATGTCTGTTTTTTGATAGTGTTCCTCAATTTTTTTTTACATTTTCTGCATAATTTATTGTAACGTGTGCTTGTCTGAGATCCTCCTCGACTTCTTTAATCCATTTCGTTTTTTCCCTGTCTGAGTTGATGACAATGAGAATCCGTTTTGAAATTCTGTTTTCATTCATCCTGTGAATATGTCCGTAGAACTGCATTCTTCTTTTTCTGAATGTGTACGTAATCTTATCAGTGTGCTTATAAATTTCTAATATGGGGCTCTTCATCCAAATCCCGTGCTCTTGTACCGGTCCAAAACTTTTTCTGAGAATTTTCCTTTCTTGTTTCTCTATTTCTTTTATTTTTGATTGACCACCGATTTGTGTCGTTTCAGCGGCATATAGTGCCTCAGGAAGTACGACAGTGTTATAATGTCTTAATTTTGCGTTAATGGATATGGACTTTTTGTTGTAATAGTTCCATGTGAGTTTGTATGCTCTCTGCAATTTTCTTATTCTCTCCTCATTGGCCCTTAGGTTGATCCCTGATGGTTGGATGATTTCTCCTAGATATTTAAAATGCGGCACTTGTATGATTGTCCCGTAGGTTGTTTCGATAGGTAGTTTGTCTTGTGGCACTCTTTCTATGTATTGTGTTTTCTCGTACGAAATTTGAAGACCAGTTTTATGTGCAATTTCGTGTAGTTTATCTATGGCGTCTGTGGCCTCTTTTCTATTATTTGTGAGAATTGAAAGGTCATCCGCAAAGGCTAAGCATTTCACATGGAATCTATTCTCTTTTTTTATACCAATTTGGATACCTTTAACTTCTTTTTCCCAAGTCCTGATAATTTTCTCGAGAAGGATATTAAGAAGCAACGGCGAAAGTCCGTCACCCTGTCGCAGTCCAGTTTGGATCTCAAATGGTTCGGAAACTTCCCCCATGAATTTAACTTTGGAAATTGTGTTAGTTAAAGTTTGCCGGATGAGTGCTCTTGTCTGTCGATACCGAATTCTTCTAGTGTGTTGTAGAGTGTTTCTCTGTCTATGGAGTCGTAGGCCTTTTTAAAGTCTACAAAAGTGACCACTGTGTGTTTGGTGTTTCTCATCTGGAGAATCGTTTTCAGAATCCAGATCTGTTCTATGCAGGAGTATCCTTTGCCGTATCCGTCTATCAGCTTGTTCTTGTAACATATTCAAGAGGACTTTTGAGAGAATTTTATATGTGACCGGCAAGAGTGAGATTCCCCTGTAATTATTCGGATCGGTTTTGTCCCCTTTCTTATGGAGTGGATGCATGATTGCGCATTTCCATTTCTGAATGGAAATGTTCAGTTTCCCAAATGTCTAATATGATCTTATGAATTTTCCCCGTTAATCTTTCGTCATTTAGTTTCCAGAGTTCTGCAATAATTCCATCTTATCCTGGGGCTCTATTGCTTTTCAGAACTTTGACAGCCTCTACTATTTCCTTGATGGTTGGTGGTTCATCGTCGGAAATTGGTGTGGACATTTTAAAAGAACCTTGCAGTGTGGACATTTTAAAGGAACCTGTGGGACCTTCGCAGTTGAGAAGTTGATTGAAATAGTTAGCGAGGATTTGGCAGTTGTTCTTCGTGTTGGTTTCTAGTGAGCCATCTGGTTTCTTGAAGCAAAGTTTAGGCGGTTGGTATCCTCTGAGATGTTCTTTAAAAGTTTTATAAAAAATTCTGGTGTTATTCTTTTTAAAATCTTGTTCTATTTCATCTATTTCATCTTTTATCAAAATTACGTTTTTCCCTCCGAATTGTTTTTGATGTTTGTTTCCGGATCTCCAGAAATTATTGCCATTTGTCCGATGTTTTGTTACTATTGAAGTTTTTCCAGGCTTTGATTCTTTCGTCTATTGCTTGGTCACATATTACGTCCTGTGTTTTCTCCTTTTCGGAGGTTGTCCCAATTTCATTGTGGATTTGAGGACGTCCGCTAGTCTGTTAAATTTGTGGTGTTTGTTTTAGCGATTTCCTGTAAGATGATTTCCTTTTTGAGTTTTAAATATTCGGGGTCTGGCCTGAACACTTTGTTTAATTTTGGTTTTTTCCTATTGAGTTGTAACCTGGTCTTTATCTGTAGAAGGTGGTGGTCTGATTCAAAAAAAGCCTCATCTGGTTTTCACATTCAGAATTTCTGTTATGTTGCTCTTAGAGATGGCCACATGGTCAATCTGGAATTCTCCCAGCATTGTGTTGGGCAACATCCAACTGAATAGTTTTTTCTTGGGTTTCTCGAATTGCGTTGACATGATTACAAAGTCGAAATTTTCGCAAAAACTTATCAATCTGTCCCCATTATTGTTAGTTCTCTTATGAGCTGTATGGATTCCTGTGATTTTTCTCAATTTTTTCTCTTTGCCTAATTGTGCGTTAAAGTCGCCTAATAGTATTATTAGATGGTGCTTGGGAATTTTGTTGGTCATCTCTTCGAGCTCATTCCAGAAGTCGTCAACTTTCTGGGGATTTTTCTTGTTATTGTCATTTGTGGCTATGTGTGCGTTGATCAGGGTATATGCTTTGTTAGCCGATTTGACGGAGATCGTTGGTAAGAGTTCTGAAGTGGAATTGAAGTCGATAACCGAATCTTTGTTGGATTTGTGGACTGCGAATCCTGTACCTAACTGTTTGAGACCTTTCTTGTTAATTTTAACTGCTGGTTTCCATTGTAGATTCTGTAGTCTTTCGTGTCAAAATAGTTTTCGTCCGCCAATCGCGTTTCCTGGATTGCAAGGATTTTGATGTGGAATTATTCCAGCATGTCTGTAAGTGGTTTTATCTTGCCCAGTTTGAAGAGTGTGTTTGCATTAAGTATGCCAATGAAGTGTGTGTGTTTTGTACGTAATACGTTCAAAGAGTTCTGATTCTCAACAATAGACTTTACATGATGCTCCAGGTCCCCCGGAATCCGATGACCAGGTAGATCCAGCCCTTTGCAACTGGTGCCCAGGGTAGTGGATTCGTTCCTTGTGTTCCCATCATGTTTGGTATTCAAGTTGAAAATTAGGTTTGGTGGTGGTCTTTCTGAGGAAAGACCACGAGTAATACGACTTGATTGTTGAGATGAAGATGGTTTTTCTGTAGGGGTTTTCTCCCTTAGGGGGTAACCTTCACCATGGCTTCGACGCCACCCTCGCCGGTTTCACCTGTAACCCTAGGCAGGGGCCCTTACAGGGTACTGACAGCCGGAGCCAGCAGAGCCCTGGTTATTTTATAGAGGTATACTCCTCTGTAGACTCTTCCGCGCCTTGAACCGTTGGGACACCTGGTTCCTCTTCCGCTGCTTGGCCCGTTGGTCTTCACAGAGGTCCGTTGGCATCCATATTATCTCTAATATGGAAGGTCCCAGGGGGCACGACGGGGACGTGGACTTGACTTTCCCCCCATTATTATTATTATTATTATTATTATTATTATTATTATTATTATTTTTTTTTTGTTGTTATTATTATTATATTGTTATTATTATTATTATTATTATTATTATTATTATTATTATTATTATTGGTAGTAGTGGGGTTTGTAGTCCCCAAGGCTCCGGACTCAGCCAGTTCCGGACTTCCGGACTCCGGACTCCGCCGCTCCGGACTTCTTCAGTTGCTCCTATCTACTCAGATAATCCGGAAGTACGTTGTTCTTTCCCGGACAGTATTCCAATGTAAAATCAAACAGCTGAAGCCACAGCGTCAGCTTCCGCATCAGCGTCAACAATATATCCTATCGTTGTCGAAAGTACAGTTAATGATAAAAATGAAAGACTTGTGCTGATCGTGAATGAGCGTCATGTTAAAAATGTTTTCAACTTCCTAACTGCTCAAATTATAGCTAGCGTCTCTCTCTCGGTCACCGAATATCGAACCTCCACTGAAGTCCTACTTTCCAAATAAATGATTTACTGAAATCCTCCATCGCCCAACTGATAAAGAGTGGCCCTACTGACTTGAATCGGACTGGAGGAATAGCGCCTCCAAAAATCAGGGGAGTAAATGAGATGTGTATTCTCAAACATCTTCTTAGAATTTTCAAACGCCCTTTGGCACTGCTTGTCCCATTTCCATCTCATCCCCTTCTTCAACAAACCCAGCATTGGTTGGATAGTAATTGCATAATTCTGACAAAATTTAGCGTAATAAATATGCACCCCCAAAAATCTTCGTCCACTCTCTGTCGACTCGGTGCGGTCAGCGGGCGGCTCGCCTACTGTATCTGTTTCGTGCAAACCTAGGTTTTCCATTCTTTAAAGTATTCCGTCCCTCTCGTCTACCTCACTATCCTCATCACTCCTGATCTGCCTTGGCTCTTTATATTGCCGACTTTCTGCCATACTAATTTTCTTTTACGTCTCCCTTGTACTCTTTTACTAAAACACTTCCCTTCCAAAATAGAACAATACAATACACAATAGAACAGTTCACTGTACACAAGAAACACTTGCTAGAAAGGAGTCACAATACACAGCACTAATACTGGCCACAAAATGATCGTTTTTGATTTGTGTATAGGGTTCTCCTTTGCTTACTCTATTTTTAAACGATCACTGCCCCACAAGTATGGATGCCAATCATCTAACACACCCACCTAATAATTTACACACGTTTGGGCGTGATAGTATGAATGCTCGTGAAGCGAGCTTAAAATTCTCAGGAAGCAAGATCTGTTGGGTATGAGAAAGGTCTGAACCCTTGACACAATGAACCAGATAAAATACGAATAAAATGAGCATACATTCAATGAAAAAATACAGTGACACAATTATGTAACAGGATAATGCAATTTAAGTAGTTGGTCATTGAAAAAGAACAAGGCAAAACAAAACAAAACAATTGGCGTCACCTCGACTGACTGAGCACACTTTTACCAATTACAATTTACAATTTATTCATTCCTCTTTCTGAATTTTCATCTACCAATTTATTTTACTCTTTTTACTCTCTAGTTTTTCTGTTCACGGCTTTTAAAATGAATTTTACACTTGTGTTAAGGAATCCCGTTCACAGGTGCTAGCCTTGGGCTCCGCACTCACTATAACACTGTGATCTTTAAAGATAAAAAAACAACAATAAAACGAAGGTAACAGACACTTACTTAAATCTGACCCTTTTACATATCACAGAAAACAATTACTTTTAACACAATGCAAAAACCTGTGATTTATCAGATAACATCAACTGTACAACATGTGAAAATCATGAATTATTTAAGTAAAATTGTACAAGGTATGGTCTCTTAGAATGAATTCAATGACACGCGCGGTAAATGAACTTGAAACTGCCACTCACATCGTTCCGCATACTTCTCCCACCTATTCTGGACTTCTCACCCACTTTTAACACGAATTGTCGTGTATTTTACGGCTATTTTCTTTCCCCAACTGATGTTCGCATAAAAGTTGCCAGTTATTTTACCTCAAGAGCTTCGCATCGCTCGCCTGTAGACACGCCTTGGGGGATTTTCTGCCGCTCGCCCCGCGTTGCCACTCGTATTCGCTTGCTGCCCCACGACGTTACCAGTTTTCTTCCCACAAACACTGGACTCCGCTACGCCTACAATTTCCACACCCTTCTCCCGTTCTCCGGACTCTTACGATTCTCGTTCCTATCCAAATCTTTCTCACCTACGCTTCGCTCTTCCTGGGGTCGTCCTTCTTCTGCCGCGCCTCGTACAAGCTTGTTCGCGCTTCGAATAATTAATGTTACTGAAGTTATGTTTTAATTGCTCGGTCTACCTACCACACTTTGTGCGTGTGTGGTCTCAGCGTGCAATATGAGAGTCAAACAGTCACTTCACTTGCTCTCTTAAATATTGTGAATGCGAAGAATGTTTGTGCCCTCCACTTCTTAATTACCTCACTTTCGAAGATACGCTTCTCAAGCTAACTTTTGACTACCAAGTTAAAATGAACTTCTATGCTATCAAGTTACAATCGCTGTCGCTGCTGCAATCATTGAGATCTTAGTCTAGTCGCCGTCGCTGCTGCAATCAAAGAGTGTTTCTCCGAGCCGCGCCGGTATACTTATGGTACTTCCCCCTGGGGAAATTTTGGAGCGGTGAATATTCTCTTCTTTTCGTGACCTCCCGGAAAAACATAATTCGCTAGTTCGGGCGTCAGTGTTCGGAAAGCTGTGGGTAGATGGCACGTTTACAAGCCATCGTTCCGCCGCATACCCTACTCCTCTGTGTTCGTGGGCTTCTTTTCGTGGCTGGTGGTGGCGTTATGGGGTTGTCTAATCCCATGACGTCACAATATATATATATATATATATTCACTTATCTTGGCTGCAAAATATTAATAGTACGCTTATGCGATTTCACGAGATATCTCTGCTTTACTCGTGAAACGTGAACACTGAAGAAAATGACATAAGGGGATTAGAGCCTTCCCAAATGAATTTCTTAAGAGCTCCACTAGGTCTAACTTTGAGGAACAGACTTCGAAAAGAGAATAAGAGGATAAGATAAAATATTGATAGAGAGGTAAATGACATTAAACATACCAACAGAAATGGTTACAGCATGTAGTTAGGGCGAAGCCAAATAGGCTATCAAAGTCTCCTTTATAGGCCTAGGGGTTAAAGATAAGAAGGTATACCTAGAATGATGCGGTAGGAACAGTTTTGAGGCTCATTGGCTCCCAATAATTCTAAAAGACTTGAAGGATTACTTCAAGAAAAAAACTTGAAGGATTTGATGAAAATTAGGGAGTTAACTTCTATCATGGCAAAAACTATGATTTAAATGGAAAGTAGAAAAATATTGCTAGCAATGTGATAGAAAAAAGTTAAACAGACTAAAAATGTTATTATTTAATTAACATTTCTGCTCAGAATAAAATAGTTTTTCAGTAAGTTACAATTTTAGGGGTATCATATTTTATGCACCCACGATACACAGTAATATTTTCATTTTTGGCGGAGAAAAAATGGAACAAATATTCGCTAAGAAGGACACAATATTCATTGGCCAGGGGTTTATTGCATTTCAGAGTTAATACTTCATGACTGTATATATTGTTATTAATATTGGGAAAAGATTATAAGAACATATAAAGAAATGCACCCAAAATATTTGAAAAGGGAATTGAAAACCAAATCAGTGAGCAGATAAATATTTTTAAAAAGTAGCTCCAATTGCTTGCATCTTCATTCTTTTAAAGTGCCATTGCTTATCTTAACGCATCAAATGCGCACTTGGTTGGAAAACGTCAATAAGCATTCACTCGTACGCACTGTGTGAGTGGGAGCTTCTACAGGGCAATATTGATTAGCTGGCCGGAGAGAGACAGAGGGATGTGAACGCTCGCGCAGCGCGGCGCCTAATCCGCCCTCGCGCACGCACATCCCACCGCAACCTGTTCGGGCGGCGCGGCGGCCCTCCTAATGGAAGTTGCGTGGAAGGCGACCGGAGGCGCCGCCTCTTAGCCAGGATTCCCTCGGCGCGGCGGTGGAGGGGGGGCCGATCGGGGTGGCGCGGCGTTGGCCAGGAGGAGAGCATTGGGGGGGGCGCGGGCGCAGCTGCCACTCGCTGGCTTCACGCTTGCAGAAGATGAAGATGACGGGCAACACGTGACGAGCTTGACAGGTAAACAGCGCAGTGGCGCATCAGCCACGGCCCTGCGACCGGCTCCGATGTGCGCGTATTTGCGAGAGTGCTGGCCCCCGCGCACCCCCTCTGGGGCCCCGGGGACGCGTTTCGGGTGCCTGGGCGGGCCCTCGGCGGCCGCAGTCGCGCCTCCTCCCGAAGAACTTAAGCCGCTTCTTGGCAATCGCCTCCCCCCGAAAGACGGAAACGATTCGTTCAGTTCTGTTCGATTCTGACGACGAAGCATTACGTCAATGGGGATTCGCAGACCCTGACAATACACAAGTGCGTATGAGAGAACAAGCTGACAACATTTAGGTAAATCGGTGAAATATCTGGTATAGATTACAGGTCTGTAGGAGCCTACAGTTCTAATAGAAGCGAGAAAGTCCCAAGTTCTAATGATTCGTTGCTTTCGGTAATCAATACAGGTGCTTCATTCAGTTAGGCTCATACGTGTACACTCAATAGCACAGTGGCATCTAACTTTGTAATCTGGCTTGACGTGTTCGGCAGCTTGTTTCTTTCTGACGTTGAGAGCAAAAGTGTCCTGACGATGCTACTGACGTTTGTTTGTGAAGCAAGAAACTATGCGCTTTCATTCACTTCATTCGCTGTCGTTGCCTCTGAACGACGGTCATCGGTATTGAAACTGGTAAATTTAAACGATGTGCAAGCCCCTTCAGTATGATTCGGATATCATGCGCGCCAGTGCGTGGCCGACATTCGTCCCGCTCACCCAGTGACTTGGAGCCGCCCCCCCCCTTCGCCAGGCGCCACTGCCCGGGGATTCTTATGCGATGCCATCTGTGCCCCAGCCGTCTTCAGGGCGGATCGCATGTTCTACTCTAGGCCAAGACAATGGCTGTGGTCAGTTATTTTCCGCTTCTAATTTTTGTTCTTTAAACGGAAGTATGTGGTTATTCGTGTGAAAGTCAACTACAAATCTTGAAAAAATCAATTAGTCACAGTTGATTTCGCGCATATTACATATTTATTTCTGCGTAGATAATATCTTTATGACGCGCCAAAGATTTCGATTTTTCACTCACTGCAATTTTTTCATCCACGCTTTTAAGACTTCTGATATTAAATTGTTACAGTTCAATTCGTGTAAATTTCCTGGCATCAGGCACATTAAAATACAACGGCCATTAAATTCAAAACTATTAAAGAATTGTAATATTCATGATCAATAGTGTTGCAAATATATATGTTCCGCAAATGTCAGTAAATGATGTTGAATTTTACACAATCTGTAGTTTTAGTTTCCTTTATCTTCAAACTATTTGAAAACTGTAATTGTATTATCTGGATTTAATTTACATTTATCTCTTGAGTCATATTTTCTATAAAAATTACGGAAGGACAAATTCCTAGTAAAAAGTGTATTTAGATTTGTCGCATGTGTCTAATTAAATTTTTCTCCACAATATCATTAAAGATGTTTTTAACAATCTCACATGATAAAATTATCATTCATATAATATTGACTTACTCTTAAAGTGAAAATATTTTTAATTACTTACTGCAAACTACTGTTTTGGAAGTTCACGTTCCAGAGTGCCAAAAATGATATTTAAAATTTATGGTTAATGAAAATCAAGATCTTCACCCTTGTAGTGCAGTAGCTTTTGCGGTGCACGTTTACAAGCAAAACGTTTTGAAAAATCGAAATAACGAGCTTACGATATAACCTAAACAAGAAATAATGTAGTGAGATAAAGGCAAAGGACTGACAGAACGCTTAGTGAGATGTTTTGTACTTGTGTTTTGTATTTTTGATTACATTACAATTATTATTACTGGGAAATATTGATTTTATATAACATAATTTTAAAGACAGAAAAATGGTAAATATACAGTCACAAAGTATTCTGCCAAAGTATGCGTTAATATGGGGAAAATACCTAAATATTAATTTCTCTTACAAAATATTAGCAAGAGTTCTAGCTGTCGTTTATATTCTCCTTAACCTTGCTTGTATTGTACTGTCAAAACAACTATGCATTTAAAGTCAAAGTTGATGTACTAGTACTTTTTCTTGCATTATTTGTTACTCAAATTCATGAGCTTTTAGAGTGACTAGGGGAACAAAAGGCTTTATTTGAGACATTTTGCTTGCTTCCGAGACATGCAAGCATTTCAAAGTTTTTTTCTTGGGTGAGGAATATTCTCTGGTTAGAGAAAATTATATTCGTATCTAGCGATATAGCTTTTTGAAAAAAATTTGAAAAGAATTTTTGTATTCACTTTGAAACAGTCTGTAAACAATTTATGTTAAATTGCTCATATCTAGCCATTCACAAAGAAAATATGGAAAATTTACAGGTGCACTAGAGTAAGTGTAATTATTCAGAACTAGTTCAACTAAGCTGTTTGAATATGAGCAATACTTCTTTAACTTGAAATATGATTTAATAATTTTTGAGTGAGTACTGTTACATGATTCTTAGGACATTATAACTGCTTGTACTGTTCTTGTCAAATACTGTTTAAGGAATAATTTTGAGATTTAGTAACAATTTATCGTCTGTCGTAACATCTAAAAATGAAAGCTGATTTCACGGAAGTTTTTGTATAAGATAGATCTGATATTGAGACAATGTAAGGAGAAAAGTTCTTGCAAACTACAATTTTCCTGGTCGTTTGGTTCAGTGAATAAAAGAAGGTAGAGTATTTGTTCTGGGGCATATCTAAACACCATAATATCTTAATGATTATGAAATTTGAACACGTTTCAAATTGTGATTATGCACACAAAATTTCTTCAAATGCTTGAACATTAAAGTGAAGGAAAGTGTAGTATAATATTGAGCCAAGGAACAAACATCGTTGTCAGCTTCTTAACTTTAAGCCCTTAACATATCGTAACATCAAAAAGTAAAGGAAGGAAAAACGGTTTCAATGCAGTTATGCATTTCAAACAAGAAATTGCACGTGTCACTAGGTATCTTAAGCCAAAAAATTCAAGATCAGATCAGACAGAAATTATCGGCTTATTTCTCTTTTGTCATTTTTCTCAAAAATATTTGAGACTTTTTCGACGTACGAATCATAACTTTTCACGGTAAATACGAAGCGTTTTCAGAAATTCAACATGGCTTTTGAAAATCAAAATCAACGAAAACAATCACAATTTCTTTTCTTAAAGTCGTTGCTTCATCCATGAATAAAAATGAAGCACCTCCTGGAATATTTTTAGATCTTTCAAAATCTTTTGGCGTTATTGATCGTAAGATTTACTTTCAAAATTATCTTCGTATGGAATTCGCGGTATTGTTCTAGATTGGTTGTGTTAAACAACGATCTCAGAGAAGAAATACCGTATTGGAATGAATGGACATTATTTACTCACCTTTTCGATTCATTGACAATTGCACAAGGGTTAGATTTTAGGCCTTATTCTCTTCCAAGTATACGTAAACGATATGCGCTCGACGACACGAAATGGAAGAATATGCGCGATCTTTGCGGATGATACGAATATTCTTTGCAATAAAGAAACAGTAAATAATACAAAATCATATTTTCAAACTATTTTCGTAATAACAAATTAAAAGTAAACCTAAGGAAACCGGTTTCAGTGCAGTTTTCCATTTCAAATAAGTCGTTTTATAATCTATTGTAATTGACTCATGTTAAGGGTTGGGTCTCTCAAGTTTTGGGTCTCTCAGTTAAATCAAACCTTAAATAGAAAGTTAAAAATGAACTGAACACTAAGTTAAGTTCATTATGCTACGCTTTCAGAATTTCTTCAAAGTTAGTGAACCTTCATACTGTTTGTTGTGTAACACTCGCCTGAGATATGGCCTAAGTTGGGGAAACACATCCTATATCTCACAGACTTGTAGATTACAGAAAAGAATTGTACGAATAATAAGCAAGTCCCACCCACGTTATTGTTCACTTTATCAAACTAGAAATTCTACCGCCTCTTAATTACGAACCAATAGTTTTTGTGTAACATATTTTCTCAAGGGTGGGAACATATTTTCAAAGAATACAGATGTCTAAATCTCTTACTCTCGATGAAGTAATCATATTATTATCATATGTCAATAGGAACAGCTCACTACAAAAAATTAACACACAACACATGTACATTATTTTACCAGATAATACCAGTTGCCATTAAACGATTAAAGCCAATACACACGTTTAAGTTCCAAGTAAAATATTTTCTTCTGTATAAATGTTTCTATACAAGCAGAAGATATACCGAGCGACCCAAAAGAAAGTAATATTGATTTTAGAACTGATAGGTACGGGATTAGTTACCGTTTGGACTGTATAATTTGAACAGACGCCTGTAATAAATATTATACCTCAACTTCTGGGTGAATGACCCCCATCAAGATCAGGTCTTTTGCCCAGTTTCCCCGATTCTGGTCCATTTCCCTGATTCCCTGAGCGAATGTTGAGCTGTCTGCTTGTTTTGCTTTTAGGCATAATTGTAACTTCACTATCTGTGAACTTTTCCTAGAAATCAGTGAATAGTAGAGTTATTCAAATCAACTTTCTTCACGTTCTCGTGGCAGTAAATCGATTCCTTCACGAAGGGTACGATGGAAGAAAATACCCCAAATCTGTATCATTTTTTCTTTGCAAAGAGATTTTTAACCCGGAAGCGAATATTTCTTACCAATGTTTGCCAAAATCGCTCGTTTTGCACCAGCAGTCAGTATTCAACTTGCGTATGGGTTAGAGTGCATATCCCAGAATGTTAGAAAATGTGCACGGAATTCTTCCTCCTCATAGCATGTCACTCACAGTTTTTAACTGTTTCTTGACGTTAAATCACAGAAAGTAATTTAAAGAACCATGCATATGCTGGTAAACATTCAATAAATGGGTTGTGTTTTTAGCTGTTACTAGAGGACCCAGCAATTCTACGCTATTGCAATGCATTACACTTCACATGCTACTGATCACTCATGCTACTCATCGTGATTGTTAATCACGTTTTACTCTACTCTTTGCAAAAATGTTAACAGATGAAAGACGTTCTCGTGAGTATGGGTTTGTTCTATGTCCTGTAGTGGACATGTTTGTCAAGTATTCTATTGTTAAAGCATTCTCACTGAAGTTGGGACCTTCGCTAATACTTGGGAGTGCGGCGGGTTGCGTAGAACTGCTGTTCAGGGGCACTTGAGTTATAATCGCATAAATCATCATCAACAACGCAACTATTTTGCGTCTATGTGCGCCAGACATACGCTCATTACCTCTGTAGTGTGCTTATATTCTTCGTGCAAACTCAAGCAAGATGTTGACAAAGTTTTATCGAGATCGGATGAATGGTACGACAGTGTATTAAATACAAAAAGCAAACATGGATATTTATATATTGGTCTGCCTTTTCTTTTCCAGTGATTCCCTTATGAGAAGGAGCCATGATAGCATAATGTTAAAATCTATTTTTTCTTTGTTGTAAAGAAGATTTTGGATATTTTGAATAATTGGATTATGGGGGATTCTATTTTGAATAGCTCTGAATATTGACATGGAGTCAGAAAAAATGGCAATGTAGGTTATGTCTACATTTTGGGTGTTGAATTCAATGGTTTGAAGACAGCCCAAGCCTCATAGGAAAAAATAGAAAGTCAATCTGGATAATGGTTCGATATAGTATGTGAGGATATTGTAGAAATTATAACTCACCCAGATTTCCGTCGCGTTTCGATCCATCAGTAAACCATTTAACATTTTTTTCGTGTTTCTCATTATGTTATTCAGGGAATGTGGTGCCAGCGTGGGAATTGTGGAATATTGGTTTAATTCTAGATCTATATTTGGAGTGAAGTGGGAAACCTGAGGAGAGATGGTTTTTCAATAGCAATATATTTTTCAAAGTCAAGGAGTCTTTCTCGAAGGGCCCTTCAGAAATTTCAACGAGACTGATATATTCCTGTTTTAGATTGACTACTGATCTATTGATTTCATGGGATGTTTGTAGAATAGTGTTGAGTATGCATAGTTTACGCATAATAGTTTATTTTTCGTATTCAATGGCATGAATCCAGCTTTCACTACAAAACTATTGCAGGCTCTAAATCTAAAAGCGCTTAGGCTTAGACGACTTGCACTGTTTTATTTATTTAACGTCAAAATCAGTTAAAAACTTTATGTGACGTAAGATAGGGAAAAGAGTATTTGTTTAATTCAGGGACCCCCTACCCATAAACAAGTTCATTTCCGAATACCGATGGAGATAAGCATTTTTGACAAAAATTAATAGTAAAAGTTCGCTCCAGTGTAATAAAAACATTTGCAAACGCAAAAATTAACTATCGATTTTTACTTTTATCTCTCAATCTCTTCGTGAAAGAATGGACTCCCTGCCGTTGGAACATGGAGAACGATAATTTTTATAACTGTATTACCTAGAGAACTCTGAAAGAACTGCACAAATGGTGAAGATACATTTATGCCCAGAAACAAAATAAGTGGCCTTCTCAGCATTTGCTCGAAGGATCAGGGAAACCTGGACGAAAAACCTGACCGAGATGGGGATGATTGGTTTATGACTGTTGATGTATAGGACTGTAGATGATTGGGTTTAATTGTTGTAGTAGAGATCTTAGAGCTGCTCTGTATACAACTGACGCGCAATCGAGTTTAGATTGGATCAAGGCTGAGTAAGTTCTGGTGAGACAGTTTGATTCAGCACCCCACTTTTTATCATATTTACAAAATATTTTATCTTCATTTGTAAGTAGTTTTGAGTTTGATTATATGATATTTCTATAAATGTTTATGGCCAAATATCATTCCGAGAATCTTGCAAGTATTAGGCTTTGTATTTTATTGTAATTTATATCCGCCAGTTTTCAATTAAATATTTGTGTTCATAATATGGTGATTTCTAGAGAATACAATGAACTCAGATTTTGTTTTAGAAACGTGAAGAATTTGTCCGAGCATTTATCTTGTTTAAGTTGTCGTAAATGATGTTGGTGGTTAGTTTTAGATTTTCCCGCTGCATAATATAGTGATATCATTTGCAAAGAGAACGATCTAAAAATGATTTTCAAGAATATAACTTATTTCATTTATCGGGTTGAGGAATAGCAGAACTCTCAAGACAGAGCCATTGATCATCTCTTCACGTTGAGGCGTTTTGTCCTGGCTTCTTACTTGGAAATATCTATGTGCTAGAGAATTCAAGATAAGGTCAATTGTAATTTTGTACAGAATGGATCTTAATCTTTTTCTGTGTACAATTTCATATGCCTTTTCAGTATCTAATGAAACAGTGATCACTTGCTGGTTCATTACTAGTGCATTTCAGTATCCACGCTTACTAGATGGTATTTGGTGAAACGATATGAACTACAGTCATTTTGGTAAGGCGATGCGATATTTTTCGATTCCAGAATCCATTTAAGACGTTTACAAAACCATTCCCTCTGAATGTTTGCACAGGTTGAAAGTTAAAGCTAAGGGACGAAGGTTTTTCAATGGCCCTACTTATGTTTGCGGATCCGGACAAGAATGAGTTCTCTCCATTGGTCAGGAAAATATTGTGTAGTCCCGATACGGTTGTACAATTGGAGTAGGTAAACATTTTCTGGTATATTCTTAATGAAGGTCTTAGGAATATTACCAGAGCCTGGTGAAGAGTCATTACTAATACTTAGTACAAGAAGTAGTTCATCCCTTTGGAATTCCTGGTTGAAAAGATTTTCGTTGTTCTCCAGCAGGGAGAGGGAGGTCTTGATGCAGACCTCTTGAGGGAGGTCTTGAGAAATATTGAACTTTGTTGACATTTTGTTTATGAAATTGGGAGCACAGTGATTGTTGTTTGAAATTGAAAAACGTATTGGCAAGTAAGTTGTTGATGTTATGTGGATCAAAGTTACCAACTGTAAGAATTTTACGGAAGTTACGGATATATGTTCTTCTCGTGGTTTTTTATTTTATTCCAAAATACGGAGGTCGATGTTCGACTTGTAATAGAAGCAGTGAAGTGATGCCAAGACTGTGTCATTTTATTCTTCAGCGTTAGTCGTGGTTTACCTCTTGATTTTTAATATGGTACAAGATACTATTACTATTTATTATTATTATTATTATTATTATTATTATTATTATCATTATTATTTTTATTTTCTCATCTTATTGGTTCATTTGAATAAATTGCACAGATATACAAAATCAAAGCACAATACATCTATTTTTTAAAAAGAATTTATAATTCATTGTTTCTCATGAATTTCCGCACTATCCTTGTTGTTGAAATAACAACTGCCTTCTGCTTATTATTATTATTATTATTATTATTATTTAATATGATACAAGATACTATTTTATATCATCTACTACGAAGAAATAAAAGAGGTCATCTTAGTCAACATATCAGCTTTATTAAGATAGCCGGCTTCTTTCTGTATCCTGTAGACTGACGATGACGGCAAAGCCGTCGAAAGGAACTGATTTCGCCTAATTCGTATCTGCAATGAATTCAATATCTAAAAATAATATTTTCTCAAAACCTGGACCAAATATTTTAATTAATGTTTCTCCTCGTATGTTACAGCGTATGTTAAATAAATAAAAACTAGTGGTGCTATAGAATGGCACAGATTTCCTCGCAGTAGTTAGTTTTCTAATTTCTTTACTTTGTTCTAGATTTCCGGGTATGCCTTATGCTCTTCACGACTGCCTTCTTTTGTCGCCCAAAAGACATTTGTTTCCATTTTCTCAATTTATCGGTTTCCTATTGCTTGAGGTGCTAATGTAACACGTGTACTGATTGAGCGCTTCGTGTCGAAAGGAAGACGGATCGAATCCCAGACAGGGATTTTAATTTGATGAATGTAATGTTGCAGAAAACTATTGAGAATTCCATAAACTTTATTGAAAATCCTTTGAAAGTCTTCTACTCACAAATAGCATCAATATATAAATATATCGAACGTCTGTGTATTTACGTCTCCAATTTGCAACTTTTAAACATTTATAAACTCTGTTATTCGATTTCTAAAACGTATATCACGTCAAATCAAGTGTTGTCTGTGCATCTGTATGAACCAATGTTCGTAAAAACATCAATCAACATGAAATTTAAATACTTTGTAAGCAGTAGCCGTGAGACCAACTTAGATACCTCTAACGGTTCCGAAATTATTACTTTCTGCCTTTACGTAGTTCTTCGTAAGAAGAGAAAGTTATGTATACATTCGTCGGAAAATGGCGAATTTTTGGTGGAAAAACCTCTTTTGCCGGGCTCTGATAACGAAATTGTAGATAAACCGTGTTGCTAAGTTTAAAAAAAACTAGTGGTGCCGCAGAATGGCACAGACTTTCTCGCACTTGTTAGTATTCAAAACTCTTCAGTCTCGACCAATCTGGCTTTTCCCAGCTGCCATATTTTGCCGCCCAAATGACATTTTTCACATTTTCTCAATTTTTTGGCTGCCTAATGCTAGAAGTGAAACCACCATGCATTTGTTACTATAATAGAAGTGTAAATCCCGTGACTGGGGGTTAATTCGCGAACTCATCTCTTCGGAGGAAAGGTTCTGTGGTTCGAGGTTTGCTCGGGGATTGTTATTTTGCACACATCTCTGTTGCCGAAAAATATTGAGAATTCCAGAAACTTTATTGAAAACCATTTGAGGCAATTCTAATCACAAATACCATTAATTAAGAGAAATAAACTGGAAATGTCTGTTTTTGTTTACAAATTTTCAACTTTTGACCAAATTTTCACATCTTTTGCTGATTTGTATAACGTATGTCATGTCAAATCAATCGTCTTTCTGTGCATCTGTATGAACCGATTTAAATAAAATGAATATATGATCATGAAAGTTAAATACAATATATACCCTACCCATGGGACGAACCATATATCCTTAACGTCTGCCCGGAGAGGCGGCTCAGGGCATCAGCATATGTTATTGTAATGTCACTGACCGGGAGGACCTAGGTTCGAGTTTTGTTACATACATACATATACATACATTTATTTGAACTGCAATTGGATGTGACCCTGTGGCAGTTAAATAATAATAATAATAATAATAATAATAATAATAATAATAATAATAAAGGAGTACAGTACAAGCCGAGGATGCAATAATCATACTTAAGTATTGATCATACTTAAGTATCATTAAGTATTATAACACTTATTTCAACTCTGTCATGATATCCAATAATTATATGTTGGTGATGCTAAACTTTAATACAAGCTACATGAATATTGGCTAAATTAGATTATTTTAAATTCATTGATCGCGTTCACTACACTTCTCTGCACTGCACTGCACTACTTACACTGTTTTGCTTTGAATTACACTGACCAGCACTTTACAGCACTTCACCGCACTTACTCATTTAATATCTATTACTCTCATAATGTTCTAACTTATTTCTAAAACTTCGGACACTTAGAGGAAAAGCTTTGAAAATTGCTGCTCGTAAACTGTTCCAATCTCTAATTGTTCTGTTGCAAAAGGAAAATTTCCCAAGATCTGAATTTTGTTTCCTTGTTCGAATTTTGTGGTGCGATCGCTTTGGCCGAAAAATTTTGGTTTTTCTAGTCTAACGTGAATTTCCTTCCAAACTGGTTTTCCTACGTACGATTTAGCCGAAGTATACGAAGAGCGCAAAGCCTCGCCCTTGTCCTTCTCGTTTCTAGAGGTTCCCATGACTTTTTTATTGCGTTAGTTCTGTAGGTAAACTTATTTGCTTTTCTGTTTATTCTATGTAGATTTTTCCGGTGCGACTTTTTTTAAAAATTTGTTGAGTCCAAGTTGACGCAACGCGTCTCCAAGCCCCTTCGAGGGCGTTGAGCGCTTTTTGGGCTGGGGAGTAATCCTCCATTATCTTTTTGCGCATTTTTGGAGTAATCCTCCATTAAAAACTTTATTTGTCTTATGTCACGTCACGTGGCAGACAGTTGTCAAGAGGACCGCCAGGTAGCAACTCTGCGTACGCGCCTCCAACTACGCGCTCCTGCGTCACTACCCAGCGGCCAGAATTATTAGGATTAAGGATAGGGGTAGGGTTTAGGACACTTCACGGGGGTTGGACTAGCCCTTGTCAAGCAGCCTAACCCGTTTTGTTCAAACAAATTTTACATGAGATTTAACAGGAATCGAACCCGGACCTCAGTGGTGAAAGGCTAGCAACTTTGCTATGCGCCACGAGCAAGCACTTGTCAACTTGCCTTTCTGTATGGATACCCAACATGCTACTCCGTATTCCATGAGAGCGCGAACCAGCGAAAAATGCTAATTCTTTGGCGTTTGCAGAACTTTTCTTTAGAATTCGCATTACAAAATGCAAGGACTTCCACGTTTTTCTTACTACCTGATTTATATGCTTCTCCCACCCTTATTTACTATCTAGATGAATGCCTAAATACTTGCATGATGAGACTGTTGGAATGATGACCTCACCTAAACGATAGTCTGGTTCCTCATCATTTTGTCCCCGCCCGAACGTTATTGTTTTGCTTTTCGATGCGTTAATATCCGTGTCATTTTTTTAGCCCAATCACGTAAATGTTCTAAATCCTGCTGTAGTATTAGTTTGCCAGAGCTACCTTTGATTTTTCGGTATATAACACAATCGTCTGCAAATAAACGCAACTTTGATTGTATGTTAACATGGAGATCGTTTACGTACGCTAAGAAAAGTAAAGGCTTTCCTTCGTTAATTATTAATTTGTTATTACGAAACCGATTTGAAACTTCTGAAATCGTACTCTTTATTGTTTCTTTTTTGCAAAAAACATTCATATAATCAGCAAATGAACAGCTCTTCCGTTTCTGATGAACGAGAGCATATCGTTTACGTATAAAGGGAAGAAGATACGTTCTAAAATTGAACCTTCCGGGACCCAATGCCGAATTGGCCAATAATTGGAAAGATTAGTAAAAAAAATCATTTAGTGCCAGTACGGTATTTCTACTTTTTGTTATCGATGTTAAAAGTATATGTAGGGCAACACCATGAATTCCATAAGAAGGTAATTTTGAGAGAAAAATGTTATGATCAGTGACGACTAAACCATTCGAGACTTCGAGAAATATTCCGATAGTTCCAGGCGGTCCTAGGTTCGAGTCCCGACGATTTCAAGGTTTTCGACACTATCTTATCAGCTAGGTGAAATTCAGTCACTATGTGGAGGAGAATTCTAGCGGACGGCTGTTCCGATAGGTAGTTATCCGTGGTTTCTCCGATCAACACCAGGCGAATGTCGTAGCAGTACCCTACCAAACGGGCCATGGACCGCGCGCGATCTTTCCTCCCTCTTCCTTGTCCTATCCTTCCTTATCCCCCCTTACACACACACTTACACTAACAGGCACTACACTACCATATATTCCGGGAGACCGGTCGGGAGCTTAGAGCCTGTCGCGGCTGTGGCGGTGCCCCGCTGCTGGGAGAGTCCTGGTTAGGGGGAAACCCCACTAGCCGGCGGTAGGTCGGCGCCGGATCTCGTCATCCAACGGGAAAAGATCACCGCCATCTCCCGAGAAAAAACATGCACTACACTAACGGGGCTAATGACCAAAGCAGTTGACGCGCCCGGAAACACGAAAAAACCAAACCAAACCAAACCGGAGCAAACGGGCCACGGACCGCGCGCGATCTTTCCTTTCTGTTCCTTGTCCTATCCTCACGTACACACACTTACACTCACATGCGCTACACTACCGCACACGCTGGGAGACCGGGACTTAGAGCTTGTCCCGGCTTTTGGGAGATACCTGGCTGGGGAAAACTCCACTAGCCGACAGTAGGATGGCGACGGATATCACCATCCAGCGAGGGAAGAGCACCGCTAACTCCAGTTGGGAAAAGCATTCACTACACTTAAGGGTCTAATGACCTTAGCAGTTGACGCGTCCGGAGTCACTAACAATGAATCAATCTGTCGATGGTTTGGCAGCGCGTTCTTCAAGGGCCTGTGCCGTGAGCGATGATGCCAGGGTGACGAGTCAGGGGCTCTCCTGCATCTCTCAGAATGGACGAAGCCTGGTCAACAAGTCTTCGGTATTTACTATTTTTATTTTTGTATTTGATATTACTAGGATAACGGAATCATGGCTGAAGACAAAAATTGTCTCATCTGAAATTATTGATACAAACTTATGATATTATTTGCTGTGATCGTCTTCGAAAGAGAGGTGGTGGTGTTTTTCTTGCAATAATAAAATACTCTTGATTTCAAACGTTTAAAGTTGGAAGCTGTCAAGAACTTTATACCAGCTCACTACATTGTAGGTATTGAATCGACATTTTTTCTAGTCTCTTGTTTTATCATCTTCACCTATATTCCGCACTTATGGTTACTGAAATGTTTGATAATTTGCTTGATGAATCGATGGTCTTGAATCAGGTTTGCGAAGGTAAGATTCTGATTGTAGGCGATTTTAATACACCAGATTTTATTTCACTAGTGATCTTAAACCTGTAGGTGGCATTAGAAGATTAATGTCTTAATTAGATTTCATTAACTTTTATTGTGGTAAGTATATCCCTGTCCTGCATTGTGATGATAGACTTCTTGATCTTGTTATTGGTAACTTTAAATGCTTTGTCTCACTCAATTCTCAGCGAATATACGTGGACAGTGCTTATCATCCCCTCGTTGGACATTGATATTGAATGGGTTGACATTGTTCCAGTGTTTGGTATGATATTGATTTAATTGTAAAGGTGCACTATTTAGTCAAAATTCTGCGCTTTTCAATTTTCGTAAAGCTGAGTTTTGCATGTTTAAGAATTGCTTTACACTTTGTTTTCTTGGAAATTGCACAGGCGATCTGGAACGCATGACTAATATAGTTTGAGAGTTTTTGATTACATTGAAATCCATAGCTTTCTTACAAACAGAAATTTAATGAAACATTATCAACCCCTCGAAACATATCAGATGGCTTACCTCAGGGCTCTGTTCTCTCACCAACATTATTTAATGTTTACACTTTAGATAACCCACAAATGTGTGACAGCAAATTAGCACTTTTCGCTGATGTCATCGCTTTATTCACTGCGCAGTAAGACAAACTCATAGCACAAGACCGGATACAAAACAATTGTGGGAGAACTACTATTGTGAACAGACCAGTGGAGTATCAAATTTATTCCGGAAAAATGCAAGCAAAATTATTTACGCTTCCAAGACCTTAAACTTCTCGTAAATTAACAATGAGTTGCAGCCCGATTAAATGGAATATGGGTCCAATTAAATATCTTTCTGTGCTTTTCGATAAAAGATTATGTTGGATAATAAGCTCAGTTTATCAATCTACAGAAATGTACATAATACAATAATACAATAAATATAACAACTACACGCAAATCATCAATTATCGACGACAACACTCCTTTATTTCTCTTGGTATATCACATTGACGTGCCACACGAAACCCATCACCAACAGATGATCATGGAAACCTCACATCCTTGCAATAGTAAATAAAATCCAGGGGAAAATGTCAAAACTACACCCAATAATAAACAGAAAATCCCCATTAACAATTGAATGTCAGCTTATGATATTTAAATAGTTAATTTTACCCACCTTCACATACGCGTGTCCTGTTTGGGGAAAAGCATCACCCTCACCAATAGAAACAAACAGTACAAAACAAATGTCTCAGAAAAATCACAGAAGAGCCCTTGTTTATACCCAATTCTCAGATCCATGTGGCGCTACATATGGATACAATATGAAAAATCACATCTCCGCAATTTCGGAAATTTTTGACTACAGTCAACACTTCTCATTTAAGAAATAAATTTAATATGGGTTGTTATGCTGTGCACCCATGTCGAATTAAATCCAAATTTCCAAAACATAAAATTTTCCGCCTGTAAGTACATGATAATGCCAAGTCAAATAATTATTTTAATATTAAAACATGTAAATTTAAAACACTAAGTCAAGTCAATTCTAAATTAAACATATAGCAAACGGAGCAGCGATGTAATGCTCAAAAAGCCAAAAATTCCCATTGCTGATAATAAAAATACTATTGCATTCAAGACCTTGAAAGGTCACATGGCCGAACAAGATGTAAATAAGTGAAAAAAATTCATTCTACAGAGGTAAAATAATTTAATTAATTATATTAATGATGTTTATCTTGAATCTGTGTCTACAATTAAGAATATTGGTGTAATGTTTGACTGTCAAGTATCTTTCAAATACCACATTGAGGAGTTAATTATTAGTGTCAATAAATATATTGTTTTTCTAGTGAAACTAAGCTGACGATTTATTGCGGTTCTACGAGTTATATTCTTTGTTATTGTTAAATATAAATTAGAACACGCTGTTGTAATCTGCTTCCCTGAGGGCAAGGGTCTGCAGATGACATGTGAAACGTGTCAGCAAAGGTTATCGAAATATCTAGAATTCAAAGAATTAGGAATGTACCCATCGAGAGGCATTGACACTGAGTTCATGAGAACGAAGTTTAATTCTGCTAATCTTGAACCCAAAATACTCACTAACATGATTGTTTTGCTGAAGAGTGTTTCACGACATGGCTATTTAACTATTTTATTATCATATACTACGTATAGTGAAATCTGAATGGGGCATATGGGGAGAAGAAGTTTCTTCAGCTCCTGAAAACCTGCTCCTCCTTTTTGCCACATACAGTTGAATGATGAATAAAGATATTAACAAAGCGTAGTTACCAATGTTTGAAAACTATACATGTTCATTCCTTTAAGAATTACAATGATACAGTTTGCAATATTACGGATTTGATAAAATAATTCGTGAAAGTACGTGCAGTTGTAGCACCTCTATTTTATTTGACGTTTCATTGTATTGGGAGATGTATGGCAAATAATTTAAACGCTTATTTAATTTTTTAAGATTTAGATACGAAGTTCAAATGACATGAAGATAAATGGGACATTTTTAATTGAAAAAGTTTTTTAACAATATTTGTGATTGTACAATAAAGTCGTTTTCTGTGACAGATGTTACGACGCTTGCTGCCACTGCTGCTGCCGCCGCTGATGTTACGTGTTAGAACATCCCGACCGAACGCTGCGACAGGACCTGAGACCAGCATTGGTTGCTCAGTGCCAGTGGGTTCCAACCTTCAGTGATTTGTGTGTACTGATCCATAAGGTCCATTTCTCACCTATCTGCGGCAATGTTACAACCTAGACCTTCTGTTCAACACCTGTTGCTCAAGACAGCGTTTCTATTAATATATATTTCTCTTGTTCGTTGTGAATCGTGTTCGTGCACAACATAAAAATAACTCTATGACATTAATTTTTGAATATTAGAACTAGTTAAGAAGTATGTTGGGTTCTTTATTGTCAGTTCGGTGATAAACCTTTTCACATTGTAAGGACATATACCCAGAAACATACAAAATCCTTCAAGATGTTGCCAACCAACGTAATGTCCTTCATGAAGAAGGTAAGAATAAATTTACCCTCTTACCTACACTTATTAATATCAAGAGCATGCCATAGAAATATTATATTTACAAATATATTTCTTTAATGCCAGAGTATTAAGAAAAATATTTCTTTGCATGTACTTACCTTCGCTTACAGATACAACTTTTCCAATGTAACAAGTTAACTTGACTGTGTAATGACTTACTTTAAGGATTCAATTTTTTCATCTTAATTCCTTAAATATGTTACTCTATTTAGGAAAATAAGGTGATAAAAAATACTTTGTTCAAAGAACTAAGCCTCACACTGCGTTTATTCATTCTGGATTACTTGACCTCCTGCCCGTTAGGAACACAATGAGTAGTCTTTCCTATCGTTGTAACAGGTTTAGTTGCAATACCCTTCCTCGTAGGAAGGAACGGATACTGTGTGCATACATCAACGTTTTCAGTTATCTGAGAAAATCACAGAAAAGAAGAAAATATAGATTGTGTCATAATTCCCAGAATTTGTTTATTATTCGGGGTAAGATTAGGCTTCTTAGGAATCATATGACATGTTAAAGGCATCAATAATCACTTCTTTGGTTTCGTCTGGACCAGACCTGCACAGCAATTTGCCCTTGCACTAACCTCGAAATCCGCGCGCGAGCCACAAGAGTGCAAATCCAGGAATCTAAGAAAGGTGGGGATGAGGCCCGTTCCAGGAGTGGGGACCACCAATGAGAATGAGCAATTCGAACCACAGCGCGTAAATTGAAATTGCAATCGGCAAGAACCTGACGGGGAGTTACATACAGTTCATGTAATATTGCCTTTTGTGTCATATTGGAAATATTTGTTGTAAGTAGATGGCACTGCGAAATATGAACCTAAAACGAATTAGACACACCTACTCATTTGGTTTGAACACCAAGTATTATAATTGCTTCAAGGGTTGATACTGTAATTCATTTTGCTACGATGTAATCACAAATTTAGCGTGGTGTTAATCACAAAATTGTAATACTGAATCGTTTTTATTTGACGGTGACAGTAATCAACTATTTTTATTAAGTAATTTTAATTGATTAAGACAGTTATATCAAAGAACAAATTCTAAAACAATCATGTATTTATTTATTTATTTTTACGTCAAAAAAAACAGTTAAAAACTGCGTATGACGTGCTATGGGGAAAAGTGAATTGTGTGCACATTTTCAAAATTCTGTGATCCCTACACTAAGTCATATACTACTTAAATTTTGAATTTTGAAAGGGAGAAAACAAACAAAAAACTCCCTTGTAATAAAATCTATTTTCAAGGATAAATAAGCAATAAAGTTTGAATTTTGAAAGGGAGAAAAAAAAAAAAAACTCCCATGTAAAAAAATCTATTATCAAGGATAAATAAGCAATAAATTTTGGCTCTTATTACTTCCTGCCGCGACAACATGGAAACGATAATTTGAATAACTGTATTTCCCACTGAATTCTAGAAGACGTGCACAGAAAATGAAGTTACATTTATGTCCAGAAGCAAAACAAGGGGCTATCTCAGCATTTGTTCAATGGATCAGGGAAACTGGACGAAAAACCTGATCGAGATGGGGGTCATTGACCCGGAAGCTGTAGTACAATAGTTGTTACAGGTTTTTTATACTCATTTATACAGTCCAAATGGTAAATAATGTATTATGTATCATTGTTAAAATTAATGTTACTTTTCTTGTGATGCTCAGTATAGTTTCTAATTGTATAGAAACAGTTATGCAGCAGAAACGATTTCACTTGGGATTTAAACTTTTCTATTGAATTTAATCGTTTAATCGTTTAATTTAAAAATTATTTATTTAATAATTTTTTTAAAATAATTTAAAATATTCACTGAATTTTATGAGTATAATGTTGCCCATAAAACATTAACTCAACTTCACTGGCGTAAACTTAAACCTTTATAAATATATCCTACATTTGAGTTCTACGATATCCAGTACATCGGACCCTTTCGTTACGTATACTGACATAATTTACTTTGTTTTGCTGGATTTTGGAGATTATAACTTTCTTGGTGAAAAATCAATTATTAAATTGTAAATGAACGGTAGAGAGCATTAAATAATACATTTTTAAAAAAATTCTACTGCTTGAAAATGTTTGTCACAATGAGCATATTCTAAAAAATCAGAAAAGGAAAATATTTCTATACATAGCAGTGCAAAGAAGAACATACACAGTGAATTATGGTCTTTATAAGCTACAAATACGAGACATTATCCATTAACCCGGGAGTGCTCGCAATAGATCTGTGAGATCCAAGCCATGGCAATTGTATGTTCCTGAATTATTGTGATGTATTAGTCGTCTGATATTTCATATATTCCTTCATTGTACTTTTCTTATATCGCCTGACCCTTTATTTTGATCCTTTCGCTAAACTATTTCCCGTGAGCATGTTCAAACTTGATCGCTGCGCTACGCGATATCTAACATATACGTTGGGTGCAATGGCGCCAGTGCATTGTGAGCTCCTGGCCTGAGCGGTACATGTCGTGGCATTACTTTCAGCCGTGTCTATGACAAGTGCATATTCAGAAAATGTAATAATTTGCCTTATCTACAATCGATTGTCACAATTTCATACCAAAGAGGAAGAAAATGTGGAGGAGACGTCTGTAGAGAAATGAAAAAAAAAAAAAAAAAAAAGGGAACCTGGCAAAATAGAAAAAGACAACGATTTTCTAAATATTTTTGTGAAAACGTAAAATATACATTTGTTTAGAACATGCCAAAATAATTTGAGGAAATTGTATTAATATTATTTAATAGAATAATATGATTTTGAATGATTTTTGCGTGTACTTTGTCAATTTTTACCGTTCTCAGACAAGAAATTTCAATTATTCAGACAAGAATTCTGCAGTGTAAGATTCGTTAACAAATGCATTGAGGGATATGTAAAAGCTGCATAAAATATGTATTTCATTAAATGGACCTTCAGATCATTTGCATGCATAAAAAGTTGCAGCTATATCTGAGAGATACATTGCGGGCACTCCCGGGCTAAATAAGTGGGCAAATAGTTTGACAGCATGGATCATTGCATTAGAGGTCCAGGAGTTGAGTGTACGCGCTGCCCCGTTCCCCGTGTCTCATAGCAAGCTGCTCCCCTGCGTACCCTCTACCACTTGCACGTGCACCGCTCTCGCGGGCAGAGCTCCGGCCCTTGAGTACAGAATGCCCGCGGGAGCGTTGTGCAGGCCTGGCCTGGATGATAAGGAAACCCGAGATGGAAGAAGAGTGAACGATGTCCATATGTTAACATTTTCATAAATAGGTGCAAGTGTTTATAAGTTTAGTGATTATGTATCAGTGGATGGACAATTTGTGGTTTCCAATTGCACTGACCATTCAGAAGTGACACCGAAAGAACGTGCAAAGTGTGGAGTGAAAATATTGTAAAATTATGTTTGTAACTACGAGGGTCGGTCAGAAAGTAATGCCCAATTTTTTTTCTCCTGTAATATTTATTGGAAGAACCTGAAATTTTCCCACAATATTAATAATGGTTATTATACTGGATCTATTTGTTTACATAATTTCCATCGTCTTGTATAGCCTCTCGCCAGCTTGAAACAAGGCCTTGCCGGTACCAAGTCTGTTCCTGACGGCGTTGCCTTTCCTTCACTTCGGGTCATCTTCAATTTTTCCTCCGCGAATAGCTTTTTACAGTAGCTAAAAAGGATGGAAATCGGAAGGGGCTAAATACGGACTGTATGCTGAATGGAAAAGGACAGTCCATTTTTCCTGTGCTTCTCTTGTTGCGGCACATGTTTAGGCGTGCGTTACTGTGCAAGAGCAAGTTTTGTGCACAACTCTTCGGGGATTGATCTCATGGGAAAGGGATAACAACCACAACTGTCTACCTTTATTATTGCATGAAGGGGAAAACGTGGGGCATTACATTCTGACCGACCCTCGTACATCATTACATGACAAAACTTCAAATAAATACGCCCAATTTCCTGATTCTTATTTTAAATTAAATTAAGAATAAAATTAAAGAGATGTGTCGAAAAATACAAAGAGATGTTGCAATTTCATCCCCTAACTTGAAACACTCTGGAGGACCTCTGAAGCTCCGTAAGCGAGTGTAATATTAACCCGAGATTTGTCGGAGGATTAATGACTGCTCCGTTACATTCAAAATCCAAAGGAGGCTTGTCAACGTTGCCTGAAAAATTAATAAGTTCTAAAGGAATTTGAATTGAAATAAAGTGTGCCCAAAGAACGTGCTGACATATCTACTAGGAAATACTTATTTTCACCTATCATTCAATTTTCTTTTCTATTATTCTATTATTTCATCAGAACACAAGAGGATCTACATCATCATTTCAATGAAACCATTCCACTTCGAGTGCCTTACAATTGGTTATCAGCTTCCGCTAGCGCCATAACTTGAAACTGGCGTAAGTGCAATTGGTGGAAAGCATAGCATGGACATTCGATCCAAGAAGTCTTCGCATTGATTTTGAAGTGGAAATGGAAAATTCATGCCGACAATGTACTGTAATACCATACACTTTACCATAAACTTTAAATTCTTCAGAATATTTTCTTGAAACACGTTTTGAAACCGATAGTGACCAATGAGTGAATAACAGCACCAGTTTCAATAGAACCAGATAGGAAGAAGCAGTTCCTGGTTTTATAACTTGTGTAATTCTACAGCCGTAAGGTTTGATCATTAGCAAGTCTTTTTATCACACTATAAGTTAATAATGTAAGAGGTTTCTCATGAGTTCAGGAAATGATGAATTCATTTCAAGTTACTGGCCCTGTCAAGCACCTGACCGAATACTCCTGGACACTTACTATTTCATGAAGTTTTGCAATCTAGGACTATAAATGAAATGTCGGTAACTTATATGCAAGGATAGCTTAAATTAACCAGATCCGTTTATTACCCAGCTATAGCGCAATCCAGTTCTTGCACCTTCCCAACCAGAGTTCATTTTAAGTACCTTCATATGAAATTCATGGTATTGTTCTAGATATGTTTTCCTCGTATTTTAAAAACCGATTTCAGTGAAATACCAAACTGGAATGATGCCATATGAATAGGAAATGGGATATATGAATAGGAAAGGTGTCTATAAAAATCGACGCCTTTCCTATTCATTGCCAATTGCACAAGGGGTCCCGACGGGTTGGATTTTTGGCCTTGTTTTCTTTTTACTATATACGTATACGATATACCCTCGAGGATTTGAAACGGAAGGATAGTTCCCTTTGCTGATGATACGAATATCCTTTGCAATTTAGAAACTGTAAATAGTACAACATCGGATGATTCAAATTGGTTCCCAATAACAATTTAATAGGAAATGAAAAGAAAACTTTTTCAATGCAGTTTTCCATATCATTACATCGTCTCTTGATTTAGGAATCAGTGGTTTTTGTTAAAAATGACCTATCAAGGGTGAGAGCATATGTTCTACTAATACCAACGTCTATAGCTAAAAAAACTCGATATAGTAATAATACATGGAGAGAAATGTTTAGTTCATACGATTAATCACGTAGTAGATTGAACTATACGGTATTCTATATTTTGGAAGAACAAAGTTCTTTGTCACGTTCACGAAACTGCTGTTTAGTTAAACACACTAATGCATGTAGTCCTCTCTATACAGGTCGTAGACCATGACGAATGGTATCTAGTGGAGGTAACTAAATGAATCGTTGGGTTGACTAATACATAGAGAAATATTTACTAAACACATTGCAGGGAAAATAACTGAACGAATAGTTGCTTCTCATAGATTACTAAACGCTGCTGAGTAAGCCCTATTAAGGCTAAATGTACCGACACTAGTTCCATTTGTCGCCGCCACGTGGCAGCACCAAAATAAGCAAAATTTACTAGACCGATAACGTCTGAACAAATTGTCCGATTTTCGATCTCTAAACGGCATTGGACTCCTTGTTAAAAAAGAATTTACGTTACAATGCCGTTGTTTTTCAAAAAATATTTCCCAAAAAATTAATTTTTTTCTCATACTTCCGGGAAGAAATTAAAAAATGTGGGCCAATAGCGCGATGACAACGTGCTTCCTGAATCCAACGCCGTGCCAATCATGCAAATCGGATGAATAGAAGCGGCGTAAAGTGAAATTTCGGAAAAAATACCTGACCCCCCTCCCCTTCCCCTTGCGTCACTCGACCCGTCTGGGCCCTCCCTCGACGCGGCCGAACGGCCAAACCCGGCGGCCTGTGGCGCGGGAGGCCGAACTTTCAGACAGGCAAGCTGGGCAGTCAGTTCAAGCTTTCGTCCCTTTAAGTCTCAATATATTTTTCTCCACGTGTCATACTAGTGATGCTGTAACACAGCCAAACGGCCTCGTATCATCTGTAATAGTCGTTTAAAACTATATATCTTGTTGACATATTTCCGTCTTCCTTTAATATACCATCAAACAATTATTTGAGGCGGTACTCAAAATATCGATTCCGATTTGGAAACTGACTTCAAAAAGAAAATGGAATTGTGTAGATATCACCCATATTCTATGCCATAACATCTTATTTTACATACATTTTACTTCTAAGATCTTCCGTTATCATTCCTCTACCAGAAAGTATGAGCCGAGATTACGTACGAGCACTTTTATCTTGCGAATCGATTTTTGATCTCAAAACGGCGTTTGTCTCCTTCATAGATTTCACCTAATGAATCTGTTTTCCCAAGTAAAATCGTGGAAGCTAAATTTTAAAATTGTTTTCTTTGTTGTTAATTTTATCTTGCGAATCGATTTTTTATCTCAAAACGGCGTTTGTCTCCTTCATAGATTTCACCTAATGAATCTGTTTTCCCAAGTAAAATCGTGGAAGCTAAATTTTAAAATTGTTTTCTTTGTTGTTAATTTTAAAACTACTTTCCGACAAATTATGTAATCGGGTACCGGAAAACTCTTATTGTCGGGCCCTGGTAAAGTAAAAGTGGATAAATTCTCTTGCTAAATATTACATTATTTCTTCTAACTCGTGGTCTAGCGAAAAAATACAATACATATGCCCTTGCTACCTAAAAATCGATTGACACCAAAACATGTCTGTCCGTTTATGGTCAACGCTAACGCCCAAACCGCTCTGCCAATTTTCTCCAAAATTGATCTTCCCGAATCTACCTGAAAGAACTCGATCCTTTGGGAGTTTCAAACGGATATTTTGATTTTTGAGGTACTTTACATTAAACCTCAAAATCATTTTCAAAATCTTCTCAAACCGTCACCAAATTATTTGATTAAATTTTGTCCTCGTGTTACGTACAGAACGCAAGAGAAATGTGATTTATGGTGTTTGTTGACATCAGTTATTTTTAGAAAATTGCTAACGTGCAATTTTTGGGGGCGTCTTCCTTCAACTATAATATTGATCATATATTTTTTTCCTTACTGAAATCTGTTCTGACAGATCTGAAAATAAGATCAAGTTTACCTGGGCATTGACTGATGTCACTGCAGTGACTCTGTCCGGGAGGTCCTGACGACGGTAGGACTTTCGACACTAGCTTTTCAGCTAGGTCGAGTTCTGTCGCTGTCTAGAGGAGAAGTGTTGCGGCCGGCAGTTTGATCGGTAGTTTTCCGTGGTCTCCGATCATTACCAAGCGAATGCTGAAACAGTACCCTACCAAACGACCCACGGACCGACCGCGATCTTTCCCTCCCATTACTTGTCCCTCCCTTACACACACTTACACTTGCATGCAATACACTACGACACACGCCGGAAGACCGGTCAGGAGCTTCGAGCTTGTTACGGCTGAGGCAGTGCCCCGCTGGTCGGAGATACCCGGTTGTGGAAAGTCCGCGCTGTCCGACCGTAGGTCGGTGCCGGATCTCGCCATCCAGTGGAGCAAGATCACCGCCACCTCCCGAGCAAAAACTACACTGATAGGACTAATGACTCTAGTTGATGCACGAAATCACTAGTAATTAGTCAATCAACCATCTGTCGAAAATTCAGAGATTTCAATGGAAATAAGGTTTGCCAATTTTTTAAATTCTTTCCTCAATTCCAGGAAAAGAGAAAAAAATTGGAACCGTTTGGAGCATATATTTGTTTTAAATAAACTTTATTTCAAGCCAAAATTACTCATGGACTTATTTTCAAAATATTGTTCATGGCCTTATTTAAAGATTCATTTTTTATAACAAATTTCATTAAGGAAACAAAAATTATTATCGGATTTGTACTTTTGCGTTCTTAACTTTTGCAATTTTTGAAAATACAGACAGATCACCGAAAATGGATCCAGCGCCATTCTTTAAGCGTTTCTGTTCCAAAAATTAACTCTTATTTTTAAAACTAGTGGAGCTATAACAACACATATTTTCTCGCATTATTTGTAAAGGATACGTAATATTATAGTACTATATAAATGTGGAAAGTGTTTCCAACCAGGAGAATAATATTTTCTTGGATTATTTGCAACAATTGGAATTTTTGAATATTTAGGGTATTCAACGGAAAATAGGATCTGCTATTTATTTCAATTTTTAAGCGTCTCTTGCTCTATCCACAGGAAAAAAAATAAAGAAAAATGTGGAGCCCTGTTTGATTTTTTTACGAATTGCATTAACATATTGTAGAAATTACAGGGAAGGTATTCGTTGTTAAAATTCTAACAATTGTTGAGAACGGATTTCCTTTAAAATGTCTTTATCATTAATATTATACTTTTGCAATGTTAACGTTTTTTGCCATGTTTGAAAATTCAGAGAGTTTGTTGAAAATGAAACCAGCACCACTTCTTGCATCATCTTTTGCTGCATATGAAGAAACGTTTTACAAAAAATGGAGCTGTTTTTGAGAAAACAGTTGTTAAAAATTGCCTGTAATTCACGGTAAATTACGCAAAAATATCTATAATTTTCGAAAAATTGTACATGACTGACGTTATTTCAAGATTTGTCATTGAAAAAACAGAGCTTATTTAGAAAAAAGAGTTCATTTTCAGAGTTTTCAACAATAAAGAGAATAAAGCAATTTTAAGCGTTCTTTAAGCTTTTCAAGGGCAACATTTTATCGAAACATTTTGAGCCTTTTTGAGAAAATTTTGAAAGTGTTGTTCAGACTTCATGTTAAGTCCAAAAATCTCCATCCAAAAATCGAAAATATCTGTTTAAAATACGCAGGGCCATGATCAACAACATTTTATTTATTTTTTTCAAAAATAGCTCCAATTGATTATATTTATTCTGAATTATTGTAAATTACGCTTAAAATGCGCAAGTCCAATTTTCATTGAACTCTGTATTCCCTAAAATTCAAAACAAATTCTAAATCCTTTCGGCATCCTCCTTCAACTACATTAGTGGAGTTAGAGATTTTTTTCTTAATAAAATATGGTCTTTAAAATTAGACCTTGAAATATTTTCAATGAAAATCTCTCAAGTTTTGAAAATTGAAAATGAAAATATTAAACTTTTGTTTAAATCGGGAATTTGATTTTACTTGTGTCTGATGGTGTAGAGATAACCCCTGAGGCGTAGTAAACCTTACAACCTGTGTTCGAGGCCCAGCCTCTAAAAGAAATTTTGCAGGTTGGAAACACTTTTACATGTTCATTTATAATTTATTAGCCCAGTCAAATTAGACCAAAAAGTACTGATCGAAGGAAAACAATTCCTGAGCTTTGAAACTTGGCATGATTGTTTGTTGGTACCTACTGCATAACATAATAAAAATCCTGAAGTGTGGAGGGTGAGCCGGGGGCGGCTGTTCGAATGTGCTTTTCCGACGTTTTTTGCACGTATCTCCATAACTCTCAATCCCACAGATAATTATGTTCGATACAAAAATAAAAGTGGATACAATTTTCTACAAAAAAGTTCCTGTAGGATTTTGTTGTAAAATTAACCATTTTAGTGTTGTAGACTTGAAAATTTCTTGTTTCTGTTTAAAGTCCCTGGTTCTCTTTCTTATAAAAATGTTACGATAAGTTAAATGCACGGAAGTAATTCTATTTTTATTCGACGTTTATCAACAACATGTATTTGCATATTTTGTGCAAAAAACAGGAACATTGTACATCTTTATAAATCTTATTTTATACATAGACTTGTGAGTATCCGTGGTCATTGGTTTTCGAGATTACCTCGAGTACGAAAACTGATAATCCATTGTTTATTCGATAAGGAGAGTGAACTGTGTACACTGCTAACATACAAATTACATAAAACAATACAAATGGAATAATCACGTTTACCATTTATATTGGAAGACAACTAAAACTGATTGTCAATGAAGAAGCACACATGACGAACGACACGAACGTCAATGATTAGCGAGAGGATCTAAATGCACAACATACTAAAAATGTATTCCTTAAAATTCAATTCTAGTGAATTGGGGAAAGCCCGCCATTCCTAAAATCACTAACAGCTTCGACAATGTTGCAATGAGTTATATTGTTTTTCTAATGACTTCCTCGGTTAATCGGGATATTTGTATTGTTTGATATAATTTGTATGTTGGCAGTGTACCCAGTTCACACTCCTTATCAATTAAACCATGGATTATCACTGTTCGTACACGAGGTAATCTCAGACTCCAATGACCGTGGATACTCACTAGTCTATATACAAAATAAAATATGTAAAAGTGTAAAGTGTTCCTTGTTTTGCCCAAAATATGCAAATACATACTGTTGATAGATGTTGATTTTGTTGAACAAAAATAAAATTACTTCCGTGCATTGAACTTATCAAAACATCATTTTTATAAGAGATAACTAGTGCCTTGTCGTATACAAAAACAAGAATTTTTCAAGGCTATAACACTAAAATGGTTAATTTTACAACAAAATCATCAAGAAAAATTTTTGTTGGAAATTGTACCTACTTTTATTTTGTATTGAACATAATTTTCTGTGGCATTAATAGTTACGAAGATATATGCAAAAAGCGTCGAAAAATCACCCTCAAACGGCCGCGCCGCCCCCGACTTCAGGATTGTTAGTATGTTATGCTGTAGGTACCAACAATAATGTCAAGTTTGAAAACTCCGAGATTTTTTCACTCGATCTGTCTAATTTGACGGATCTATTATTGCGTAGTCGTTACAAGTAGTTCTTCTAGGCTCACTACACACTGAATATTATTCTTATTTTGTGGTACTTAGAAACTCAGTGTTAGAACTCGTGTTATCCCTTTTGAACAAAATTTTTTTGTGTCTCGACAATCATTAAATAAAATACATTGTATAGAACCCATTTCTCCAATTTCGTTGTGGAGAACTTTCCTTAGTCTTCGGCAGAAAATTTCAATGGCCATATATGAACGTTATTTATATCACTGTCAATTCTTAAAATGACAGTTTATTTTCACAGCTTGCACTTATAGATAAAAAGGATTGCTCATTAGTTTTTATTGTAATAGAAAATTTACGACACGTAAATAATTTCATAAATGAAATTAAAAGCATATTTGTTTTTACAAGATGTTAAAATATTTTGGGTGAACCAATTATTGTTTTCCATGAAATATTTAATTTTCTCTCTTTAAGAAGGAAACGCGTATGAAACTGAAACGCAGAAGATATTGACATTGTCATAAAATACATTATATTATTTAAAGATTTAATTTTGAAGAACAGATTTCATTGAGGAAAAAATCTCTATCGGTATTCTAGTTTCAGAAAGACATCGCATAGCGTTAAACATTTGCGTTTTTCAAAATTAGAGAAATGTCTACGAAAATGAAATCTTCCCAATTTTAAAAAGTATACTTTGCTCTATTTGAAAAAATTCAAAGAAATTTTTTGAGGTGTTTTTAAGAAATTCTTGTTTTCGTATTTCCTTAAGATTGCATTCATTTCATACACAATTACGCGGAAAATACTCATATTTGTATGCGTGATCTCATTTACTTATATGAGTTTGAACAAAACTTTTAATAAAGGGTCTTATCTTTAAAATTTCAGTTGTAGAAAAACGCCCAACAATTGCTTTTTTTAAAAAATTCATAGAGTTGAACGAAAATGAGACCTGCACGAGAGTTTTAAGCGTACATTGCTCTTTCCTAGAAAAAAATCAAAGAACGTTTGATTGATTATGATTCCTGGCGCGTTTAGTCCCGCATGTTTTTCATCGGGAGGTAGTGGTGATCTTCCCCTACTGGATGGCGAGATCCGGCGCCGGCCTACCGCCGACTGGTGGGGTTTTCCCCAACAGGTATTTCCCCACCAGAGGGACATCACCCCAGCCAGGACAAGTCCTAAGTCCCCAACCTGTCTTCCGGCATGTGTGGTAGTGTAGTGCATGTTCGTGTGTGTGAGGATAGGACGAGGACGAGGGAGGGAAGATCACGCGCGGTCCATGGCTCGTTTGTTTGGTTACTGCTGCGGCATTCGCCTGATGTTGATTGGAGAATCCACGGGAAACTTCCTGAAAAGCAAGTGTCGAAAGTCCTGCCGCCGTCGGGACTCTAACCTAGGACCTCCTGGTCAGAGACACTGCAATGACATCATTTGATGCACTGAGCCACCGCTCCCGGTAGGAATGTTTGAGAAAAGTTTGGAAATATCGTTGAGGCTTCATGTAATATACCCCTGAAATCAAAATATCGTTTTCAAAATCGCAAAGCCTTGAGTTCTGTCAGAGCGAGGGGTAACAATTTTGAACAAAATCCTATAGATGGTTTGCGGTGGAATGTTCCTATGTCGGACGGGCAGATAGACGTACGGTCGTAAACCAATTTTTCGGTGTCAAGGACTCACAAAACCTGGATTCTGATTAAACAACGTATTATATGAAGTAATTTCCTTTTCATAGGAGCAAGAATTATTCACTTTTTTCGGTACGAAAGTTCCACAATTCCACTTTTCTTAACGAAATTCGCCACTTGCCGCTGCAGCATCACAAAACTTTCTCTGTACTATTTTTTGATTTCTTTAGAACAAGAAGAGTAAACCGTATGTGATGTATGAGGGAGTAATACCATCTACGCACGTTTCCTTGACCGCCAGAATTTCTTCCCATTTTAACTATAAATAGTTGAAAGATGAATAAAAGCTAAACTAGTGGTGCTCAACAGCACATACTTTCTCGCGTTATTTCCAAATGATCCGCTTTATTATGCTACTACATAAAATTCAAAAAATGTTTTCAGCCAGCAAAAATTATTTGCCACACCGAGACTCAAAATCAGATTCTCCGAGTTAACTCAACGTCAGCAATACCATTCTGCTACAGGAGCGTTGCATGTTTTGGGCCGACCCTTAAAAATCTCTCAACCCGACATTTCCAACATAATTTTTTTGCAATTTTCGAAAAAGACGAAATTTCTCTAAAATTGGACCAGCACTACCTTTTTACCGAGCACCCGATTTTTTCGGAGCATATAATGACCATAGATATACCATATTTTTTACACTATGTTTTTTACATCATATTTTGTGTTATATACATACGAGGAGAAAAATTGGCAGGGATTTTGTGAAAATAATTCTTCTAGAAATTGCATAAATTTCATACACAAATTTCACAAACTCCACTCGTTTTTTTCAAAAACGTGTATATGACCTTTCTAAGAAGCAGATATTTTACAATAGGCTTTGTCTCAGGCACACCTATTTTCAAATTTGTAGTTTCAAAATGTTGACTTTTTGTAATTTTCCAAAAAACAAAAACAAAATTAAAGAAAACAAACTCAGTATTCAATATTGTAGTTGTAGCAAGACGCCCAACAATGGCATTTGTTTAGGGTTAAAATGTTTTAAAAATGCACTAAAAGCAAAGAAAAATGACGTAAAAATGTGATAAAAACCAGTTTATATGAACACCTTAAGCTGGTGGATACGTTACTAATGTAATTGAGGCTTCTTTTATTCGTTCAAGTAAACTCAGCTTCCAAACGTTTGGTTTGGACAGTTCTTTACCAGAAAATCTGTCTCTATTTATCCCGAAATCGACTGAACCGCCAATGACGCTGACAGGCATCACAGATTACAAACCTTAGATTACAGATCAACGTTAGATTACAAACTCATAATGTCTGACATTACAAATTTTGATCGAAAAAATCGAATAAGCTCTCAGGTATAGGTTGTCAGGAATTCTGTGGAGAACATTTGTTGCATCTCGTAAATATTATTTGAAGCAAGTACCACCATTAAAATGACACTAAAAGCGATGAAATCAGCGAAAATGCTTTAAAAATGATGGAAAAGGTTAAAAGTGACTTAGTAGCCCAAATAAATAAAAAATGCAAAAAATTACCTATAAAAATGGTCCACTAAAAATATCATTTCCCTTCGTCTTATAATAAAATGAATTTATACACTAAACGACATAGTTCTAAAGTGAAAAGAAAAAATGACATTTCATTAAAATTCACCGCCTAGTTATTAGTAATAGTAATAATTTGTGCATCGTGAACACTGTAACCTAGATAATTCGTTATTATTTCATACTTCGTTTTGTTAATTATGTTTTGATCTGTTGCTTTTTGTTATTTAAATGTGTACTGTATAGGTTCATTTATTTAAATTCTAAATTAAAAGAATGAAGTATATTGAGAAGCTTCTTTTTTTCGTGAGATTCTCCCAAAAAATTAATATTGAAATCTCCACATTCAACAATGGATTTAAAAGGGCTACTACTAATTTTTTTCAGAGTTATCTCTAGATTTTCTAAGAAACTGAAATAGTCTGAACTCGTTTTGTTGGAGGTCTGTAGATGCAAAGATAGCTAATTTTAGGCATAATAAGATGTACGACTGTTATTTCAAAAAACATTCTCAACTGAATTGAATAATATAAACTGAACTGAATTATCAACAGAATGAGATAAATTGAATTCTGACAAGAAGGTAGAATCATTCCTTACGTAAATACACGTACCTCCATAAGCAGGGACCTTATTTGATTCTCTCGCAGTACAATACAATACTGCTAGATAAAAACTAGGAATTTGGAGTGTATTGAGATCATTATGAGATTACACACCAATGTTCTATAAAACAAAAAACACCTGTTTGACTTAGATTGCACTGTAATGTTGCCTCAATTAATTGAATTTTATTTGAAAGAGATTGAACATTATGATGCATTATTCGAATCTTTTGGATGTACCTACACGGATATTTTTATACTGCATCTGGCGTTAGCTGCTATTTATTTATCTCATTTTTACTTCGAGTACGTTGTCGAAGGAAGAATCCTGTCACAGCAGTGACGGGTGTGATGAAGTAGAGGCGATAAATGTAGAGGAATGAATAATGAAGGATGCAGTACATGGATTATGTTCCGAGGATAAGGTAATTGGGTTCAAAAGGGTCCCAGAGGATGGAAGAGAACTAAGAGATTGGGCAGGAATGGGTCTTGTGCAGGCTACTGCAGACATTGTGAAAGGATGTGTTTTTTAAGCTCGTTACCAAGTGCATGTTTACCGACAAGGTTCAAGTGAAGACCACAAAGTGTTTTTTCTGAGTGAAAGGTTAGCTCAAATAATTTAACATTTGTGTCACTCAGATGCAGTTTCATTTGGTTGTTTGCGTGTCTAATTTCTTTGCACATTGTTGGTTTGTTAGTACTAGATGGGCAGATTTGAGACTATGTATTGAAATATATACATCCATATACCCGTCTTGCTGCCCTCACATTCCAGTAACCTGTTTCCGAATTTCTGATGAATATATGGGCGCCAGGAAATTGTTACAAGAATGAGCTCCCAAATTATATTTAATTATAACCGGTAGCGGTAGCTCAGTGCATCAACTGATGTCACTACAGCGCCTCTGACCTGGAGGTCCTAGGTTCGAGTTCTGGCGGCGCACACTGTTTGGATCGGGCCAAAAACCTGGCCATAATGGAAAAAATTCAAAGTGCGCGTTTGGAATTATGACCCATCAAATTTCGTTTGGAAGGCATTGGAGCACACTACTTTAGCTCCAAAACGTTATTTCAATCATTTTTGTCGTCCTTACGGTCTCGTAAAGTTACCGTTGCTCGAAACACGCGAATTCATTGCTTCTTGTCGACTTTTGTTAAATTAAAAAAGTGTTTAAATTATTTTTCTATGGATTCTTTTCGTGTTTTCGAATAGAAGACACTTTTGACTAAAAGTTAAGTATATTTTTAAGAAAAAATGGTCAAATTAGTTTATTATAATATGGCTGAATTCTAACCTGTGTAGCGTAACAATGTTAGTCATGTTTATTGTGGATTATATTTTTAGTCCTGCGTGTTCCTGCCTCAATATATCTTTTTATCAAGTAGAATATCCTTAATCAGAATAACACCCATTTAGCTGCATATATCTGCAGCTTTTTATTTTATAGCCACTTTACTGCAATGGTTGGACTTGCGAGTGAACAGTGTATCTGTGGACAGCCATTACCTGCGCGCCGTTCGCTCCGTCCCACCACATTGGCTTCAGAATCACCGGTTTCGCCTCTCCTACGCGGGCATGGTCGGGTGGCTTTCTATAGCCACCACGGCCACTTACCCGCTCACCCGTGTGATGCGACTTTGGCCTCACCTCGCCGCCCCTTGGCTCGGCGCATCCATCATCTCACAAAATTCGCCCGAAACCCCGGCGACGACAAAGAAGAGATAATTCTTTATTCAGACGCCACGCCGTCATTGTGCGCCTGGTACGCCGATGGCGTTACCCGGAGTTGGGCCCCGCCCCCGGGTACGATATATATATAATTGTGAATTCTTAGCCACCCTCGGGGCACTCCTAGATTTTAAGGATTAATTTTGCGCAGAAATTCGACTCTCGCAGATCCGCCGGAGGCGAGATCGGGAGGCGAGACGGGGCGTCAGCTTTATTTTTCTCAGAACATACAAAATGTACCTCAAAATTACAGAAATTATAAACCAAGTGAGCAAGAATACAAAGATTCGGGTCGCTCACTCGAGCGACCCGTCGCTTAATGTTATAAAACACTGCCATATTATCTACATAGAGTATACAAAAATAATGCTCGTAAAGCGGGCTTAAAATTCTCAGGAAGCAGGATCTTTTGGGTATGAGAAAGGTCTGAACTTTTGACACAATGAATCAGATAAAATACGAATAAAATGAACATATATTCAATGAAAAAAATTACAGTGACGCAATTTCATAACAGGATAATCACTTTAAGTAGCTGGTCACTGAAAAAAAATAAAACAAACAAAACAAAAATATAGGCGTCACCTCGACTGCCTGAACACACTTTCACCAACTACAATTTACAATTTGCCACTCCTTTTTTTTTCCTATAGTTTATCCGACGGCTTTTAAAATGAATTTTACACTTGTTTCAAGGAATCCCGTTCACAGGTGCTAGCCTTGGGCTTCGCACTCACTATGACACTGAATAAAACGTAGCATTCACGTTACTTAAATCTCCCCCCTTTACATACCACAAAAAAATGCAATTACTTTTAACACAATACAACAAACTGACTTTTCCAGATAATATCAACTGTACAACATATGAAAATCATGAATTATTTATGTAAAATTGTACTCGGTATGGCATCTTTGAATGAATTTAATGACACGTGCAGTAAATGAACTTGAAACTGCCACTCACATCGTTCGAAATACTTCTCCCACCTATTCTAGAGTTTTCACCCACTTTTAACACTGTCGTGTATTTACCGCTATCCTCTTTTCCCAACTGATCGCCGCATAAACGTTGCCAGTTCCTTCACCTCAACAGCTCCGCATCGCTGGTCTGTAGGTAACCTTGGGGATTTTCTGCCGCTCGCACCACGTTGCCACTCGTCTTCGCTTGCTGTCCCACGACGATAGCAGTTTCCTTCGCTCGAACACTGGACTCCGCTAAGCCTCCAATTTCCATACCCTTCTCCCGTTCCGAACTCTTACGATTCTCGTTCCAGTCCAAATCTTTCTCACCTACGCTTCGCTCTTCCTGGGGTCGTCCTTCTTCTTCCGCGCCTCGTACAAGTTTGTTCGCGCTTCCAGCCTCAAAATTATTAATGTTGCTGAAGTTATGCTTAAATGCCTACCACACATTAGGCATGTGTGGTCTCAGCGTGCAATGTGAGATGTTGGATTTAGTTAATGTCCTTCTGCGCGAACTTTACAAATTTTAAATTATTTCGGCTTCAAACAGTCACTTCGCTTGCTCTCTCAAATATTGTGAATGCGACGAATGCTTGTTCACTCTGTTTATTAATTATATCACTTTCGATGATACGCTTCTCGAGCTAACTTTTAACTACCAAGGTAAAATCCCAAGTGAAATCGTTTCTGCTGTATAACTGTTTCTATACAATTAGAGACTATACTGAGCATGACAAGAAAAGTAACATTAATTTTAACAATGATACATAATGCATTATTTACCATTTGGACTGTATAAATGTGTATAAACAACCTGTAACGAGTATTGTATCGCAGCTTCTAGGTCAGTGAACCCCATCTCGAACAGGTTTTTCGTCCAGTTTCCCTGATCCATTGAACAAATGCTGAGATGGCCCCTTGTTTTGCTTCTGGACATAAATGTAACTTAATTATCTGAGCACGTCTTCTAGAATTTAGTGGGAAATACAATTATTCAAATTATCTTTTCCATGTTGTCGCGGCAGGAAGTATTATTCCGAAGGACAACATGGATAAGAGCCAAAATTGATTGCCTTTTTATCCTTGAAAATAGATTTTATTACATGGGCGCTTTTTTCTCAAAATTTAAGTAGTATATGACTTAGTATAGGGATCACAGAATTTTGAAAATGTGCATACAATTCATTTTTCCCCATAGCACGTCATACGCAGTTTTAACTCTTTTTTGACGTAAAATAAATAAATACCTTTGCTTTATTCCGTTTTTCTGGAATACAAGTTTCCCAACAGGTATTCAGTAAACTGAGAAATAATGTTTTTTTAATGAGGTATCAACATATTTAATTAACTCCATGAAGACCTGGCGCTTATCGATTTTTTAGCTTCTTGAGCGAGTCAACTAGTTCATTCAATGTCAATTGATCTACGTTATAGATTTCGTATTCACTTCTTTCTGCCTCTTCCACATTCGAGTCGTACCATCAACTTTTATAGTGATCCAGCCACTCTTTCTCTTTAAGTATGTGTAGTTCTTCTAAGTATGTTTAGTACTTTATCTATTTAGATGCCTCATTACTATGTAAGCTAAGGTTTGTCGTCCGTGCACATCATTCTGAATATTACTAACAAACCCTTCCAACGATTCTTGATAGGATTTTCTTATGGATTTTCTTATTTCTTTATATTTCCTTGGTGTAGTTCCTTATTTGTTTATATGCCCTTCAGGTTTCTTCTGTATTATTTTGCAACATTTTATTGTAAGTGTGTTTCTCATCAGTAATGGCTAGATTGATTTCTAGTGTCCATATTTTCAATCCTTTTCTTATTTCATTTTTACACTTTGTACCCAAGACATCATTAGATGCTTTCTTACATTATTCCATTCTTCATCTACATCAACTTGTGTCAGGATTTGACTTGTATATATTTTTATTCGTTCATGGTATAGATTCTTTATACTATCTTCGTTTAATAAGTAAATTTTAAATATTTCTTCCTATTTTGACGGTGTTTTATTTAGTAAATTTTCTCTCCATTTAGCTAATATGGATATTGTTGATATTACTAGAATGTGATCTGAATGTACTACATCACTACCACGGAAGACTCTCGTATCAGATATTTTGGACGCAATTTTTCTGTTCACTATAACATAATCAATAATTGATCCTCTTGCGCTCCTGGTGTACTTTTGTATGTCTTTTTTCCTAAAGAACGTGTTGGTAATTTTAAGATTGTTGTAGGGAGCAAATTCTCGCAATTCTTCTTCATTTCTCTTGACACATTATTCCTCATATATCCTACAATGTCCGGAATTGGTTGCTTACCTACCCTATCATTCAGATCTCCTGCTAAAATTAAGGAATCATTTTTATACATATGTACTTGTTTTTGAAGTATTTCATAAAATACGTCCGTATCATCTGTTTTGCCTTCTTCTAGAGCGTAAACTCCAATTATGGTTAGATATCCTCTTTCTGTTTTAAATCTTGTTATCAGGATCCGGTCGCTTATGTAGGTGAGTATGTATTTTTGTTTTCCACTTTTTATCAATTAAAATAGCTATTGCACTACTGGATCTTTCATTTTGAGGTTTCCCGTTGTCAAACATAACATAATGTTATAGATCTTTTGTTTCTTTGCACTTCATTTTTGTTTCTGATATTAGTGGTATATTAATTTGTTTTAATTTAAGTTCATTTTCTTTATTTTTTATTCCTCAAACATTTCATACTCCCATCTTATGTCTATCTCGTATTCCCAATCATTTGTCCTTTTTCTTGCTATGGTTGTTTGATTTATTGATTGATTGATTTTTTCGTGTTTGCGGGCGCGTCAACTGCTTTGGTCATTATTCCCGTTAGTGTAGTGCATGCTATTTTTTCGGGAGATGGCGAAGATCTTCCCCTGCGGGATGACGAGATCCGACGCCGACCTACCGTCGGCTAGTAGGGTTCCCCCTAACGAGGACTCTCCCACCAGCGGGGCACCGCCCAAGCCGGGACAAGCTCTATGGTCCCGACCGGCCTCCCGTCGGTCGACCGAGCTGAAAACCTAATGCCGAAAATATTGTCGTCGTCAGGACTCGAACCTAGGACCTCCCGGTCAGAGGCGCTGCAATGACATTGCTATGGTCGTCTTGCTATGCATAGTACACTAGATTGACGAAGATGATTTCTTTTATTTCTTCGCATAAGAACGTCAACAACACCAAATCAGAATTCCCATAATTGTTGATGAGTGTCAGTAATTTTGAATTCCCCATAACAGGTTACGGGCCTATTGATGGGTAAGTCTAGTGATGGGCCTGTCATCGTAATGCCTCTAGACTTGCATCCTTATTTGTTGTCTTCAAATGGGAAAGGTGCCTCTTCCACCAGTTATATCGTTCCAGATGTCTCCTCTTTCTCCATATATGCCGTTGTGGTCTTCACCGTTACCATGGCAAGGAGCCCGCACAAGGTACTACCAGCCGGGCCAGCTGGACCAAGGTTTTTTTTAAAAGAGGTGTTACTCCTGTATCAGTCCCCTCTTTATCGTGACTTGTGACAGGCGGAGCCTGGTTTCGCACACTTTGGACCCAGGTTCGCGGGGTTTTGTCCAGCAAACATGTGGGAAATTTCACATAAGAAAGTTGCTCATGTGAAATGTACCCCTCATTGGAAGACAACCCATCGTGCGTTAGTGTTGGGCAGGACAGTTGTAACAAAATCATTGAGTTTTGGAAGACCCTCCAAACAACAATTCGTGATGAATTGCGTATCAATCATGGGTATCTTTCATGAGTGTAACTTTGTAATATGAAATTTTCTACTACATGCTTCTCGGGAAAAAAATAGTATCTTGGACTCCACCCCTAGAAGTTTGCACCATTTATTTTAAGACAACCTTTTTATTTTTTTAGTGTGAGGTAAGTGATTACGACATTTGATTTACATATGTTAGCGACGTTTTTAATCTTCTTACTTTTTGCAACTTTGAATCATGATTAATTTTAGCCTTATTTTTTTAAAAGAGTTTCTTATTCATTGTCAATTCTTATTAGAGCATAAAACGAATATTTTGCAGAAGAGCCTATTTTTACTTTCTCGTACACACAGAGTAATATATGTAGTGTAGTGAAAATTAGGTAATGCTGCGGAAAATAAATTTCGAGATATCAACGGAAATACATGTTCTGGGGTACCCTGATACCGAAATAGTTATTTATGTATCAAGGCCGAAAAATAAATGATTTTGGATGAAGTGTTTTCCAACCGAGACTGAGCGGTGCGGAGCTGAGGTTGGTCAACTAACCGAGTCCAAAATCATTCAATTTCGGTCGAAGAGCATACAACTATTTTCATATACTCACCTTACAATTTTAGGTTTGAATTTTTAGAGAGTTCTTATTTATACCATGCAGTTTCGTCGTATAAATGTGGTGTCGTGTGGGTGTTCTTCTACGTTATCGCCTCGGAAGTTGTCAGTACTGTCATAATTCTTAAAGCGTGTAGAATTTGCAGCTGATTTTGGAGATTTGTTACTTGTATATGGAGTGCGATATTCCAAAGATTATAATTGAGGAAGCTGAAGATGATACTGAGAGTTTACTTCCTCAAAAATCAAAGGATTCATACGGAACAGAGTATGAAGTCTTATTAAAATGGAAAAGAGATAATCATGTAACCGTGGTAAAGGAAACAACTAAATGACAAAGTTCAGTTAGATTTGAGACTACTTCAATTTATATTCAAATACCTAGCACGAGTGCTCCATGCCTGGAACATTTAACAGTTCCATGTATATTATTTCAGAATAAATAAATTTATTTTTAATCTAAATGTTAACAAATAAGTTCAAAACATTCTCTATTTAAAAATAACAAATATTCTTTGCGAATGTGTGAACAGTCATTTGTACATTGTCTAGTTTACTTGACGTAATCGTCCTCTAAAATTCATTCTTGCATAGGCCGCCAAAGATCACCTCTGTGGCGCCAAATACAAGTTTTCAAGTGAGGATACGAAAAAAAGGGTTTTTTTAAACGTCCGTCTGTCATTTGTCAATAACACTAGCGTTTAAAATTATTATAATTTTTTTCAAAATGAATATTCCCAGGTTGATCAGGCCCGACTTGAAGCTTTGCGATTTCAAAACAAATTGAAATAGTGTGAGGACCTTACTTGAAGCCTCTGGGACATTTTCAAAATTTTATCAAAAAAACAGCCCCAAATTTTTGATTTAAATTTCTTGCAAGAGTAGAGTGCAAGTCACTTGACCTTGGAAATTTCAGAAATTACAACATTTTGAATTTGTTTGGCGTCTCCACAACTAAAGTATTGAAGATCAACATTATTTCTTTAAATTAAATTTGTTCACTACAATTAGTTATTTCCTTAGCGTCATGTGCATTTTTGAAAATTGTAGTAGTTTTTGCACAATTTTGAGTGAATACTGGGGAATATTAAACAATAACAATACAAGAATTTCACAAAAACTGCTCTAATTTTTTCTGGTAACATTATAACATTTGGTAGATGTTATGTAAAAAATACACCAGAATAATAACAAATGTTTATTGTACACGTTTTAAAATCTCCAATTTCCAAATCCGAAGCCGTTCACAACGCCATTTACAATTTATCCTGAAAACGTACCAGAGTCAAAGCACAATCTTTGTCACCAGAAGATGTACCAGTCCGTAGCCAAGATTACCAAATGTCCAACAGAAATCTCACGTAGACAGTCGACGTAGACAGAAACACACGGTCACTATGCACAAGCCTACTCTCACAAACTGAGCCTGTCTACCCCAGCGCTTATAGTTCCTTGCGTTTCGTTGGCTGATTTCTCTGAACTTGCGAGCCCTAACAATGTGCTTCCCAGCTGCATGCGCGCAAACTTTGAGTGCATAACTGGATATTACTAAATGTACTGTATAAGATGACATAAACGCCGAAATGCTGCACCCTTTTGTTTTTTCAAAAATTACACAATTAAAAACTTGCTCATACTAATATTTACTTTACCGACAATTTGTATACATAATTGCATTTATGGAAGCATGTGCTTAAAATGATGTCTTATAACGTTTCTTGAAAATTCAAAAAATTTCTGTGAAAATGAGCTCGAAACTTTTCAGAAACCCTCAAAAGCCATTTTCTCGAAAACATCTTCAATTTTTTCTTTAAATATTTTGAAAGGATAGTGCTAAATGGACTGAATAATATCACATAAATACCACTCTGATGTATTCTTTTGTTTTTCAAAATTTACAAAAATATCGTTTTTAAAATATTTCTCTGGCTCGTAATATTTACATTGCCAGCAATTTGTTTACAATACATTTTTGTGAGTAGAAATGCTTCAAATTATTTCCAATGAAATGTTACGAAAACTCTAAATTTTTTTGAGAAAGAGTTTCAAATTTTGCATTTATAGAAACTCTTAAACATTTTCTCAAAAACGGCTTCAAAATTAATCAACGAAAATTTTGATATAGGGCAATTTTCACTGTTATGTAATATTCTTTAAGTCATATTTCAATTCTAGCATTAGGAGACCAAAAAGTTGAAAAAATGTGAAAAAAAGTAGTTTAGGTGGCGATAGTTGGCAGTTGGGAAGAGGGTGGGGCTAGCCCAGAACAAAGAAATTAGAAAATTAACTAGAACGAGAAAGTCTGTGCAATTTGTAGTTCCACTACTTAATTTTTGAACTGAGTTAATGACCTAATATTTTCCCCATATTTTGGTAAGAAACAGAGTTTATACGTACACGCACGACTTTTTCGTATTAACCATTGAAGCGAGTGGGCGAAAGGTTAGCCCAGTGATCTCAGAAATCCAGTGCACGGGGTGGATAGCGACAGAGGCGAGTGGATTTCTGGACGTCTGAAACTCCCACTGTGTCCGTATCATGCTTGTGTCGTGTAAAAGAACCTTGAAAGGCGCCTGAAAAATTAAATCTCTCCGGAAATTTCCCATCCTAACGAAATATCACGTTCTCCCATCCAGAAAGTTCGGACATAGTTCACTGAGATCGATATCTGGCGGAGAAAGTGAGAATCCTACCAGGTGTATCAGGGGACGCCCCGAGTGCTCGCCTGTTCGTAGGTCCTCTACATCCGCGCCGGGGATTAATAAGCTGAGATTAATAAGCCTTACGATAAACATATAGTACTACAGGCCTTATTTTAGCTAGTAATATTAAACCAAATGAAATGAGTACGCAAAAATTAACAACCGTCCACTCTATTTTCGTAATATTAACTAAATCCGCCGAAGTTTTTAATGTAATTTATTTTCTAACAACAGGAGGAGTTGATGCATAGGTCATAGAACAATTCATGTATTGGTTGTTTTATTGTCCTTTCTCTCGTAAATATTATTGACAAAGCAGTATGGAGACTGGTGTTTTCCCTGTTCCTGGACCCAAATCTGGAAATTCGCATCATGCTAGGAATATAGACAAATTTTTCTCATATTTAAATGTTTGAAAAATATTACATATTGGAATCACAGACTTTTTAAATTAAAGAATGTAATATCTGATGCACAATATAATCTGAGAAATTATTTGGGTTCTTGAAAGGCAAAGAAGTGGTTGCTACTATGACCTTTATCACTGATTATCTTTATGTTAGATAAGAGAACGCCTATTATTGTTTTCTCAACCTGTCTAAAGCTTTTGTTAATCATGAATCACTATCAAATTAAAATAAATTAACAATGTGTTTATTTAAAAAGCATATAATTTCAAATCCCGAGATATCATAATTGACCGACATGTTAAATGGGACTTGCACATGACTCATATTAAAAACCGAATACTTGATTTTTATATTTTTCAAATTTAAAAAAATGTAGATAAAGTATCACTTCTGTTTATTACGGTCATTTCAATGGTATTGCTAGGTGCAGAATTGTTGAATGGTGATCAGCGTTTATCAATATTTTATACATACTCAGCAAATAAGAGAATAAAGGACTAAATAAAATTCAGACCGATGAACTACTTAATTTCTCACGAGTATATTATTTAAATAATCTGTCATTTCCTATAACAAACGAAGTACAATGTATGAAACATCAATCGGTAATATTAGACATAAACATTTAGTTTTTCCAAAAGTTAAATTAGGAGTACATTTTCAGAGAGCTCTTGGAGTTTGAAATAAACTTCCGAACGAACTTACACGTTACAATGGCAGTGCTAATACTTTGAAATATATCAAAATTTGCTTTTAAAATGTATAGTTTTAAGTGTGTACGTGAATATTTAAAATTAAAAAACAATTAATTTAATACTTTTTTTGTTTTATATGTTTCTTTATTTTTAACTACAAGTAATATTATTTTTGTATTTAATTATTCTATAAGCTAAGTGATCATTTGTATTGATCTTTGTAGCTGTTATCTAGAGATTGTTTTAACTTTTTAAAATTTGTTTGGGTTCATTGTTATACGTTGTGTGAAGTGCACTCATGTTATTTGTAATTATTATTGAAATTGGTATTAGTCATCGGTAATTTATAATTTATATAATATTTAATTGTTTTCAGTCCAAAACTTTTGTATGTACTAAATTCTTTGTGTTTTGTTGTATACTATAATTGTATCATGCCTCAGATCTACGATCAAGAGTTTTCACATCTGAAGGATGTATAAATGAATAATTATTTAAAAGATAAATTGCGGTTTAAAATCCTAAGAGATAGTTTTCCCTCAACATTGTGTCATCTGAGTAATGTGAGAATAGATCTTGTAGATAACGCACTGAATGAAAATTCGCTTAATTTGATGCATTTAACTTGTAAGTGTAGAGATGTTAACAAATTACTATGAGTAAATTTTGTTAACAAATTACTGTGAGTAAATTTTTGGACAATCCGATTCCCAGCAGTTGTTTCCATAAATAAATGCACCGCTTCCTTTCAGATGGTGACTACAAACGAGACAGCAGTTGGTGCCGAGTCTGCCGAATCTGGAACAGCTTTGAGTAAATTACGGCAAACGCTTTCATCTAGTCTGATGACAGCTCAAGACAAAGGTGAGGACATTTCTTTAATGACGTGATTCTCTGTAACAGAATTTGGTCGCCCTCCCATCCGATACAGAGCTGTCGTTATTTGCTCCACAACACAATTCTCACACTTTTATGTTTCTTAGTTCATAAACGAACAAAATAGATTTTCCTGTTTGATGATTCGTTGCAGTATACCAGCATACTGCCAGTGTAATCGTACAATGAGCACAAGCATCTGGACGTAATGGGACAATAGAATTCGTCGACAAACTAACTACAGCTTCGCTAGTGGCACATAGTGAAGTCGCTAGCCTTTCACCGTTGAGATCCGGTTTCGATTCCCGTCGAATCTCATGTGAAATTTGTTCCAACAAAACGAGTTCGACTGCTTCACAAGGGCTAGTCCAACCCCTGTGAAGTGTCCTAAACCCTACCCCTATCCTTATTCCTTCCCAATTCTGGCCGGTGGGTAGTGACGCAGGAGCGCGTAGCAGGAGGCTCGTACGCGGAGATGCCACCTGGCGGTCCTCTCGACAAGTGACTGCGACCTGACGTAAAATGACTCAAACAAGTAATTAAGGATTACTCCCGCGCAAAATAATGGAGTATTACTTCCCAGATCAAAGCGCTCAACGCCCCTTACGGGGTTGGAGACGCGTTACGTCAATATGTAGTAAACAGTGTCTGCTTCGCTGTCCGGGAAACGCCGCGTCCTTGGTGCAGGTCCCAACATTTCGGCCGCGATTCTGCTGCCTTCCTCAGGATGAAATGCTTGCATTTCGTTGCCGAAACATTGAAACCTGTGCATAGGACGCGGCGTCTCCCGGGCCACGCAGCTCCTGACTCCGGCCGCGGAAGCCTACGCTCTCAAACTAACGCCTTAAGGAGGCGTCTCTCGGCAAAATGAGAGAGCGAGACCGAATTAATATTTTAACTAAGATTCCTATTTTAAGTAATATTTACAATTTTTACTATTTTAACTAAGCATTACTTAACCATAAGGCCCCCTAATAGTACTGAAATATTGAACAAATGTAGTAAAAATGAATATTAAAATAAGCTACGACAATTCCCTAATTTTTCCCTATTGTTATTCTAACAATTCTCATTTCATAAACGAATTATCAAAATTTTTGTACACCTTCATGAACTAGAAATATAAAATTTTGTTTAAAAATTATAGGGTGCACTTAATTTGCTCATACATTAATCCATCCACGGGACATTTCCTAAAGGGACAAATATTCAGTCATTGAATACGTTTTACTAAATTATCATCTACACACAATTTGGTACCTATGTTACCACTAATGTCCGAATCTGGCTACTTTGCCAATTTGCCCCTTAATTTTCACATGATATAAAATGGGTGTATTAAGTTTTCGAAGGCTACTTTGACTTTAACTAGATGAAATGCCACGCCACGTTGGTGTCCAGGGTAGAGGAAGTAATGTTGAGGAGGCAAAGCAGATATGTGATAAAGTGGAATGAGACAGCTACTGGGCTCTAAGGCTAGTGAGACTCAAGATATAAGATATCAGTGAGTGTAGTAGTAATGTCTACTTAATCGATACTCTCCAACCTAAAAGTTGAATAGATCCCGTAGTTCACGCTTCGCTACGCATTTCCGGAGTTCGAAGCACGAGGCTCCGTTCGACCTTCAGCCTTCACGACTAACCTAAAACAACTTTGATTCTGTACAACGAATAATTTTAAACCCATGTTTATCCCAAAATATTCCCGCGAATACAAGATTTATCACACTCGAAAAATCTACTTTAGCCTCTGGGTAACTCGCGAAATAGCTGAATGTCATCCAGAAAGAAACAGTCCACCGTCATTCATACATTTGTATTCAAATGCCCGGCTAATGTGCGAATTGGCCGCCTAAGTCGCAAAATAGCGATATTTCTCACTTACATCTTAATATTTTACATTAAACATTCTACGATCCTAACCTTTTATATCCGCTAGTTTATTACCTGTTTGGCAGTTTGCAAATATATTTTCTTAACACATCCACATTCTTAACACATGACACACATCCCTTGGTACTCCTGACTGCAACGGTTCATGCGAAAAGGAATCAAATTTTCCAAATTAAAAAGCTATTGTTTTTTTAGATTAATAATCTACAGTGCGATCATTTCGTGGACGATGGCGTAACGGTGTAACGGTTAGCGTATCGGGCCCGTATATACCCGAGTTCGCGGGTTCAAACCCGATCGAAGCCATGGGTTTTTAAGGGCGAAAAAATCCTTCGTAAGTCTTCCTTTGGAGGGAAAGTAAAGCCGGCTGTCCCATGTTAGTAGATTTACTGTATGTAAAAGAACCTCAAGCCTAAATGAAGCCTCTGAGCTAAATTAAAATTGCCTGTTTCGTCGCCCAAGTAATACCTTCTTTCTCCCCTAGTAGGTGAAAGGAGCGTAACGAAATTTGCGTGGTCAGACGGAAGAGCAGGCTCAATGCCATAGTCTCGCCACATTCGTTCATTCATAAATGTGCCGATCGCGGGCGGATTTGGCATCAGCGAACGAGGCCATGGATGCCGGGGAAATTGAGACAGGGCGGTCGGTAGAATTGCCGAAGATCGCTTTTCGCTAGCGGGAAGTTTAAATTTTACTCGCTTTATAGTAGATGCTGGAACTGCTCAACGCGACTCTGATACATTTTTGACATCTAAATAAGTTCTCGGTCAAAGGATGTGCTGTGGTATTGCAGAGATCTGTACCTGTATATTGGGCTTTAATTCTTCTTTCGTGCGCGAATTTGTCGCATATATGCGATCTATCAGGAATCCCGAAAGAAAGAAATCGCTTGGAGTAAGATCAGGAAACAAACCACGTGCGATAATTGTGTCTCCATAAATGGCATGTAAACCCTTAAGGAAACTGAAGTAGTGAGTGCGTCCTCTTGACAATGTTCGTAATTACACTCTTCACTTGTCAACCTTTGGAAGAAAGGCTTCAGGATACGATGCACATAAGGGTTTGACACATTTTGCGTACGTGCCATACACAAACGCTTTCTGTTTTTGAGTGAACTTTGAACGAGACATCACAAAGCGACTACTCAACTGGATTGGAAACCAAGACTTTTGCAGACGAGACCTTGCAACTATCCCGTCCGCAGCGTTCCCAGGGAATTCAGCACACGGTTCCCTGGCGAGTGACGGCACGTCGTCCGAGCAGAATTTTCCACGACCGCGGCAAACTAATAAAATAGTCGCACTATAAATACATTGCTCGTACAGTAATATTATCTAATAGTTATTATATATGTAAGCTACGTTGTTCTCTATGTATATAAAATTCACGTTGTTTGATGGGCAACTCATCCTAGACTTTTGAACTGATATTCATTAATTTTGAGACATATGTGAGTATTGCAGAAGGCACAGTTTTTAGATTGATTAGTGTTTCCCGGCGCGTCAACTTCTAAGGCTATTATTCCCAAACGTGTGGTGCATGCTTTTATCACGGGAAGTAGGGTGATCTTATCCAAATCAATGGCAAGATCCGGCGCAAATATACACGTCGGCTAGCGAGGTTTCCCTATTCAGGTATCTCCCATCAGCGGGACACTGCCTCAACAGAGGCAAGGTCTAATCTGCCGACTGGTTTTCCGGCATGTGTGGTAGTAGCATTCAAGTGTGTGTGTAAGAAAGTAATTAAGGGTTACGATAAGACAAGGAAGTGGAAGGAAAGATCGTGCGCGATCCGTGACCGCTTTGTTAGGGTACTGCTCTGGCACTCACCTAATATTTATCGGAGAAACCACGGGGAACTACAAATCAGATCAGCTGGTCGCCAGAATTCTCCACCAAACAGCGGTTGAGTTCGACCCAGCTATGAAGCTAGAGCTGATTCTTTAGTCTAGCGATTCTTTAGCCAAGCGATGCTTTTATGAATATATTGTGCGGAAAAAATCTCCAAGTAAGTTCATTTTATTTCACTTCTGTTATTCTTTTGCAATATGTATTCGGCGTTGACTGTCATGAGTAGCTATCAAACTGTTTAATTGACCCCTTGGGTATTGAACAAATGTCAAAAGGGTAAATTAAACTAAAGGGATCGACTGGGGGGATGTCTATAGCCAAATAAGAACTGACATCTGACCTGTGTAATCACGATCAAAATCACATCGATTGCAGAAAAATATTATTACAAATGTGAGTAACTGTTTTCTGATATTAAACTGCAAAAAGCTAATAATAATAATTACAATTAACTCTTCTTCTTTCCTGTTCATCGTGCATTGCCAGAATGTTTATGGAAGAAGACATCATTATTATGCATTTACGCGAAAGAAAATATTCTTTGCACTGAAGAAATGTAGTTGTCAAGTCTCGAAAAAAGATCAACTTAAATCATTTTGTAACCATCACATATCAAATTACGCGATGCGGAAACTGTAATTCGTTAATTCGCACTCCTTTGTTTCATATTTGTTCTAGGAAGTATATTATATTAAAAAATCCGTTGAAAAAAGCACTTCTGTTAAAAGCGATTGATCCATGAATTATATGATGTGAATCTCCGCTCTAGATACTAGTCAGTTCGTCACAGGCAGCGGTCGAGTGAAGATCGTGCTGCACGCAGTGACAGTTTCGTTGTACATTGAGAGCGTGTACCTTTCTTTAGTTTGAGTGTTGCTAGTGGACATTTTATTGAACAGCTAGCACTGCAAGGGAACTATAAAACCGTTTTATTTTCCTCCCCTACGGGGGGATAAGAAGACCTCGCATCGGCATGAAGCATCGGCTGAAGGGAAGGCTTCTGACTACAGGAGCCAACCCGCCTCAGGTCGCACAAACTGGAGCAAAATTTTACAAAATTCCATGTATCCGGACAAAGAACAAGGTTTGATAATTGATGGGAAGGACTACAGTACATCACTCGAAAGGTATGTAGAAGCCTTAGCTACAATTGTTTCACCACGAAACATAATACACACGTCCAAGATCTCGAACAGCAGAGTGTGCATCTTTCTCAGCAGTAAACAGTTAGTTAATGAAAAAACATAAATATAAATATATTAACATAGATGGCAGTGAACAATATATGCGACCATTTGTTAGTAAGCAGCGGCGAGTAGTTCTATCAAATGTTTATCCAATGATCCCTAATGCTATAATTGAAGAAGAACTTGATAAATTGAACGTAGTGCGAAGTTCACAAGTGTCATTCCTTTGAGCGGGTTTCAGAAAAGAATTCACACTTATTTTAAGCTTTCGTAGGCACATGTATGTGCCGGAAGACTCACTAAACAAAATACCTGATTCTATAGCAGTTGAGTATAAACGAGAGTGAAATTGAATTTATATATCTTACGGCACTATAAAATGTTATAAATGCAAAGAAGAAAGTCATGTAGCAAGAAACTGTAAAAATGTAGACAATATTAATTCCAATAGTAATGTAGATTTAGTACAAGAAACAAACGTGAACTTGAGAACAAACACAAAGATAATTCTACTTTTGATGAAGGCTTTCCCCCAATTGAGACTGGAAAGACAACTAAAAGAACACTGTCGCAGATTACAAGTACATTTAGCAATAAAACATCGGCACTAACCCTGAATAAACTATTTGAGGTCAATGAGGTATCTCTCACAATAGTATTAATTATAATTTTAATATGATTACATTTATCCAAACACGTGTTTCGGGAACTCTTCCCATCCTCAGTGGTTCTACAATTTTAAGTACATAAACAAATTAACACGTATCAACATCAACCTAAATACAAAATCATATATAAACTAATGAACAATAAAATAATTATTTGAAATTAGTACTTTCCCAAGTAACACAGATTAAACACAGAAGTTCATAGAGAGTCGTCAAAGTGTGACGCCATTTTGTTCGTACGCTGTACGAATGCAGACTGCGGGAAGGTGAGGGAGGAAATGAGAGGATGGTAAAACTAGTCAATTTATAAATTTATGATGGAGCTGGATTTTACTACGGATTGTTCATTGAGGCATAAAAGGTTGGGATTCTTGTATAATTTTAAGATTTCTAAATTTTCAAAAATATTTAATTTAGCACCTTTATTTTCGAAATGTAGAATTTTGAAATTTATATCAGGGTCGAAAGAGTGATTATTTAAATGAGGTGGTTAGCAAATGTGGAATGATCTTGTTTCAGTCTCCAAGATCTGAGGTGTTCCTCTAGCCTACAGGAAAACTTCCTACCTGTTTGTCCCACATATGCAGAATTGCAACTATTACATTTTAATATGTAGACTCCACTTTTTTCCTTCATGGGTACAGGGGGTTTGTTGCTGGGAAATAATGTTTGTAGTGTGTTTTGAGTTTTATAAGCTACCTTAAAGTTATATTCATTAAATATATTTCCTATCTTTTTAGATATGGGACCTATATATGGTATGCTTACTATACAACAATCTAATTTCAAAAATAACAATTATAAGCATATCAAAGGTTTTAAGTGTTACTACAAAAACAGATCATGTTTGCGTGCTTGTGGAGGTGTGGCAATTTACGTTCGTGTACCGTTAGTGAGTATTGAAGTGATCTTGAAGGGGTTGTTGTCTCGATAAATATAGGAGATAGGAACATCATGGTGTGTAATATATACATTCCTAGGTCATTTCAACTGCGTAGCTGTGAACTTGAAAGTTTAATTCAACAAGTCAAAAAATCATTGATATTAGTCGGTGATTTTAATTGTCACAATGTACAATGGGGATCCGAAAGAACGGATATCAGGGGAGAAATAGTAGGGGAATAAATGAAGACAATAAGCCTACATACTTTAACGTGGAAACAGAAAATGTAAGCACTATCGATCTAAGTATGTGTATGCCGAATCTAGTAAGATATTTAAAATGTTTTCGATGATTTATTCAACAGCGATCATTATCATATCACCGTAATCTTCGAGGACACACCGGAAACTGAGGTTATTTATGCGCCCCGATGGATTTTTTCGAAGGCAAATTGGAGTTTATGTCAGCGAATTATTGAAGACAAAATTAATCACTTAAACAGTAATCATGATTCCGACTTCAATCAAATAGATGTAAGCTTAGATAGCTTTGAAAAAATAGCCGAGGACCACCGCCGAGGAAACCATTACGAAAACTACTATCAAAATAGGCAAAAGGAAGTTACCGTGGTGGTCAAATGACTGTGAGGAGACAGTAAAGAAATATAAGCAATTGTTTAATATCCATAAGAGTCACAATTCTGATGAAAACAAAATCCCTTTCAAGTCTGCCAGAGCAAAAGCAATGAAAATAATAAAAGAGGCTAAAAGAAAATGTTGGAGGGAATTTATTTCATCCATTAATTCCAAAATAAACTGCAAAGAAGCATGGAAAAGAATCAACGCCATCAATGGAAAATACAAAAGTACCAACATTACTTCACTCTACACTTCCGATGGTGCCAACTTACATGACCCTTGTGATATTGCAAACAGCTTTGGGACATTATTTTCATCAAATTCCAGTGATCAGAATTATGATCAAACCTTCATTAAGTACAAAGAAGAAATTGAGAAAAGTGAACCCGATCTTGAAGAAGGAAGCACAGTAGATAATGATATTCAACATTTAAACTCACCTATCACACTCAGAGAACTACACGAAGCAATACACAATCTTAAAAACACCTGTGCCGGCCTGATGGAATTCCCAATGTATTCATCAAGAAGATGCCTTCATCAGCAATAAAGTATCTGTTGCATATATACAATCTGATTTACATTCACAATGTATTTCCTAAAAAGTGGTCTGATAACCGATACATAAACCGATACATAGACGGATACATAAACCAGGGAAAGATAAATGTTTGATAAGCAACTACAGGCCTATTGCTTTAACAGGCTGCTTATGTAAGCTTCTAGAAAATATAGTGAATCAGAAATTGAGATGGTACTTGGAAAAGCATCAACTGATAACTCCATATCAAAGCGGCTTCCGAAAATCGTTCAACAATACACTGTCTTGCTTCACTAGGAAACAGCATATACAACGGTTTTGCTAATAATATGAACTTAGACATAGAAAAAGCCTATGAGATGGTGTGGAAAAGACGAGTTGTAAATATAATAACGTCGACTAAGATTAAAGGCAACATTAGCAAGTTCATTTACAATTTTTTAAAAGAACGCGCAATCAAGATTAGAGTAAACGGAATTTTGTCAGACAGCTATAAAGTTATGAATGGCGTCCTGCAGGGATCGGTACTTAGTGTAACTCTATTTTTACTTATCATCAATGACCGCCAGAACAAAATTAATCCTCCAGCTCTCATCAATATGTATGCGAATGATAGCAATATTAGCATACCTGGCAAAGATATTACATCATTAGAAGAAAAGGCGCAAAACATCTTAGACGCAGCCATGGAATTTTCAAAGAAAACTGGGCTCAAGATTTCCAAGAGAAAATTCACGTTCAAATTTATTTCTAGAAAACGATCTTATAGAATAAACATTGAGTTGAAAATAGGACAGCATAAGTTGGAACAGAGTAAGGAAATTAAAATCTTAGGAATGATTTTAGATGAAAAGATGACATGGGTTCCACATATCAAGAATTTAAAGAATAAGTGCACCAAATGAATGAGCTTTGTCAAAGTCATTAGCCATACATCCTGGGGAGCGGATAATACAATTATAAGAAGAACTTAACAGAAAATAGTTACATCCAAATTGGACTATGGCTGTATACTATATGATGCGGCCAAGAAGAATATCAAGAGATTGCTGGATCCTATCAATAATATGTGAGTGAGACTGACGTGTGGGGCCTTTAAGACCAGCCCAACACAAAGATAATAAATTGGCTTCACACAAAATATTCTTATATTTTTATTATCTTTAGAAAAACGTAGAAGAAACCTAATTATGGGATATACGATCGAAGTAGCAGCCAACAAATTGAATCCAATAAACAAAGTATTCGAGTATGCATACAAACATTAAAGAACATTAAATTATAAAAAGAAGCTCCCGCGGACCTTAGCAATAAGGAAAATTCAAATACTAGAGAAGATACAAGAGAAACATGCACTCCTAAAGATTACGACCTTACCTGACTATGCTCCTTGGATAATACGAGATATCAACGTTATTGAATTTGAGAACATCCCTAACAAGCAGAATGCAAATCCTCGTGAATTTTGTGTTCAAATAAGAAATGAACTAGCAAAATATGATTGTTACAACACATTTTATACTGATGGTTCAAAGAATTTAAACAACGTAGGTTGCGCAGTAATAGCTTCATGTGAGGTGATCACCGAAAAATTACCTGATGACCAGTGAACTATATGCCATAGTGGAGGCCCTTACATACAAGGGCCAATCAAAAAAGATTTATGATAACTGACTCTAAAAGCACTATATCTGCTATAATGAATCTATCTATTGATAATGTACTGGTCCAAGAGATAGTTGGAAAATCAACCAACTGAGCAGTGAGGACAAAGAAATAGCGTTGAGCTGGATACCTTCCTTGGCATTGCAGAAAACGAATTGGCAGACAGAAAAGCTAAAGAAACAGCTCGAAGCGTAGTTAGAAGTGATATACCAGTAAGCTATCAAGAATATCTCAAGAGTGTCAAGAACAAATTATTGACACTAAAGAATGAAACAACTTATAGGGGTACAAATTAAGATCAGAAAAGAATTTGAAGATGATAATCCAACGATCAGTTTCTGCAGAAAGGATCAGGTATTCTTAACAAGATGCAGAATAGGACATACAAAATTTTCTCACAGCTACTTATTGAACAGGACTGATGCTGATAACTGCAATGTATGCAAGATTTCTCTTTCAGTAGAACATTTGTTTGCATGCCCTAAATATGAAAGTTCAAGAAACAAATACAAATTAAGTTCTCCTAAATATCTCAATAACAAAGAGCAGTGCATTAAATTCATTGCTTTATAAGCGAAATTGAAGTGTATAACAATATTAAACCGTATATGTATAATTCCGAGTTACTGTGTTATTTTGTACTTACTGTGTAGTTCTAAAAGCAGTCGCTAATAACCATATAAAAAATATAAACTAAAAGTAGTCGCTAATAACCATATGTAGTTGATGCGTCTTTAAATAAATCAAATCAATCAATCAATCTAGATAATAGTGTTATTTCGAATTTCGAAGCAAAGAATCATTCAAAGAAAGCGAAAATTCATTAACTACAAAATGTCATTTTTCTGTGCAATAATACAGCAATATGTTATAGTGCGATTTTCCTAAGGATGAGCCAAAGTGACAGCTAGTGCTGGCAACATAACTGAAGGTTCTGTGGTCGTCGTGCCCTCGAGCCGAAGGGACTCCCTTCCTGCATTTGTTCGTTTGCAGTTGGCTAACCTGCAAATGGCTTCGACGCTTTCTTTCGTGACGTCCTCGTCCGACAAAAATATAGTGCTCCGCGAGACATAATTAGAAAGTGCTGTGTTATGTGTTCTTCTGTAAAAATTATTTTTTCCTTTATATATTACATTGAGTTTACTTTTTGTGTGATAAATACTATGTTTATTTTAAAACCAAGATTTGAATACGAGCTGCGTACCGATGCACGTAGTTCCGGCCTTTGTGCTGTTGTATGACGAGCTGTGATTGAGAGCTTTCTATTTACATTCGTGGGAGTTTTCTTTTACTGGTTGTGAGAGCATGTTAAGAGTTATTATATATCCACATATATAATTAAATTTAATTTTTTCCCGGGCTCGCGTACGTGCATATACATAAGCGAAACTTTTAGACTTCTGGATAGTGATGTCTTCTCAGAAGCCATAACCAAACACTTTACGAAAGGGCTGAACAGCTGTCGCGGCGGAGGGATACTTCTCTGAAATACATGTGATGTTCACTTGTTTTCGCGAACAGTCACTTTGGCTCATCCTTAGGAAAATCGTTCTATACCCATACATTTTTACGATTGCAATATTACGATTAAAGAATAGTGAATGACCGCCGACCGGCTTTTCTCGGAGCGTTTGGTCAGGAACAATCTGAACAATTTCTCATTGCTATTCATCTATTTCTGTCTCCGGCAAGACTTCGTGATTAATATTGTATTTTGACAATGGTGATCGTTTATCTGATTGTTGTGATAATAAAACAATATATAAATATATGACAATATGCTTCACTGTATGCTGTTTTACCTGTTTAGTCTTCACTGATTTTAGCAAAGTATGCAACCCGTCAGCCCTCCGTGTATTACACTAATCTCGAGAGGTTGAATTTCCCCAACTAAAATGCATTTCTCCTAATGTTGGTTAGTAGGATGCGGACTTACATCCATTAAAAAATACGCATTCGAAGAGCTAAAAACGGGGAACTATGCGTTTAAAACGAAAAATAAACACAGCTTGAAGTGCGTTTCATCACTTTATAACACAAGCCACGTTTTCATCTTGGTATATAAACGATACATTCGTAATACCACAAATTACGAAATTTTCCAAATTGTCTTGGGTAAACTTTCTTCCGTAAGTTGCAGAATTGATCTTATAGACACAAAATGATTTTTCGACTTCATATGAATTTAGGGGACAATGTTTAAAAGCAGCGATTTCTTTTGACCGTAAAGGGTTTGGAATTCACCCTGTAAAATTGCCCTAATATTACTTACAGTTCCTAAACCTGAATTCCTTGTGCCCAATCTTCTCTTCTATGAGTCGCCCTTCTGGTCGTATTGAAGAAGGGGCCAAACAATTTAATTTTAGTAAAGTGGAAACCTCCAGATCATGTTTTTGGAGATCGATGATTATCTCATGCAGAGTAATGAAGTGTGTCTGAATATGACAGATGTGAAGATTTCTTTGTGTTTGGGTGCATTCTATTCAGTGGTGCAAAGCGTATGCCAATATGTTTATCATGTATCAAGGACATTGATTATCAAATTATTTTGCAAAATGCTTTTGGATAGAGAGGTGTCACGATATATCATTTTCTTATTTATTCCACGAGGCAAGTTTTAGGCAGCAGATATATTCTGTGTAATATTTTTAATTTTGGTGAAATTGAATCACATGTGAATTTTCAAATAGATCTAAACATTTTTTACCTGAAATGAATGGATCAATAAGTGGATTCAATGATGTCTCATTTGTTCATACTTTAAAGAGTAATAATGTATATTTGACACCGAGCGTGAGCTATCCTCAACTCTAAGGCAAGCAACGCTTATCATTGGGTTTCCGTAGTAATTCAAGTGGCCTATCCTCGGAAGTTTTCTCCGTTCTCCTCCCCTTAAAATGCATAAGAGGCGGGGTCTGTAGAATGTGGCACCAATCCAATAACACTTCCGTCCCCTGGAGAAAGTCCTCTTCGTTACTCCCTTTTGTGGGAACAAGTTCTTGGCGTGTATTAAATTGTGAAAAATAAATTAAATTCAGTGTAATAAGCAAATAATGGTTTTCTATAAATTGTAATGATACACACTTTTAAATATAGAAATAAGACATGCAACTAAACAGTATATACATGTTTTAGAAAGACGAAAATTCTTTCTTATTATAACACTCATTTGTATACTTTTCACAGACGGAATATTGACACACCATCAATCTGATGATTTGTTCTGGTAATAATAGATCTTATATATAACTGACATATAACGACAGAAATTTCTAATGTATGGTATGGGAAATCAGGTACGACTTCAGTTAATTTTAATGAGAGAGCAATTTTGCGATGAAAATGTTTTTTAATACATATATTCCAAATCCATATACTGCCTTAAATTAATTAACGTCGTCTCCGTTTCCATTGAATGGAAGGACATAACATCCCTCACGCGCCTATGTTTTAAAATGACCCACAGAGAGGTCCCTCGCTTGAGTCGCCTTATTGGATCGAACTCTTGAAATGATCTGTTCTTACAGTAGTTCCCGAAACACGTAAATTCCAACAGGCCATCTCAAATATACAGTACTTGCACCCTACTTTCAAACATTAGTAGTCACCGCGGACTGTGAGACCGCATGTGAAGTTTTAAACAAACTTCATTCTCGTGCATGAGCATGTGTTAATCTGTCCAACTATTTTTTTGTCGGGGGGGCAGTGATTCTTGGGGAGATAATAGTGTAGTGGGCAGAGTAACAACCCTCTGAACCGAAGCGAGTTTGTTTCCTAGCCTGGACAAAACTTTTGGGGATTGGAAACCCTTCTGCGCGCTTCATGAAGTATTATAATATTGCGATTACCAAATAGTCCTGTTATCACTATTAGTTTTAATTCAATTTTTGCCTTTCATTATGTTTGCATTTTAATAAATTTTCTGTTTCTTATATACTTTTGTTAATGTATTTTAGGAATGGCGTTTCACTGATGCCAATGTTATTCTTGATTTGAGTTAGATTGCTGTTTCCAAATACTCGCGATTCAAGTCACGTCTTATTGCGATCGGAGAGCTGAAGAATACCTGCATTAAGAGTGGACTGACAATATGCCAAGCTTCAGAAAAAAAATCCAGAATCTCGAAGGGACTATTGATGACTAAAATAAAAGATTGTCAAATGTAGCGATCGTAATAGTAGTGACTGTCAATCAAATAATATCCTAGCAGAATCTATACCTAGGGCGGCCAGTTTTTCCCGCATGGACATTCGTGTTCCTATTTATGCCTGGAGGGCACTGCCACTCAAAATCGTCGCTGCAGCGGGCAACGAAGGAAATTTGAGGGCGGAAACATTTCTGGAAGATAGGTAACTGAATTACAAAAGGGAATAATGTTTTATGAGGTTTCTATTAAATAAAACACAACTGTGGTAAAAAGCGCTTTAATTGAAAAATAGAAAAAGTCATAATGAAAATTTTCTGTGAATAGAATTATACAGAGTTCCATCAACTACGGGCCACCTCATAATTATTAAAAGCGACTCCCGATATCGAAATACAGTTTTCCCTTAACAATGCGGAATCATTGGGGGAAGTAATGTGCAGTAGAGATATGATTCGAAATATTTTTAGTTTTCGAGAAATTTAATTATCTTTGATTTTTTAAATGGAACCATGTATTTTTTCACTAGCGATAGATAATCATCAATAGACGAATGCAGTGATGTAACATACGTTAATGTTTCGTTAGTATTTTGAATATTCAAAATTATACGTTCAGACATGTGATTTTAAACTAAATGTACGAGATTTCCCGGTAGCAACAGTTGCAATTGTCGCATTTGGGGAAGGTTGCCTTCGCGGCGCCGGCTTTTTTGGGAGGACCGGGGAAAGGCCGCGATAGCTATAGTGCGACACTGCGACTCAAAAGTAACAGTGTTGACGGCTGCTAGAGGAAAAATTGCACGTTTAATTTCAAATCTTAAGTCTCATAATATAAATATATAAAAAACATATATATTATTATCGTTCTTTTACATGTTTTAGAATACAATTCTTAAGTGATTAGAATTATCAAAAAAAATTGTACATATAATTTTATCGTATTAAAGGAATTGAAAAAAAGATGTCTTCGCACAAGAATTAGTACTATTCACTAATTTAAAAGACTTCGTTGAAATGGAGAATTAGTTCACGACCAATGCGTGAACTATTTTTTTAATTTAATCTCAAAATATCAAATAATACTAATACAGTCTTAGCTATCCGTTTGAAATCATGTAATTCCGCAGTAATTACTAAGTTAATTGTGAATGAACTGAAGTTAATTAAGTAATTTTAATTAATTCAATTAAGTTTACAAAAAATTAAAGACTATTAAAATATTTTATCCAAGTTTCTCAAGAAAATGATTCAGTCTATCAGAATGGAGATGCGGAGGTACGCTTTCTATAATTGTAAATTGGGAGTCAGAAAACAAACCGTCGCAGAATATTGCCTTGGAAGCGAAAAAAAAAAATATTTCGCAACACTGTCGCTTAATGTCATCATTCGACGACTTTCTTGCTATCGAAATATCAAACTATTTTAGAAAATACCATTAGAATTCAGATTCATTTGTTAGCTTAAAGTACTCGATAAAAGGATTAAGCCGTACTTTTATCGTTGGGACTCATCAGGGCTTTAACTTATCACACGGTAAAGAAGTTCTTTTGCTCAATGAATGTAATTTAAAGTTACTAGATTTTTACGAACGTTATTCTGGTGATTCCATCACCAAACAATTGTAATATCAAAAAACTAGACTGTATTACCATGAATGCCGCCATTAGTTTTTATCAATCAAAATTTCGAAAAAACGTACTGCTAGCACTTCGGTTAAAACATTATAATATGTAATTTCATAACATTGTCCATTATCGTTACACTACGCAAAATTGCATGAAGTGGATAGTTCACGTCATAAAATATCTCCAGTTACTCGTATTGATCATTCCCCTGAGGACGGAACCCACCCTTCGCATTTCCCCTCTCTTGATGCGCCGCGCAGTGCGACATGCCCGCATTATTTCACTATGTCGCATATCGGTCTGTCAAGGAGCGAGTCGCAGCGTTGGTTGAAAATGGAACTCTCTCTGCTTCGGAGGCCGGGTGTCGTTACGGGGTACCTCACGTAACTGCACGTAGGTGGTTGCAGCAGTATCGAGAAACAAAGGAAGTGGGAACACGTGCTGGCACCGGACTGTTGCGTGTGTCTACCGAAGTCCAGGACGCCGAATTGGTGAACCAGGCTAGGGTGACACCATTTCTCAGTTCGGTTCAGTTGAAACGAGTCACGAACTTTTCTGCTTGCTCGAGAACAATTAGGAACCGCTTAAGGGTCACGGAACTTCGGTCCCGCAGGGCAGCGGCTAAGGAGGGGCTCTCCGAAGCTCATAGGCTCGTTATGTTAGCATTTGCTGAGGACCATCTTCATCGTGATTTGGGAAATGTAATTTTCTCCGACGAGTCGGTTTCCTCTGCAGAGGAGGGAGGGTACGAGTGTACAGACCTCGGGAGACCCGTCATTATTTGGAAAATGACCGTCAATGTACACGTTCTCGACGAGTATCTGTGGTGTGATGAGGATGCATTTCTGCACGTGGAATTGGAATTCTTCACAGGATAGAAAGTCACCTCCACGACACCCAATATCTGCATATATTGCGAGATATTATGGTTCTCTCGATGTGACAAACGTATCCGGATGGAGAAGTGAGATTTTTAACATGACAACTCGTCGGTTCACAAAAGTAAATTGGTTCAGGAATGGCTTGCACAGCAGGAGGAAGTACCGGTTCTGGGCTGGCCTCCACGTGGAGCTGATCTGAAACCAATTGAAAATATGTGGGCCGAGACGAAATGTGTCATGGCAGAAAATTGGCTAGATCCACCCCCGTCCACGGCAGATGCTTTCTGGGATGAGGTGCTTGATGCGTGGGTGGAGGTAGCCCATTGTCCCAACTGTCCTGCTGGTGGCTTCAGTTTGCGTAGATTACAAGCCGTGATAGAGAACGATGACTTTTCGTCCTGTTATTGAAGAGAGAAAACACCCCTTTTTAGGGCTACATAAGTAATAAAGAATCCAAATGTACATGCAATGTGGATGTAAACAATATAGTGTTAAAAGACCTGCACGTTGCCAATTATTATTGAGTAAAAAAATGAAGAAAAACGGTGAACCGAACCTACGATCTCACGACATAATCCGCGACAGCACTAAGACAGTGAGCCACTTGGTCCCTGACGGAAGTTAACCTAACATTGACAAGTTCCGTACCCCATACTTCCTATATTGTAAATTTAGAATACGGTACTGCAATGGGAGAGTAAAGTTATAAATGATGTATAATATTTCTGAGTTCGTATATGTTTCAACTCTATATTTCAGAGCTGTGTTTAAAATAATAACTGAAATAATATAAATACCAGGTGCAAACTATGGACAACACTCATAACTTTAAACTGTGTACGATATCGAAATGCAGTTTTCGCCTAACAACACTAAAGCATAGGACAAGAAAAGTACCCTGAGATATGTAACATGTTTATTTATGGATAAATTCAATGATCCTTCATTTTTAATTGAATTTTATAGTTTTTTACCTGAAATAAATAGACCATGGAAAGAGTAATAAAATAATTTTTCATTTTTTAATATTTTGAAAGAAATATAGAGTAAAAAACTTACAGTGAGTGTAAAAACTCCTTGTAAACTCAAGACCGGACTTCAAGATCAAAGGCCCCTAGTCAATCAACAGAATAGAGCCCTTACTGTTTAGTAATAAACCAAAAACAAAAATAGCCAAATATTTATATTTCACCAAATAATAATACTAAAATAACTAGGACAGTTTGGTTAACTGGGTCAGATATGCTTTTTATTTTTTTGCGTTTGTTTATCTTAGGTTAGCCAATCTTATTACTTAATAATATGAAGTTAATATAAGAAACAGTAATAGAAATGATTTATTTTCAAGTTTTAGCAAATTTCGTGGGATGCAGAAACGTAGTTGACGAAAAAATGATCCACTTAACTGCAGTATGGTTAACTGAGCCTCTTATTGTGGTGAAGTGAATTATTAAGAGTATGTTAACTGCAGTATGGGTTTAACTGAGCCTCTTATTGTGGTGAAGATTTTAATGAAATATCATTTTACTTTCTTTTATACGTTCATATATATATATATATATATATATATATATATATATATATATATATATATATATATATATACGGAGTAATATACGCAGTATAAAGAAAGTTATGTAATTCTGCGCGAAAAAACGGTGGATTTTCGACGAAAAAATTCATTGCCGGGCTCTGATAACGAAAAAGCAGATAAATATAGTTGCTAAATTAAGAGAAAAATGTGCCCTAATACGTGATGTAGTCAGAATCCCTGTTTTGCTGGTCCTTGATGTCGAAAACCCAATTGAAAGCGAAACGCCCGCCGTCTATCCGTCTGTAACACAACAAGCGCTTAAACCATGCATAGGATTTTTTTTAAAGTGAAGAAACACCTATCTCTATATATCGCTAGTTATAGCTTTGAAATTTTGAAAACCGTTCTTTAAACCTTGGGGGTACTTTAGACCAAGCCGCATGGACACTCGAAATTTTCTCAGAAAATTTGCTCCAATTTTTTTCTTAAAATTTATTGCAATAATAGAGCAAAATACACTTATAAAGGCGGCGTAGGTTCTATTTTCACGGTTAACTGGATTTTCCAATATTGCAAAAGTTTCAATTTTTCTGGCCTCTTCCCAAAACTACAAAATTGCAGATTTTTCCTTCAAATGAAATTGGTTGTCCATTATTACTTCTTTCATTAAGGTACATTCTTTTGAAAATTTTAATAGTTTTCTCGCAATACGGCGTGCAATATTTGCAATTTAATAAAAAGAAAAAAATCTGTCTTATCTCTCACGTAGCTCATATTTTCATTAGAGGCAATTTGCTCACATTATTGTATTTATGAATACATATGCTCTAAATAATGTTGAATAAATCATCTCGAAAACTCAACAGTTTTTTGTGAAAATGAGCGCAAAATTCCGCATTTTCAGAAACGCTTAAACGCCATTTTCTAGAAAATTGCCCTAATTATTTGCTTCATACGTTTTCAACAGATAGTGCCAATTGCACTGTTTAGTATGATGTTAAGTTCATTTTTATATACTCTCTGTTGTTTTTTCAAAAAAATACATAAATGTTTTTTTATGTACCTCTCACACCGTTAATATAAACATTAGCATTGATTTGTATACAGTATTGCATTTATAAGTGGAAGTACTTCCAATGACTTCGAATTAAGTTTTTCGAGAACTCAAGAGATTCCTCTGAAAAAGAGTTTCAAATTCCTCCTTTACAGTAATGCTTAATCGCCATTTTCTTAAAACACGGCTTCAAATTTTTCAGTGAAAATTCCTATTTAGGACAAGGCTCTCCTCTTATTTAATATTCTGGAATGTTAATATTCTTTATTAGTTCTACTATTTGGAAACCGAAAAGAAGAGAAAAATGTCAAAAAATGTATTTTGGGTGACGATAGATGACAGCTGGCGAGAGAATGAAGCAAGACCTTAAAGCCAGTCCACACAATGGAAATTAGAAAAAAAATTCTACGAGAAAATCTGTTCCATTCGGTCACTCTAGGTACCTTCTTTAGTCCTTTTTAAAACATTTTCACATATTTCATCTGTTTTAGTATAATTTTAATAGAATTTAACATAATTTTACGAGATCCAACGAATGTTCTTCACACAATTCCTGAGTAACCTTTTCGATTTTTTCGTTCACAAATTTTAATGTCAATCGTTGTATGCAATCTAAGGTTCCTGTGGCGCCTATCAATACCATTGTCGGTGCAGAGGATTTCACGAAAACTAAACAAAAAAAAGATTCCCTGGTCCAGTTCAAACCCAAAAATTGCAAGCAAAGTTCACTTGAATGAACAGAAGCAGCCATGATTATATCAGTAACGTATTCAAGAGCTTTAGAAGTTCATCTGACCTCTTTTTGATCAATTTGTTTGTCATATAGTCTTTGCTGTTTTAAACATTTTAAAAACATTTTCAGAGTATTTTAAAGCTCATTCTTGGTAATAATTTAGGTTATCACAACTACCGATCTGAGCAGCAGGACGCTAAAACTCCTCAATAGAGGCTGAATTTGATTACCATTTAAGAAAGTAGTATTGAATATTCATCACCATCGCATCCGGAACGCTGACGCTGCAGTAGCAATGATGGTTGCCACTAAACCATATCAGTCGGTGCTCTTGGATGTAAGTTGCTTTTTTGTTGATCTTGCTCTCACTACAGGATGTGTGTTTTAAATTTCCCTTTCTAAACTAGTTTTTTTCCTCTAATGCATATGAGTATTCTTTCTCATATTCTCACGTGCAAATGACATTAGATTCAATTTTCCTTCATATATATATATATATATGAATATAATATATATAATATATATATATTTCATAATAATATATATTATATAATTCATATAATATATATATATATATATATATATATATATATATATATATATATATATATATATATATATATATATATATATATTTATATTGGTGCCAGTTGAACATTGTCCTGGGAAAGATAATGCTTTAGCTGACTTGTTAAGTCGGAATTTGGGTATAAATGAACCAAGTAAGGGAGAAAATTTAATACCAGTATCTCCATTATTTGTTAGTATAATGGAAATGCCAGGATTAACTTGGGGAAAGTATTGGAAGATTTCAGAATGAAGATACTGAAATTAGCAAAGCGAAGAGATTTGTAGAAGGAAGTCTGGAAGAGACCGACTCCTGAGCTATAAAACGACTAGAGGATCCTTTGCAATGGATGGTTGTGGATAATGTACTTCTCATAAAAGTCAAGAACGATCCAGCTATTTATAGAATTTGGATGCCGACGAGTTTTCGAGTGGGAATTATCTGGAGGTGTCATTCATATTTAGCACATTTTGGGGCTGATAACGTAGACGCTGCCATCTCACAAATATGTTTCTGGAAAGAGAGGAAGAAACAAGTGAATGCCGAATTAGCTAAATGTATAGTTTGCCAGACGACTAAATTCCCTAACAGACGTTTTGCGGGCGAACGACAGGCAATAATCCCCTCTAAAGAGAACGAATTGGTGAGCATTGACCTCTACCAAAGACAAAATACGGATACCAAAATATTCTGGTTTGTATGGACGTATTCTCGAAATTCGTCCAGGTGTTTGCATTAAACAGAGCCAACGCGAAAAACTGCCTATTCAAATTGAATAAATTCTTCGAAATTGCAGGGCAGTATGAAAACGTTTTGAGTGACCACGGACCTTAATTCACCAGTGAACAGTGGAGTTTGGCTATGGAACAGAAGAACATACAACATCTTTTGTCTACCATACGTCACCCACAATCCAACCCCGTGGAGAGAGTTATGAAGGAATTGTTCAGAATATTCAGAGTATATTCCTACCAGAATCACCAAGAGTGGTACTTGCTCTTACCATACATAAATAAATTGTTATATCAACTATACCAAGATTCGATGAGGAATGACGGCACAAGAGGCACATTTTAAAACAAAACCGGAGCACGCTCTACAAGCAATATGGCGTGAAGAAGTTACTTATGTAACAGCTCGGAATAAAGGGATTATTGAAAAATTAAATAAAGCAGCAACCAAGAGAGCAAAACAAGCCCCTAAGAAGCCATATAATTTCACTGTAGGCGACAAGGTATTGGTTAGAGTACCTAAAGCTTCAGATCCAGAATGGAAACTATATGGCAAGTTTTTTCGTTTATTTGAAGTTCGTTCGTTCATTGTGTCACAAATTAAAGAACCAAATGTGGCCATCCTCAAGAATGAAGCAGATGAAATTGTGGACGGTATAATTTCCATAACTTGAGACCCTGTATAGAATGAACTTCTTCTGAAAATTTGTCATCTGTTAAGTGAATTTTATTCACCGATGCCAAATTTTGGAAAACTATCGGGGGGTCTATGTGACCATTCAAATATTCGACATACGAATTCGCCGCCGCCGCCGCTGACGACACCAGCTTCTTCAGCAAGAGGGGTGTAGAAGAGGTGGGGTGAGGTCTCCCTACCGTCCGTTGTGACGTCACGGGGGCAGGAGGGAGGCGAGAGACTTTTGTCGTTGGTCAGACGTCGTGGAGTGAGGTTATCTTGAGAAAAAGAGGTATTTGTACTGTACATTTTGTTTATTCATTATAGATTGTGATCAGTGCTTCTGTTGATAGAATGTTCTGTGTTGGGAAGACACAGCTGCTGTTCAATTGAAACTATAAACATTCAATAGAGATGTTTAAAGAAGACAGTGTAAGAAGCTTTTGTCAGTGCTGATGTAATACTCTATTGTAATAGTCTATTGATGTAAGAGGCTATTGTTTATTTTTGATAAGCAGATGCTGACCCTTACAAACCGAGTTGGCTTGTGCAATGACACGTAGACCAGGTGATCTGCAACAAAGTGTGCGCAGCCTATCCAATTTGAAAGCTCGGGGTAGGGCAGTCTTATTTGTGCATACCATTTTCTTCTATGTTACTTTAATGTATTGCAAATTATGCATTGATTAAAATTAAGAATTTTATGTTATGAGACATTCATATTTCTGTTTCATCTTTGCTTGTATCATTCTCTTAACGTGTACAAGACTAGATGTTGTACTGATCATGTAGAAGCTTTACGATGATATAAGAGTCAGAATGTGTTACATTTCTACATTTATTTTAGCACACCATTTAAACACTTGTAATTTTAAGAATAGGTTCATGTTGATCTCTGATGTGATCACATCTGTTTGTCATTTGTAGTTTATTTTCCAGTTTCAATGTCTTTGTGGTATTGACACGGAGACTGAACAGTGTTCTGAAGAGACAATCACTTGCTTCATGTTTGTCCTAAAGGTGGGATGTACTTTAAGGGTCATTTAACAGAAAAATAACCTGCAATAAATGCTGCACTTAAAAAAATTAACTACCACTCTCTTGGTAACTTAAGACCCCAAAACGTGTATTTCCATTAAAATCTCGACATCGATGTACTGCAACATTACATACTCTCTAAATATTACTTTTGTTATTCGGAATGTTTACGAGAGAGTAAATATATATATATATATATATATATATATATATATATATATATATATATATATATATTTCTAATAAATATTAAATAAATATACAAATATAAATACACTTTCACACACACCACAGAGTAGGTTACACGCAAAAAAGAACACCAATTACAGAGCCCGAATTCCTACCCGTCAGAATGCAGTTGTAATATTATTTCATAAACAAGGGGTCCCACCAACTACGGACCACCCCCATAATTTCTAAACGGTTCAGAATATCGAAATGCAGTTTTTGCTGAACAATGCGGAATCATGCGGCAATGAACAAGCCGTAGAGAAATTGTCTATAATATTTTTAATTTTTGATAAATTGAATCATCTTCGATTATTTAAATGGAGCAATATATTTTGCTCGCCAGCAATGGATAGACCATAAAAAGACGATTAAAATCATGTATCATTTGCTAATATTTTGATAGCAACTTGAGTACAAAATTAGTCTTTCTGACATGTGATTTTGAATTAAATGGGCAATCGCTCTTGCAACTCTCGCTTTTGGGGAAGGTGGCCATCGCGGCGTCTAGACTGTTGAGAGGGGTGACAGTGAGGGATAAGAGGTGTAACTACACCAATTCTTGGTGTTGACACAGACATCACACTAAGAAATACCAACTTAAACAATCAAAGTGGAAGACTATTTCCATTTATTTATTTGGATTTAACTCGCCTTCTACTAAACTTCCAAAACATTGATTGTTCCAAAGAACGATATAAAAAAATTGATAGCGTAAGGAAGAAGATAATAAATATCATTTTCAAACTCAACACGAAGCCAACCACCTCTTCATTGGTAAATGTCATTTTTAATTAAAATAATCACTCGTCCACTTTGCAACCATACAACTCCTGTTCATAAATTGAAAAAAACGGTGCACTTCCGTCTTCTGCAATTTCATGTTTTAGCAGCACTTGGCGCTATTAAATGAGAAACACACTAATCAGTATGAGCAGTCGCGATTGCAGTTATACATTTTTGTTAAAGTTTGGTAAACTTACACTGATAGAACTGTCAAGAGTATTTCTATTTTTTCTTTGCTTTTTTTTTGAATTGGGTATTTAAGGTCGCATCAACATCTCAGGTCATTAGCGACCACTATTGCTGTCAACGGTATGGTAACTATGGGGATGAAACGATATGTTGATGAAGGGTGAAAGAACGAACACAAATACAACCGTGCCCGAGGCGGAACTCGAACCCGCGACCCTTCGGTCCGAGATCACTACGACGCTACTGCCTTAGCGATCTCGGCCACCGGGTCGACTTTCATTGCTTTGTTCTTCTGGTGGTACGCGTTGAAATAGGAAGTTTATTTACCGTGAATAATAAGAGAAAATGTCTACCTATCTTTTATTTGATGAATTAATTAAGATATTACAATGAAAATATTTAAGCATATATTTGCTTCCCATGTTTTAAAATGATGGCTTGTTTCTGCACTGAGTTCGATTTTTGTAAGTTTAAAAATGACCTTTATCACTATTATTATTATTATTATTATTATTATTATTATTATTATTATTATTATTATTATTATTTTTTGTTGTTTCGGTTCCGCTACAATATTTGTCATTTCGTTCTTTTCGACTATTGTTGATTTGGAATTTCAGAAAAAGAAAAGTTGAACTCAGATGAACAAATGATAAAAATCTCTCATTCTGATTGTTAAAATTGATGTTTGTTCATATGTTTTTCATGTCAAGATCATGAATTGCTGCAGTTATGCCTTCATCCTGAACGGCCATCCTTCTTACACTCTTCTCTTCACAAAACAATATCAACGTCGCGAAGGCCTCCTTCCCTAAACGGCGACTGTTGCAAAGGCTGCCCGTTTACTTGAAAATCTCATTCTAAAAAGTCTAATTTGATACACAAATCTATCTATCTATATATTTAAAAAAATAATATATTCTGTCATGGCTTCGTTTAGAGCTTCTACTGAACAGATTGTTGTATTTTTTCTTTTAAATGAAAGAATATGATCCCTAGATGATGATCCTCAGATATTGTTTGTGTTGATTTACCAACATTTACGGTGTAAATTAATTAATTAAATCACTCTTTAATAGTACGCTTGTGAATAGTCAATTGTTTTCTTTCAAAGGGTGGCAATTTCAAAATCGATATAACATGAGTCCATAGATGTGAGTCCATGCTGCTTGCTGTTTTGTTTTGATTGTTGAGATTTGTTTACAATTCGTCAAGGTTTTGTTTCAGTGTAATAATTGCGTTGTGGTGTTGACAGTTTACATGTATTTGCTTCTGTGGTGTATTTTATAGAGAACATTAGCACGGTGGGTTTTGCTCGGTTGTATTGAAGTAATGAAGTTGTTTACAGGTTATGTCGAATTCCGAATCGTTGTTCACGCGCCCCAAAAGACGCAAACGTACATTAATTGGGCGCAGGTAAGAGAGAAAGTCAGCGTAGGTGTCGTGATAGTGAGGTCATTTCGTTTTCTATTGGGTCATTGTCTGTGAAATGTCAGTTTTGTTCTGCTTTGTACTTTCCATGTGAGGGAAATTCTGCAAACGATTTACTGTGTTGCTTAAATGTGAAAATAAGTATACCTTCGAGCAATATGCCAGAAGAAATCAAACAGTTGTTTAAAGGAGATAATGACACATCAAAAAACTTTAGAAATAATATCCTTCAGTATAATAGTGCTATATCTTTTGTGCCGATATTGCATTGCCACCTGGTCATGGGCCATACATGTTCAAAATTTTAGGAACTCCTCATCACAGAATATCTTCATTATACCCTCAAGATCCAAACAATGCAATATATTGTGAAAATTAGTCTGGGCACAGTATTTTACATTTATCTCCGCTCTAACCGTCAAATTTTGACGGGTTCTCACTAGTTACTCTTAAAATACAAACATTTGATATATCATTTTATTCCAATGTTCATAATCTAAAAACTTGTACGTTTCCGTGATTTTGACGCGATAAGCGATGACCTCAAACAATCCACTTGGATTCGGAGGGTGGTGTCAAAAACCATTGCATTTGTGTCGAATGGAAAAGAATACTTCTAGGAATTGTTCTGAACTTGGAATAATTGAATTTTAAAAACATGTTTATTTTCAAACTTTGCACTTCATTGAAATTTACTTAACTGCATACGTAAGTTCACATTCCTTCAATTGCAAATGTCCATAAATAAACATATGTCAATACTCCACTATAACAGTATTATTACTTTTTCACATATTCCATGGTGATGCTATCTGCTTCTAAAGGCAGCAGACTTACTGGTTAGAATGAAATTTTAAATGTTATCACAATGTATTTCGTATTTGGAACGTGTGAATACTGGGGAGCCGACAGCTTTAATATCTATTAATACGTGAATAACAATTAATGCAAAATTATTGTTTTCTTGTATATTTAATTTGAAAAATTTCCACAATTTTATATGTAAAGAATTGGTTTCCTAAGAAGGTGGATAAAGGTTTTCTCCATCGGAAGGTGAGTGTTACGATTTATGTTTACAAGCTCCGCCGATTGCGCCTTGAAGCGTGTGGAGGAAGAAATTTTCACCGGGAGGTATTTTTGGAAGCCAATTGATGACACTTTCTTGCTCCCAAGTTGAAGATCGTTCGGTACCATCCTCGAGTAGTATTTTAAAATTTATGCTGTAATTGTTAAACAAATGGAACTTAAAGTATTTAGAATAAAATGAAAAATTAGAGAGCTGAAAACCAGAAATATCTAGCCAGCAACAATATTCATGGCAATATGGCCAAGAGTAGTGGCCGCTTGTCCCCTCCACCCCCGTTAGGAAGTACAAATGTATTTGCCGGAGAAACTAAGTGAGCCGTTGCAAACGGCTTAGAAATCCCTTTGCGTGGAATTGCGTAAGGAAAGTTTTGCGTGGACGGCAAAATAGTTGTAATGAATGCTAATTTTTTATAAACAATTACGTATCTCGAAAACGAAAGACGATAACGCCAATCGGATTGCGGAATTTTGCATCTCGTTTAAAGGCAATTTTAAAAAGCAATACATTTTGTTTGAAAAATATTAAAAAATTATATACAATTTCAAATTTGCAATTTAAAGTGGATTCTGATGTTCCAGAACCGGAAACTGCGAATTTACAATTTTGCAATAATTAAACATTTTATAAACAAATCCGAAATGTGCGCTATTCCTGCCGGCGAGGGACCAATTATCTCCGATTGATCGCAAAATAACAATTTTGGCATTAGATGCAAATTAATTGCTGAATATCCAGTTTAATTGTTTCTTTAATGATAAATATGCACTTGGTCTTTGAATTTTACTGTCTTTTATTGAAATGGTTCCCTAGAAATCCTCTAACAATTTGGAAAAGTATTTTGCATTTTTGCAAATTTAATAAACATATGATCAATTGCAAATATGCAATTATAATCGTTTTCCTTATTGCAAAATTCGGTAGTAAATTGGTCATTTGATAAAGTTCATAAATTGTGTATGGACAATAATATTGGAATTAAAATGTGTATAAGAAAGTAATTGTTCTAAAATTAGTGTTATTTTATCTGATATCAATGTAATTTCTTCAAAAAGAATAGTGTTAACAGTGGTTAAGTGCTATGGGTTCATATATATTTCAATAAATTTACTTTCATGTTCATACAAATATTTCTTCCATGTATTTTTTTTTAATTTGAAAATACTTCCCCTCTGAACTAGAGGCGCCCGCCATTTTGTACGACGTAATTTTGTTAGGGCACTCCCCCTGCATTGAGATTGGCTACGATCGTTTGTGAGGCTTCGCCTGTGACGTTTCGTCATGACAAGGAATGCCCAAGCCGTTGAAAAGCTGAACTTAGCCTCAGACGGCCCGATCAATTTATGTTTCCAGTACTGTACTTCAATCATGACATATAAAATTTTACTGAGAATATTGCAACCAGTAAATAGCTTCTGTGATTCACTTAATCCCACCGCTGGAAATTATAACTGTAAACGTCTGTTAACTTACAATATATAAAACATTATACAATGTTGGAGAGAACGAAACTACTGATCTTGTTAAGCAATAGAATAATCTAAGATTTATCATACTATTGGCTCAGATAATTAAAGAAATAAAAATTAGAGATAAACAAGCGTTGAAAAATATTTGGAAACTTTTTATTATGTCACTGTTATGTTACATTGGGAGAAATTATTTCGTCTTCTCTCAAATTTCGCTTTTGAAACAATTCTTCCACCAATTCACTCATACACAGTGATATTTTTCACTTGTCTACCAGGCAATGAACAGTATATTCAAAGTGACCAAAACAACGAAACTTTGAAGAAGCATGAGCACTGAGCAGGTATGTCAATCTCAAGGACATTAACGGGTTGCCCAATTTACCAAAGACTTTTCGCCCTACTCAGATGAGGAAATTCTGACCGTTATTAACGATCACTGTAAATATGATCACTGTATATATATATATATATATATATATATATATATATATATATATATATATATATATATATATATATATATGCCAATAATGTCAGTTTGTGTAATTCAGCTCTGGCTAATTGTGACATTTCTTTTTGTGAAATCTCCTTTTTCTATTCAATACTATGCCTCAATTTCTCATTCCTTGGACACTCGATCTGTTGATACTAGTGAAGAAACCAGTCAACGATAGATCATTATGTGATATTGAAATATTTTTATTTTCCGTCTATGAAACAATCTTCATTCGTATAATGAAATAAAATTCATCATAAGACTCCCAATTTTGTTTATGTAGGTTTCACAGTACCACTTATCTCCCAAATAAATCGTTTTGAATGTAATTTTGACTCTCTAACTACTGGGGAATATCTCGCTCGAACCACCTTAAAGATTAATTCTAAACATGTATCCATTATGGAGAAAGTTAAAGGAACGTTTACAATACAATCGACCTCAAGACCTCATGATTAAAATGACACACACTGTATACTAAAAACTAATCAGCGAGGTTTGTCATAAAAAATAATTTTTACAATGGTGTAACAGTGTAATGGTGTAACCTATTCTGTTCCTACTTTACGTAAGCGATATGCCCTCGACGATTCGAAACGGAAGAACGGTTCTCTTTGCGGATGATACGAACATCCTTTGCAATAAAGAAACTAAAGAAACCGTAAATAGTACAATATCAGATGTTTCAAATTGGTTCGAAATAACAAATTAATAGAAACGAAAAGAAAACGGGTTTAATGCAGTTTTCCATTTCAAATAAACAATTCTGTGGTCGATTGGAAATGAACGGTGTACTATTGACTGCTGTTAAGGCAACAAAATTTTTAGGTCTCTCAATTCAATAAAACCCTTTAAATGGAACGTCCTTTTTAAATGAATTGAACACAAAATTAAGTTCATTATGCTAGGGTTCAAAATTTTGAAAATTTCAGTCAGCCTTCATACTGCTCGTTGTGTATACTTCGCAATGTTCATTCCCGCCTGAGATATGGCAAATATTCGGGGGATATACATCTTATAGCTCCCTGACTTTTAGATTAAAAAACGAATTGTACGAATAATAACCGAATCCACCCACGTGATTCATGTAAGCCTCTCTTCATTAATCAAGGAATTCTACCATTACCGTGTCTTTTATTTACGAATCAGTGGTTTTGTAAAAATGACTAGCTTAAGGGCGGAATATAATTTCAAAAAATGCCAAGTCTATTACTATAACACTCGACTAGAAATCATATCATCGGGTGACAGTATCAACAGCTTATTACAAAATTCAGACAATACATGACATTATTTACAACACTTTGCCAGATGACTTAAACGTTTAAAATTTCGAAAAGAAAAGTTTAAACCCCAAGTGAAATCGTTTCGCGCATAACTGTTTCTATACAATTAGAGACTATACTGAGCATCACAAGAAAAGTAAATTAATTTTTAAAATGATAAATAATGCACTATTTACCATTTGGACTGTATAAATGAGTATAAACAACCTGTAAAACTATTGTAATACATTTCCCGGGGTCAATGACCCCATCTCGACCAGTTTTTCGTCCAGTTCCTGATCCATTGAGCAAATGCTGAGATGGCCTTGTTTTGCTTCTGGACATAAATGTAACTTCTTTTTCTGTGCACGTCTTCTAGAATTCAGTGGGAAATACAATTATTCAAATTATCGTTTCCATGTTGTAATAATAATAATATTAATAATAATAATAATAATAATAATAATAATAATAATAATAATAATGTCTTTATTTCTGGCGAGGCTCAGGCCGTAAAGCCTGCTCTTCCACCTAACCAATTAAATATTTACATTTACGTAATTACAATTGAGGTTTTCGGGCGGAAATAGTGATAACTGACATTTTAGTTACTTACAAAAATTGCAATGATTGAAATATACGTGATGTCCCACCCCATAACAATGAAACCAGGTGTGAATGTATTTTCATAGTCAATTTTCATAATTCTAAAGCTAACATGGCATTAATAAAATCCATGATTCTATTTAGAGGGGCGTGGTAAATCAATAATATTCCCTTTCCCAAAAATGCCAGAAATTCTCCTATATCCTGAATGCCTCAACTGTGAACAAATTTAAAGGAGGAGGGCAAATTTTACATTTATTTATTTCTGGGATGCAAGACTAGGGACCATCCGACATACGCCTTAACGATTGAGTAAACCAGGAAAACCTCAATCAGGATGGGCTTAGGCTAACCAAGAGACGAAAATACGAAGACTAAAGGAAAAGTGAAAAAAAGATGAAGAATAGAGGAGTTAGAATGAATTAGGAAAACTGGGGAAAGTGGGGAGGGGGGAAAGATAATATAAATATAACATTATTCATGTCATAAATGTAGTTTTGTAGGTTGGCTATTGGCAGTTGGCTGAGGCCCAAAGATAATCTGAAAGAGAAAAAAACAGGAAACAGAAAGCAGGAAAAGGAACAAGATAAAACAATGTAGCACAGAAAATATTATACAATCAGTGTGAAAATGCATGAGAGTCTTATTATCTAATATGTAATATACTTGTTTTGAGGCATTTGATTGACAGGATGATATGTTAGGGCTTTCACGATAGCTAAGGGGAGAAAATACGGAGAAAAGCTTAGTCTTTAAATGTAATCGAATTTGATCAGCGATGATAGCGGACGTGGTGTTTAATTAGGGTGTGAAAATGGGAATAGGGCTTGTGTTTTTTCCCTAATTAATCTTTTTGACCCAGTCCCGAGTTGGTTTAAATTTTCTGAAACCACAAATTTGTTTTAGATATGTGGGTAGAAGTTACATATTCTAATTACAGTGACAGTAAATGATTTTACTGTAGGATACCGTGTTGTGCCGAGGTATGCTAAGTTGCGGGGAACGGATCGTTCCAGCGTCAGAATTTAAAGTTGTGCGATAAGGGGCGTTTGATACTTATTAAAAATTTTATGAGAGGGAGGCTATGAAAGTTCTCCTTTTTCGATTAGAGAATGTTTTTTGGGATCGAAAAATCCGATACATGATCGTATTTCTAAGATCGAATATGAAACGGATGCATCATTTGTGCATTTGTAATTTGCGTGGTTGTTGCCCTTTTAAGTCCGTAGAAAAAAATCGCAATAATCGAAGTGAGGCATTATGAGTGAATTTACTAGCTTATGCGGTGTTAATAGTAGTAGTTCTCTGACACGTTTTAAGGAATGGAGGCCTGCGAAGACTTTTGGCAAATCTTACCACGGTGGTCCAGCTAAGTGTGTTGTCTATATATATTCCTAAGTTCTTTATCACTACACCAGGGACAGGAGAGTTACCAATGCTTTTTCCAGTAGGGTAGATTTCCAACTTGTTCAAAGCGTTGAGAGCCTTCACAAAGCACTGCGACTTCATTGGATTTAATAGGAGACCAAGGATTCTGCCCATTTATTGAGAGAATTTAAATCATGGTTTATTTTCTGGCTAATGAGTTTAACCCCGATTGGTATCCACTTACATAGATCTGAAGGTCGTCAGCGTACATTTTGTGCTCACAGTAACTGAGGCATTGTCCTACGTCATTTACAAAAATTTAAAAAATGCTAAGGGTCCTAGAACTGTTCCCTGCGCAATCCAGGGGAAGTTTTAACGGCAGAGGATTGCTTTTCATCAGATACAACAATTTGTTGTCGATTTAAAAAGATATTGAGTAAACCATCTTATTGTGGGTTTAGCGAACCAATATTTTCATTTTTCAAGCAAATTTCGTGATCGACCGAATCAAATGCCTTTACTAAAATCTAGGAGAACAAGTATTGTTATTTGCTTTTGTCAATCGCTTCCTCGATAATATTTAAGAGAGCAGTTCCTGTGTTTCTACCTGATCGGAAGCCGTATTGTTGATCGCATATCAGATTTTTGCTTTCAGGTAACAAAATTTGGCGTCCCAATTTTTTCCAGAACTTTTGAGATTATGGGGTAGAATGTTATTGGCCTGTATTCTGGAGGGTTTGGATAGTTTTAGGAGATGGTGAACAAGTGGGTTTCCATGGGTTTGGGTACGTTCCACTTACTAGAAAAAGTTTATTATGTCAGTTACAATGGGATATTAACTTGGCACTGAGTTTTAGTAATTTGGCATTGTTGTTATCTGTGTCTGCGGCGTTTTATTTGAGGCTCTGAATGGTTTTAAAAAGTCATAATGATTTGTAGATGCGAAAAGAATTCTTCCTAGTGTTTTCCCAGAAACGTCTCGTAAGTTGAGGGGTTTTGTTTTTTGAGAAATAGTCGCAGTGAGGAGCCATGTTAGCAAAAATGCTGGTTAAGAGTGTCAAGAGATGCATCAATTTGCGTTGGGGTTCGTGATTTACTTAAACCTAAGGTGCGCAGCGATTTCCATACTTGTTGACTGTTCAAAGAATACTATGTAATATTTAATTTTTCCGTTCCTAGATTTTTGCTTAAGATTTCTGTTTCTTGTATGCTCTTGTCATGTTCATTTTTGTGTTACGAAATACTTTAAAAGGGCGGCATCTCTTTGTTTCATTAACGCACGTATTTCATCCGTTAACCAGGGAGCGGGAGGTCGTGTCGCGCGAGCTTTTCTAATTTGCCGCGGCAGGAAGTAATAAGAGCCAAAATTTATTGCTTATTTATCCTTGAAAATAGATTTTATTACATGGGAGTTTTTTTTTTTTCCCCCTTTCAAAATTAAAAATTTAAATAGTATATGACTTAGTGTAGGGATCACAGAATTTTGAAAATGTGCATACAATTCATTTTTTCCCATAGCACGTCATAAGCAGTTTTTTAAACTGTTTTTTGACGTAAAATAAATAAATAGATAAATAAATAAAAAGCGCTTACGCACCAGGTATTAATACTAAAAATGGATAGTCGCGAAAGTGCAAATATTTGAATCCAGCGGGAACCGAATCTGGGACCGTAGTGTGTGCATTCAATTTTATTTTCAACCTTCATGGTATCATATGCGAATATGAATCCTGATCACTATGAGGTCATTAAATTATCGCGAATGAAATGTTTGATTCCATAACTCTGTCGATTAGAGCATCTGTCTTTAAAACAAGTCTCGGGTTGGGATCCGACTGGAATGAAATATTTGCACTTCGAGACAACCCATTTCCGGTAGAGTAATATTTCACGTATCAATTACTCGGTAGCACAATATTGATCTGTGATATCTTTTTTACGCTTTCGACTTACGTAGTAAAAAAGAAAAATTGTTGTGCTAAAGGAGAAAATTGCGATTTTTCAACGGAAAGGCTCGTATTGTGGGTCCATGATAATAAAAAATTGGATAAATCTTAATACTATTTGTAGCAACACCTCGTAAAGTCAGAATGCACGTTTCGTAGATCCTTAGAACAGAAAAGTGGGTTGATGTCCAGACCTGTCTGTCCGTGCGCAACACAAGCGATTTAGACGCACACGGTTTAGCTGTTCTCAAGATTTTATCAAAAATGGACAATCCCGATCAATCTGGTCGAACTCAAGGCCCTCCGAATTTCAAACGAATATTTTGATGTTGGAAGATGATGTTGGACGATGTTGAAAGTGTTCTCGAAAATGGCTCTAAGTTTTTGGTTTTAATTTTTTAGCGGGCATAGGAAATAATGCTTATAAAAATGGCGATCATTGCCGTTGAAACCCCTGAATGCTAGAAAATTGCAAAAATTCCAAAATATTTTGGCGTCTTTTCACTACTAAATATTGACACTACTTCAAGTTAATTTTTGCATGAAATAGAGACAATTTCAACACAAGATTGTCTCAGAATATGGTCCAAATTTTCCTTGAGTAGAGATACACATTTAAAAATTATTGAGGTCACATTTTCGGGGAATTCTGCATATTTAAATGCCCAATAGTTTAAAATTGTAAAACTACAATATTGATTTTCTTAATGAAATCTGTTCAACAAATTTAAATCTTTAAATAAGATCATATAGAATTTTTTGAAAATATGACTACCTTCAAGTAATATTTGAAAAATATGTGAAATAAGCGCAAATAAAAACATATTTACTGGAAACTGCTCCAATTTTTTAAAACATATTTCTCGGATCGGATAGAGCAAAGTACGCTTATAAAGATGACGCAGATCACATTTTCGTCAAACACTGGTTTTAAAAATTTCCAAAACTTAAAATTATTTGGCTTCTTACTTCTATTACAGTACTGAATATAGTTCTAAGTTTTTACATACAGTACTGAGTATTCAATACAGTACTAGTTTTGAAATGAAATCTGCTTTTTCGAAATAATGTCACTGAAACTCTGGAGTGTCTCAAGCTGGCACAACCACCATAGCACAATCACATCAAACCAAATGGAACATTTAGTACTCATTTATTACTAATATATTACAGAAAAATTAAATTTATTACTCCTGCCGTTTCTGAAATAAACGTGGTTGTGCAGGCGTTACTGTCACGCTAGCACAACCAAATTTTTAAAAAATAGGCACATTCGATTCAAACTATAACAGATCTACAGTACATTTTTATTACTGATTATTATTCCAAAATAAAAGTTATTACTCATGCCGTTTACGGAAAACATATTGTTAAAAAAGCATAGTTATGCAACCACGCACGATATTCGTGTATAATATTGGAGAGTACCAACGGCCACAAACAACTAAAACCTATTAATAATTAAATAAATATTCAATACTAATTTAGTACACAAACTTATATACATTGCCACGTTTTAATTAATTATTGTAAAAATCAAATCGTACTTGTCCAAACATGCCAGATACTCAAATTCGATAATAGAGACAACTAACGAGCACAATGAAATAAAACTAAGAACATAATATATAACATATAACAGACGTTTGATACTAATTTATTACTCTAAACAGAAATTTATTACTCTTGTTATTTACGAAATAACTAATTTAAAAAAGAAACCAAAATTTATTGCTTCTTTAAAAATTGCCTTTAAACGAGATGCAAAATTCCGCAATCCGATCGGCGCTATTGCCTTCGTTTTCGAGATACGTACTTTATTACAAGAAATAAGCATCTCATGACAAATCCTATTTTTTGGAAGTCAATCCTTACGCAGCTTCCACGCAAGATTTTTCTACAAGCCGTTTTGCAACCGCTCGCTTAGTTTCTCCGCGAAATACAGTTGAAGTTCCTAACGTGGGTGGAGGAGACATGCGGCCAAAACGCTTGCATATTGAAAATTGTTGCTGGTAAGATATTCCTGGTTTTCAGCTCTCTAATTTTTCATTTTATTCTAAATACTTTAAATTCCATTTGTTTAACCATTACTGCATAAATTTTAAAATACTACTCGAGTCGGCTACCGAACAATCCTCAAATTGGGGGTAAGAAAGAGTCATCAACGGTTTCCCAAAAATTTTTTTCCCCCGTGAAATTACTTCTTTCTCCACACGTTTGAAGGCGAAATAGCGGAGCTTGTTTTAAGTATAAATCGTAACACTCGCATTCCCAGGAAATGCCTTTATCCACCTTCTTAGGAAGCCAATTCTTCAGATATAAAATTGTGGAAAACAATTCAAATTAAATATACAAGAAAACAACAGATTTGCATAAATTGTTATACACGTAAAAAAATTGACATTAAAGCTTCCGTCTCCTCAATATTCACACTTTCAAATGCAAAATACATTGTTAAAACATTCACAATTTCATTCCAACCAGTAAGTCTGATGTCTTTAGAAGCAGATATAATCACCATGCGAAAAAGTAATAATACTGTTATAGTAGAGTACATACATGTGTTTATTTATGGACATTTGTCAGTGAAGGAATGTGAACTTGCGTATGTAGTTAAGTAAATCTCCATGAAGGTGCAAAATTTGCAAATAAACGTGTTTTCAAAATTCAATTATCCGAAATTCAGAACAATTCCTAGAAGCATTCTTTTCGAGACGATACTGACACGCCACTGACGCCAATTTTTGACACTACCGTCGAATCTACATGGGTTGGATGAGGTCATCACTTATCGCGCCAAAATCATGGAAACTTACAAGTCTTCGAAATGCATAAATATCGAGGTAATCTTAACGAAACAGAGAAAATCTCTTATCATATGAAAGAATCAGTCTTCATTTCAACAACGAAGCTACAACAGCATAATAGTCATAATTTCCTCAATTTCGTTTACTTATTGTGTTCTTTCGAATGTGCTCCGTGACTCTGAGTAGTAAACGTTAAAATTAAAAATAACGATTTAAGATGAAGTTCACGTCTCCTTATAATAGTTTATAGAAAGGCATATCAGGTTAGTATTATTGTCAATAAAACTGTATTTTTGTTTAATTTGATATAACTGCTTGGATATTTTGAGGTTTAATTAACCAAATAGAGCTACCCTAATTTGACACTATGAATAGTACAAATTTCGAGGTTTTCACTACAAGACGTATTTTGTCATCCTTATTCATTCGCTCAGTATACTACAATCACTTTCATTAATCATCAATCATGTTACATAGGGTTTCTAATATTTATATTATACCAGGTGTCCCACCAAATATGTACCCCTCCATAACTTCTAAACGGTTCAAGATACCGAATTGTAGTTTTCGCTTCACAATGCAGAATCATGGGGCAAGTAACATGCCGTAGAGGAATTGTCTGTAATAGTTTTAGTTTTTGAGAAATTTAATCATCTTTGATTCTTTAAATGGAACTATATATTTTTCTCACAAGCAATGGATAGATCATGAACATTGAAATAAAATGGTGTATCATATGTTAGAATTTTAAAAGTAATGTGAGTATAAAATTAGATTTTTTGGCATGAGATTTTCAAGTAAAGATGCAGCCTTTGCAACAGTCGCCGATTTGGGAAGGTGGCCTTCGCGACGTGGATACTGTTTTGTAAAGAGAGGAGTGTGAGAGGGATGTGCAGGATAAAGGCGTAACTTTAGCAATTCATGATCTTGACACGAGAAACATATGAACAAACATCAGTTTTCACGACCAGAATGAGAGATTTTTCCCATTTGTTCATCTGAGTTGAACTTTTCTTCTTCTGAAATTCCAGATCAATGATAATCGAAAATAACGAAATAAAAAGTATTGTAGGGAAAGCGATGATGATGATGATAATAATAATAATAATAATAATAATAAAGGTAATTTTTAATCTTACAAAAATCGAACTCAGTGCAGAAACAAGCCATCATTTTAAAACATATAACAGCGAATAAATGCTTAAAGATTTTGATTGTATTATCTTGAATAATTCATCAAATAATACGCGGGTAGACATATTCTCTTATTATTCACGGTAAATAAACTTCCTATTTAAACACGTACTATCAGAAGAACAAAGCAATGAAAAAATTAAAATACTCTTGACAGTTCTATCAGTGTAAGTTTAAAAAATTCCAAAAATACGATTAAAACTTTGAATTCACGGTTGCAATCGCGACTGCCCATACTGATTGGTGTGTTTCTCATTTCATAGCGCCAAGTGCTGCCAAAAACATGAAATTGCAGAAGACGGGTACCGTTTTCTTTTTTAATTTTATGAACAGGAGTTGTATGGTTGCAAGTGGACGAGTGATCATTTTAATTAAAAATGACATTTACCAAAGAAGAGGTGGTTGGCTTCTTTGAGTTTGAAAATGTATTTATTATCTTCTTCCTTTCCATCAATTTTTTAATCGTTCTTTGGAACAATCAATGTTTTGGGAAATTTAGTAGAAAGGGGAGTTAAATCCAAATAAATAAATGGAAAAAGTCTTCACTTTGATTGTTTGTTGGTATTTTAGTGTGATGTCTGTGTAACCAAGAATTGGTGTAGTTACACCTCTTATCCCCCACTGTCACCCTCTCAACAGTCCTGACCGATGGCCACCTTCCCCAAAAGCGAGAAATTGCAAAAGCGATTGCCCATTTAATTAAATCACATGTCAGAAAGACTAATTTTGTACTGGGTTGCTATCAAAATATTAAACAAATGATACATGATTTTTAAACGTCTTTTTTTGGTCTATCCATTGCTGGCGAGCAAAATATTTGCTCCATTTAAATAATCGAAGATGATTCAATTTTTCAAAATTAAAATATTATAGACAATTTCTCTACGGCTTGTTCATTTTCCGCATGATTCCGCATTGTCCAAAAACTGCATTTCGATATTCTGAACCGTTTAGAAATTATGGGGGTGGTCCATAGTTGGTGGGACCCTCTGTTTATGCAATAACATTACAACTGCATTCTGACGGGCAGAAATTCGGGCTCTGTAATTGGTTTTCTTTTTTGTGTGTAACTTAATTTGTGGTGTGTGAAAGTGTATTTATTTACATATTTATTTTCACTTTCTCGTAAACAATCGGAGTAACAAAAGTAATATTTAGAGGGTATGTATGTACTTTTTGCAGTAAATCGATGTCGAGATTTTAATGGAAATACACGTTTTGGGGTCTTTATTTACAAAGAGAGTACTGTTATTATTTCAGAACGTCCGTCTGTCCGTCCATGTGTCCGCTGGTCAGTCTGTTAATCTGTTTCTCTGTGAATACTAGTGTGTAAATTATTCGTAGAATTTTTTTTCAAAATGAATTTTCCATTAAGGATCTGGCCCAAATCGAGGCCCTGCGATTTCGAAAATAATTCTTTTAAATTTTAGAGTTAATTTAGTTCAAGCCCCTGGGGAGCATTTTCAAACTTTTCTCCAAAATGGCTCCAACGTTTTTCGACCTGAATATGTAACTACAGTCGAACATTCACCAACGTCGGTACTCGAACTCTAAAGCCTCCCGGTCAGTGACGTTACGGGGAAAACTATAACGATACCACTGAACTATCGCAACCTTTGCAGCGTGTACTTAAAAACATAGTAAGCCTTATTTCCATTACAAAGTTTTAATATTTCAATATTATAAATATTCAATTGTTTCATATTATTCGCGGGCATAGTAAATATAATCTAAAGCTTCCTACTTGAATCGTGAGTAAGAAATCGGATAATTGTATAATTTAAAAATATATATAAATGAGTTAAGAAAATGGGAATAGTTTCTAAAACCATGAGGGTTAATGGCAATTTTCTAAAAGCGATTAGACTAAATTTTTTGAAAACAGGATCTCGTAAATTTTTAAATAGCGTTTCTTCTTAAAATATGTCAAAGTGGCTTTCAAGTTTGACTATAACACTGGGGCCCTCTACTTGGTATACGAATGAGTAAAAATTCTTTGGCTTGTTTCTGTAGAGAAAAGATGGAATATTTAGATCCATTGTGTTCCTCTAAAACGGAAAAATGTACCGAAACGAATGCTCCCTATTCTGACAATTTTCTGTGTACTATTCGCTACTTCTGTGAATGTTGTCAGAAGAATACACTGCGTTAGACGAAAGATAATTATTCATATTTCTTTCTTAATGCAATCTGGTCTTCAATATTAGACCTTCAAATCATTTCATATGCAAGTTACTTGAGTGTTTCTTGCGAAATTTTGAGTTATATGGTGACAATATTTATGTTTTCGAACACCACCAATATACATGCTGGATATTTATTTCCAAGTTCAAGCGTTTTTAAATATTAAATTTAAAAATTCATTTCATTTAGAATTTTGTCTGAAAATAAAAACCAGTAGCTTTTACTATTTTTCGAAAGAATTTTCTGGCATCAAGAACATCGTATTATTCAAAACACAACATAAGTGACTTGCCTATGGACAGTATCGTAGCATATCTGGTTGGACGGCTCCTTGTGTTGAAAATCTGGGATTCAAATCCTAGCCTGCACTACTTATTTTTTATTTTGTACTTTATTGTATGTATCTGGCAAATGACTTTAATATCAATTGTAGACGTGGAATTTTATAAATCGTTTTGCTTTTCAAAAATTATATATTTTCTTCTCTCTCAGCCGTCGTTTACTTAAGGTTTATAAGGTTTATTAGGTTATTAAGGTTTTAAATTAAAAATTTCACAAAACAATATGAATATCGTCATTCAGTTTTAACATGAATAAAGTATTTTTTTTATTTTTTTATTTTTTATTTTATTTTATGTCGCATCAACTGCAAAGGTTATTAGCGACAACTACACAATCACATTAATATTTTTGTACCTGGGAAGTTATGACATTTATGGAACATTACATCACATTATTAAAGTTAATCACTTGTCTTATATGTCCCCGCAATTTTATGCTCTTCAAAAATTGAGAAACCATTGCATTGTTCTCGTCGTTCCCGACACTTGACATGTCGTTCTTAACACAATGTCTCGTCCGGTCAGTCTCAAACCTGGGGCAAATAAATAGGTGATTAACATACATAAAACATTACACACATTACATAACAGCTGTTTTTCCTGTGATCAGATGGGCTATGTGAGCTTGTGTGACCTATTCTGCATCTAGTTAATACAACCTGGTCAGCTCTGCAGAAGAATGTGGCTGGATTATAATCATCGTATTCATATACTTTAATTTACATCGGGCGTTGTTATTCCATTCCTGTCTGTCCAATTCTTGTAATTTTCTCTTGATATTGGCATGATAGTCCTGTGGTTTTTGGGAAGTACTTTTTCATCAGTTGTGACGCCTCTTTTGCGGATCTGTCTGAGCTCATTCTCCTTGATACCCACATGAGCCGGGTCCATCCAAAACTATATCTTTACCCTTAAAGTTCAAGTTTCTTATCATACTACAATGTCTAAAAACTAGCGGGGTTTCCCGAATAAAAATTTCAATAGTCGACAGAGCCAATTTGAGTCTGTACTATCAAAAATTTACGTTCACTGTCTTCCAGAATGTAGTCTAGTGCTGATGATGGCATATAATTCGCTGACAGGACTGAGTACTTGTCGGCAGTTTGTGATATTACTCTTGTTGACTTACAGCGGACATCCCAGAGTTGCTGCTTTCGAGCCATCTGTGTTATTTTGTTGTAGTTCTCATATTTGACTATTTCTTGTCCTATTCTGGCTCTTATCTCTTGGTTGTTAATTTTGACTTCTTAGGATTGTTTATCAGCCTCAGCTTTAATGTCCTGCATTCCATGGTATAGTCAGTGATACTAATAGGTTTCAGAGGAAATTTTTCTGATATTGTGTAGTATTTGTATAGCCGTACAGTGATTGGTTTGGGAGTTTCTTTTTGAAACATAATTACTTCCTATTTCTGATGTAGTGGTAAATTTGGTTCAGGGTTCCGCAGTTAGCTGTAATTTTATTTATATCCTACAATTAGATTTCTTCTTCTTTTTTCCAGGGATGGTAAATTAGCTTCCTGTAACATGCTTATCACCGGACTTGTTCTATATGCTCCCTATAAGCCGGACCAGTTTTTATGATAGGGTCAGGGATTCTTTATTCGCAGCAATTTCTTATTTGGGATCGTAGAAATGCTCCCTAATCCATTTTAGCCCTGATCAACGCCTGGTATGTTCTTCTAAGCACCGTATAATCGGACCCCACGCTGAATGACATGATTTTCATCAAGTTTAGTCTTTTCGCATTCCACTTTCAGGCTTTTAATATAGAGGTATCCCGGATAATCTTTCGTCAGTGTCAGGCTAAGACTTTTTAAAGGGTTTTTCATTGTTTTATCTTGTGTTCACCGATATTCAGGGGTAGAGTCTTCTCGTGGATCGCTTCCTGAGAAAATAATGAATGTGGATTTCGTCTTGAGAATTTAGACCAACTTCATTGGAGAATTGAGGATGGTGTCAGGGTGTTTTGCTATAACTCTATGGAGGACAGATGTTTTCCAGTGATGCATATATTTCAGTCATCCGATACATGCTTACTAGCGCGGGGGGTTTGATTTTGGTCTGCAGTTCATTTATTATCAAGAAACAAGGTCACACTAAGCACTGAGCCCTGCGTACTCCATTTGTCAGCTATATCTCTCTGATAAGGCTCCTCTTACTCTGACATTAATATAACGTTCTTTAAAAAGTTATGCACGAACTTAGCTATGTTGCCTTAATTCCCTGTTTCGTTATAATGTCCATAACACGCCGTCGCCAAACCATCTCATATGCCTTTTTAATGTCGAGGCTTAGTACATGTGAACATGTTATTGGAATCCATTGTAGATACCGTTCTCAATTGTTCAATGCTGTCTAAGGCAGATCGGTTCTTCGAAACCACTTTGGTGAGGCGATATTAGCTGATGTTTTTCTAGGTACCATTTAAGTCTGTGGTTCATTACCTTCTCAAGTAATTTACACAGGCAACAAAGTTAGCAATAGGTCTGTAGCTGTCTACTAAAATTTGTCCTACCCGGCTTGGAATTGGAACAATAACTGCTTTGACCATTTTTGTGGGGAAGACATTGTTTAAATATAGTTATTTTTAAATGTCTAGAAGATAAACTTTCAGGAAACATCCGGGTAAATATTTAGGTATTCCGTCGGGGCCGCGCTGGCGTCTTTTTGTTGAGATATATGACCTTAAGTTCTCGGGCAATGGGTCATTCAATTGTTTGAATCATCTATTTCATCTTCTTTACTTCCAGATTTAGGAGATCTCTCAGTTTCTTCTTTATGTTTCGTGAAGCTATCCGATTCGTCACTAGAATCGGAGGCGAAAACTTTCAAAGCACGGGAATATCGCACGGGTCCTGAATGAATTGTCCGTCGGCGTATACATAGACTTCGGGGAATTTGTTCTGAATTTTCCATCGATAGCATTTATTTTCTTCCCAAACCTCCGTATAGTTCAGTTTACTGTTTAATGATATATATTCCTTCCCGCAGCTCCTCTTAGATTGTTTTATGATTCTTCTTGCCTGGCTCTTGCTGGGTTTAAACGTGAATTGATTTTCATTTTGTGTATGTTTTTAAAAACATTAAACCAGTCTTGTAATTCATAACCGCTTCTTCACATTCCTTTGTCCACAAGGTAGTTTCTTCTTACTTTTAGTATTTTTTGTTTTGGGTATGTCACATCCCTGTCGACAGTATAAGGTCTGAAAGTTCTACAATATCGTTTATTTGCACTGAGTCGTCGATGTTCAATTTCTTAGGTTCTGAACTTTGCTCGCAATGATGTCTTGGTACGACTTCAGTTGTCCTTTTTAAATATCCATCTGGGTATATAGATGTCCTCAGATAATCAATTCTCATATGACTGCAGGATAATGATCACGTTGTGAAGGTCCTCCATTACGTTCCATTTTTGATCCCCCGCCAAAGTTGGGGTGCAGATGCTTAGGTCGATGCAAGATGAGTTCCCGCTACCGCATTGAAGTATGAGAATTTCTGCAATCGTTCAAGACTATAAGATCTTCATTATTCCAAATTCACCAACAATTTTCCTCTTCGATCTGTTCTTCTTGATCCCCAAATCAATTAGGGCTTTAAAATCACCGACTATCAGTACCGGGGAGATATTTGTGCATATAAATTGTCTGGTGGCGAGTTCAGCTGAAACACTTAGGAATGTATACGTTACACAGATTAAAATACTACCCAATATGCGGGCCATTAACATCTTCAGGTCACTTATAATAGCGCATTCACTACACTTGATCGACGTATGAACCCTAGTCAAAATCCGCCACTGGCATTTCCACATATCACTCTGTTTTTATAAAACATTGATAACCTTTATATTAAAATGGTACTTATTTTTGAAATTGGTTTCTTTGGGTGACAGTATATCATAATTTTCGTCTTTGAGAATCTTCGAAGAAATTCATATCTAGTAAAAAAACCGTTCACATTCCATTGTAAAATTCTTATCTTCATATTTGAAGATCTTGCTTGTTAATTTGTCGTTGTCAGAGATTCTTTTGAAGAATCTGAGAGGACTGGGTACTTCAGTTTTTTATAATTTCGTAAATCTTGATTTTATTTCTCTATCAGACAGTAATGGATATATTTCTTTAAGCATTTCAATTAGCCTGCCTGTCTCTTTCTAACACATCGTTTGTATTATGTAGTTAAAGTTTCTGCTAGAGTTTTCTAGGTGTACGGAAAGCTGTCATTTGGCCTAAGCAGCTGCCATGTGTCCCAACTTCAGAAGGGGACATTGATGATTGAAATAAAATACAATAGGATTGTATTACATTCTTAAAGCCCGTACAATAAATTACAATATTAATTACAATACAATATTACAATAAATTTGTATTACATTCTTAAAGCCCGTAAATATGTAAAGGCAATTTTTATATTTTTACTGTTTAAATAGCTTATTAAATATCGTAGGATTATTGATAAAAGTGATCAAGTCCAAAAATTGATTGTTTTGGATACAAGGCATTTACGGATTTCTAAACCTTCCGAAAATCAGTGTACTGTTTTCGATGTTCATAGTATCTATTGTAATGCTACATCTTCTATATTATTATCGTTTTAACATTACTTTATTTTTTTATTAATCAATTGGTCAATTTTCGTAATTGGGAACTTCGTCCCCTCTACCAAGAAACAGACCAAATATTTATTACTTTCGTATTTTATAATATTTCGATTACCATTGGAATAATAATTATAATTAAGTAGAAATTATATATATATATATATATATATATATATATATATAGTATTGCATGCGCTGGACGTTTCAAGATCTGGCACCAATATATGTGGAGAAAATTTGAATATAATGTCATGTGCGCGTGAGAATATGAAAGAGAATACTCATATGTATTTCAGAAAAATAAACCAGTTTAGAAACAGAAATGTAAAAAACTTATCCTGTTAAGTGAGCATGGTAAGTAGGATTAAGTGAGTCAGCCCACCTAAAATGTTATTTTCTAATTTATTTTAAGTCACATGGACGTCTATGGTATTTAGTGACTATGGAGAAACATGTCTAAAGAAAATAATGCAGGAAGCACATGTTGAGAAAGTTAAAATGTTCTTGAAGTGAAATATCATGTAAATTTGTATTACAAGGTCGGTTCCCTGACACATTTAAAGTTGTTATGTCGCTGAATGTGGTAGTCGATTAAGGAGATATTTCGCTTTTAAATGTGACGTGAGTGCAATTTTCTGGATAATTTAATTAAAACTTACACATCAATAAATATAATAAAATAAGAACTGTATATTCATGAAATCAGAAACTTTTTACCACTAATAACATATTTAATTTTCGCAGCCTAAAATGCTTGTTGTTATAATAACATATTAAAAATTATTAATGTTTGTCAATAATGGCTGGGCCAAATCCTTTGAGAGTAGGTGGACAGTGGCTCAGTTAAGTCAAAAACCTTTCTGTATAAAAATCGTAATATTTTTAATTGACAATTCAGGAAAACTATAGTGAGAGCAAGATCAACAAGAAAGCAACTTATACTCAAGAGCACCGGCTGATATGGTTCAGGGACAACCATCATTGCTACTGCAGCGTTTGTGATAGACTTCGGGATGCGACGGTGATGAATATTCAATACTACTTTGTTAAATAGTAATCAAATTCAGCCTATATTGAGACGTTTTAGCGTCCTGCTGCTCAGATCGGTAGTTGTGATAACTTAAATCATTACCAAGAATGAGCTTCAAAATACTCTAAAAATATTTTTAAAATGTTAAAAGCAAAGATAAAATGACATAAAAAATTGATTAAAAAGAGGTCAGAGCTGTTGAATACTTACCGATGCAATCATGTCTGCTGCCTTTCGTTCAAGTGAACTTCATTTGAAAATTTTTGTTTTGAACTGGACCAGGAAATCTCTGTCTTTAGTTTTCGTGAAATCCGCCGCAGTGAAAATGGTGCTGATATGCGTCACAGGAACCTTAGATTTCATTGACATTAAAATTTGTGTACGAAGAAATCGAATAGGTTACTCAGGAATTGTGTGAAGAACATTTGTTGCATTTCGTAAAATTATTTTAATACTATTAAAATGATATTAAAATAGATGAAATATGCGAAAAATGTTTTAAAAAGAACGAAAGAGTTTAACAAGAAGTTCTGTTGAATGGCACACACTTTTTTCGTAGCAAATTTTTCTAATTTCCTTTGTGTGGACTGGCTTCAAGGTCTTGCTTCATTCTCTCTTCAGCTGTCATCTATCATCACATTTTTTCACATATTTTGCAAAACGTATTTTTTGACATTTTTCTCTTCTTTTCGGATTCCAGATACTAGAACCTACATAGAGTATTAAGAATTCAAAAATATTAAAGAAGAGGAAAACCTTGTCCTAAATAGAAATTTTAATTGAAAAATTTGAATCAGTTTTTTAAGAAAATGGCGATTAAGCATTACTATAAAGGAGCAATTTGAAACTCTTTCTCAGAGGAATCTATTGAGTTTTCGATAAACTTCATTTAAAGTCATTGGAGGCACTTCCACTAGTAAATGCAATAATGGAAACAAATCAATGCAAATGCAATCATGTGCATATTAGCGGCGTGAGGGGTACATAAAAATTACATTTGTGCAATTTTTGAAAAAACAACAACATAGAGTATATAAAAATGAACTTAACGTCATACTAAACAGTGCAATTAGCACTATATGCTGAAAACGTATGAAGAAAAGAATTGGAGCAATTTTTGAGAAAATGGCGTTTGAGCGTTTCCGAAAATGCGGAATTTTGTGCTCATTTTCACAAAAAACTGTTCAGTTTTCAAAAATTTTTATTCAACATTATTTAGAGCATATGTATAAATGCAATAATGTGAATACAAATATAAATACAATAATGTGAATAAATTGCCTTTAATGAGCAACGTGAGAGACAAGACAGAGAAAATCTTTCTTTTTAAATTGCAAATATAGCACGCCGTTTTGCGAGAAAACTATTAAAATTTTCAAAACAATATACAAGACTTTAATGAAAGACGTAATTATAGACAACTAATTTCATTTGAAGGAAAAATCTGCAATTTTGTAGTTGTGGGAAGACGCGAGAAAAATTTAAACTGTTGCAATTTTCGAAAATCCAGTTAACCGTGAAAATAGAACCTATACCACCTTTATAAGTGTATTTCGGTATACTATTACAATAAATTTAAAGTAAAAATTTGGAGCAAAATTTTTGAGAAAATTTCGTGAATGTCCGTGTGGCTTGATGTAAAGTACCCTAAAGTTTTAAAAAATGGTTTTCAAAATTTCAAAGCTGCAACTAGAGATAGATAGACAGGTGTTTCTTCAATTTGAAGAAAAATATCCTATGCATGGTTTATGCGCTAGTAATGTTCACAGACGGACAGATGGCGCGCGTTTCGCGTTCAATTGGGTTTTCAGCAGCAAGGACTAACAAAACAGGGATTCTGGCTACACCACGTATTAGTGGATTATTTTTCTTAATTTATTAGCTGTATTTATCCCCTTTTTTGTTATCAGGGCCGGCAATGATATTTTATGCGGAAAATCCGCCGTCTTTTCGCACAGCATTACATGACTTTCTCTACACTAGGTATATTACCTCGCATATAGCTGCGTAAACGAGAAAGTAAAAATGATGTGTCATTAAAATCCGTCCGCTATTTATAATATACTCGTAAAACTGTGTTCAATATACTCTTAATAGTTCACTTCACCACAGTAAGTAGCATAGCTAAACCCATACTGCAGTTAAGTGGATCATTTTTCGTCAACTACATTTCTGCATCCCATGAAATTAGCTAAAACATGAAAATTAATCATTTGTATTACCGTTTCTTATATTAACTTAATATTATTATGTAATAATAAATATACTGGCCTCTTAACCCCCAGTGCGCGGGTTCGATCCCAGCCGAGGAACCTGGATTTTCGAAGGGCGGAAAATCCACAGTAGCCATGTCACTCTTGTGGCATGTAAAAGAACCCTGGCAGGATGCCCTAACGAGATCCCACTTTCTCCCAACCTGACAGTTCGGATATAGTTAACTGAGCCCGACATCTGGCGGAGAAAGTGAGAGTCAAATCCCAGGCGCAGACGGGGACTGCCCACAGGGCGCGCCTGCTTAGATAAAGAGTCCCAGACCCGCGTCGGGGGTAGGCTTCGAAGGAAGCCTGGGTCAAAACTCGGGTTCGGAATACTGCCTCCGGGCAGTCACCCGGCAAAATAACCCATACGATAATAATATTATGTAATATAAGTTGGGCTAACCTAAGATAAGCTAATGCAAAAAAATGAGAAGCATGTACTGGCCCAGCTAACCAAACTATCCTAGATATTTAAGTATTATTATTGGGTCAAATATTAAATATTTGGCCATTTTTGTTTTTTGTTCATTACTACATAATAATGAGCTCTAATCTGTTCATTACTACATAAGAGGGGCTCTAATCTGTTGATTGACTAGGGACTTTTGATATTGAAGTCCGGTCTTGGGTTTACAAGGACTTTCTACACTCACTGGAAGTTTTTAACCAAATATTTCATTCAAAATTTTAAAAAAAAAGAAAAAATAATTTTATTACTCTTTCCTGCTCTATTTATTAAGGAGAAAAACTATTAACTTCTATTTAAAAAATGAAGGATGGTTGAGTTTATCTAAAAATAAAAATGTTACTAAAAATATCTCTGGGTACTTTTCTTGTCCTATGCTTCAATGTTGTTGGGCGAAAACCACATTTCGATATCGTACACAGTTTAAAGTTATGAGGGTTGTCCATAGTTTGTTAGGCACAAAATATTTATATTATTTCAGTTATTATATTAAACACAGCCCTGAAATATAGAGTTGAAACATATACTAACTCAGAAACATTATACATCATTTGTAACTTTACTCTCCCATTGCAGTACCGTATCCTATATTTACAATATAGGAAGTGGGGGGTACGGAACTCAATTAATTTAAATTACTTAATTAACTTAAGTTCTTTCACAATTAACTTTGTAATTACTGCGGAATTACATGAATTAAAACTGATTGCTAAGGCTGTATTAGTATTTGTTGATATTTTGGGAATAAATGTAAAAAAAAAATAGTTCACGCATTGGTAGTGAACTAATTCTCCATTTCAATGAATTCTTCTAAATTAGTAAATAGTACTAATTCTTATGCGAACACACCATTTTTTCAATTCCTTTAATACTTAATATTTACAATTTTTTCTGATAATTCTAAATTCTAAAATAAGAAAAGTATTCTAAAACATGTAAAAAACTGATAATAATATAAACGTATAAACCCGTTTTATATATTTATATTATGAGACTTGACATTTGAAATTAAACGTGCAATTGTTCCTCTAGCAGCCGCAGTAACCGTCGCTTTTGGGAAAGTAGCCTTCGCGACCTTCAACCTTTTCTTCTTTCTTTCTTTCGAACGAATTCTTTCTTTCATATCTAAACGTCATGACGTATCTCAAGATTTCCTTATCTACTTTAAAAAATACAAAACATTGTTAGGAAAGGTCATAAGGAAGGCTAAAATCATGAAAAACGATCAGGATATTTTGAACTCAAATAATAAAACAAAAGCAATGTGGAATATAATAAAAAATACTACCAAATCAACTAGAAAACCCGTAGAGAATCTTGTTTTAAAATATAACGATATAAATGTGAACGATCCAGCAACAGTGGCTAGTCTCTTTAACCAATACTTTTCGAGAATTGCTGCCGAACTCACTAAGGGTCTTCTGGCACAAAATTCAAAAACAGACAGTTCACCCAAAATTTTAGACACAATGTTCGCTTCCGAAACTTCTTCCTATGAAATTCTCAAAATAATCGGTAAACTAAAAAATAAATATTCGTCCGGTTTAGATGAATTCCCGGATCTCTTGTTAAAGACTTGTGCGTATGCCATTATACACCCGTTAACTCACATATTTAATGCATCTTTATGCACTGGAACGTTTCCAGATATTTTCAAAACAGCTAAAATTAAGCCGCTTTTCAAAAAAGGCAACAAAATTGAAATTCAAAATTATCGGCCCATTTCTCTTCTATCAGTCTTTTCAAAAATATTAGAGAGACTTTCTTACATACGAATGGAAACCTTTCTCACTAAACACGACGCGCTTTCAGATGCCAACATGGATTTAGAAAATCAAAATCAACGGCAACAGCTATATTTTCTTTTCATAAAGATGTCGCCTCATCATTGGATCAAAACGAGGCACCTATTGGATTATTTTTAGATCTCTCAAAAGCTTTTGACGTCATTGATCATGACATTTTACTTTCCAAATTACCTTCATATGGAATTCATGGTATTGCTCTAGATTGGTTATGTTCGTACCTTAAACAACGATCTCAGAGTGTTGAAATACCTTACTGGAATGATGGAACATTACGTACGCACCTTTCCGACTCTTTGCCCGTTGCATGTGGAGTTCCTCAAGGATCGATTTTAGGCCCTATTCTGTTCCTTCTTTACGTAAACGATATGCCCTCGACGATTCGAAACGGAAGAACGGTTCTCTTTGCGGCTGATACGAACATCCTTTGCAATAAAGAAACAGTAAATAGTACAATATCAGATGTTTCAAATTGGTTCCGAAATAACAAATTAATAGTAAACGAAAAGAAAACGGGTTTAATGCAGTTTTCCATTTCAAATAAACAATTCTGTGCCCCATTGAAAATGAACAGTGTAACATTGACTGATGTTAAGGCAACAAAATTTTTAGGTCTCTCAATTCAGTCAAACCTTAAATGGAACGTCCATTTAAATGAATTGAACACAAAATTAATTTCATTATGCTACGCGTTCAGAATTCTAGCAAATTCAGTCAGCCTTCATACTGCTCGTTGTGTATACTTCGAGAATGTTCATTCCCGCCTGAGATATGGCATAATATTCTGGGAAAATACATCTTATAGCTCCCAGACTTTTAGATTACAAAAACGAATTGTACGAATAATAACCAAATCCCACCCACGTGATTCATGTAAGCCTCTCTTCATTAATCAAGGAATTCTACCATTACCGTGTCTTCTTATTTACGAATCATTGGTTTTTGTAAAAAATGACTTGCTCACGGGCAGGAATACATTTTCAGAAAATGCCGAATTACTATAATACTCGACGTGGAAATCATATTCATCAGGTGACTGTATCAACAGCTCATTACAAAAAATTCACATACAATACATGTACATTATTTTACAACACTTTGCCAGATGACATTAAACGATTAAATTCGATAGAAAATTTAAATCCCAAGTGAAATCGTTTCTGCTGCATAACTGTTTCTATACAATTAGAGACTATACTGAGCATCACAAGAAAAGTAACATTAATTTTAACAATGATGCATAATGTATTATTTACCATTTGGACTGTATAAATGAGTATAAACAACCTGTAACAACTATTGTACTACTGCTTCCGGGTCAATGACCCCCATCTCGATCAGGTTTTTCGTCCAGTTTCCCTGATCCATTGAGCAAATGCTGAGATGGCCCCTTGTTTTGCTTCTGGACATAAATGTAACTTCATTTTCTGTGCACGTCTTCTAGAATTCAGTGGGAAATACAATAAATTCAAATTATCATTTCCATGTTGTCGGGGCAGGAAGTAATAAGAGCCAAAATTTATTGCTTATTTATCCTTGAAAATAGATTTTATTACATGGGAGTTTTTTTCTCGTTTTTTTCTCCCTTTCAAAATTCAAAATTTATTGCTTATTTATTTTTGAAAATAGATTTTACTAGATGGGAGTTTTTTTCTCCTTTTCAAAATTCAAAATTTAAGTAGTATATGACTTGGTGTAGGGATCACAGAATTTTGAAAATGTGTACACAATTCACTTTTCCCCATAGCACGTCATACGCAGTTTTTAACTGTTTTTTTGACGAAAAAATAAATAAAAAATAAATAAACCTGTTTTCGCAAAAGTGCCAGGTGCCGCGAAGGCAACCTTCCCCAAATGCGACAGTTGCAACGGTTGCTAACAGGAAATCTCGTACATTTAGTTTAAAATCTCATGTCTGAAAGTATAATTTTATACTCAAAATCCTATCAAACCATTGACGTATGTTACATCACTGCATTCGTCTATTTATGATTATCCATCGCTAGTGAAAAAAATACATGGTTCCATTAAAAAAATCGAAGACAATTAAATTACTCGGAAACTAAAACTATTTCGAATTATATCTCTACGGCACATTACTCCCCCCCCGTAATTCCGCATAGTTAAGGTTCAATATTGGGAACCGTTTAGAGGTGGCCCATAGTTGGTGGGACTCTATAATTCAATTCACAGCAAATTTTCATTAGGAATTTTTCTATTTTCCAATTAATAAACGCTTTTTACAACACTTATTATGTTTTATTTCATGGAAACCTCATGAAATATTTCTTCCCTTTTGTATTTCAGTTGCCAATCTTTCAGAAATATTTCCACGCTCAAATTTCCTTCGCCCGCTGCAGCGACGATTTTTAGTGTCAGTACCCGCGAGACATAAATAGGAACACGAATGTCCATGCTGGAAAAACTAGCCGCCCTAGCTATAGATTCTGTTAGGAGATTATTTGATTGACAGTCACAACTATTACGATCGCGATCATACAATCTTTTATTTTAGTCATCAATATACCCTTCGAGATTCTGGATTTTTTTGCTGAAGTATTGTCAGTCCTCTCTTAATGCAGGTATTCTTCAGGTCTCCGATCGCAATAAGACGTGACTTGAACCGTGAGTACTTGGAAACCGCAATCTCGCTCAAGAATAACATTAGCATCAGTGAAACGCCATTCCTAAAATACATTAACAAAATTATATAAGAAACAGAAAATATATTAAAATGCAAACATAATGAAAGGCAAAAATTGAATTAAAACTAATAGTGATAACAGGACTATTTGGTAATCTCAATATTATAATACTTCATGAAATCCGCCGATGGGTTTCCAATCCCCAAAAGTTTTGTCTACGCTAGGAAACAAACTCACTTAGGTTCAGAGAGTTGTTACCATGTCCATTACGCTATTATCTTCCCAAGAATCACAGCCCCTCTGACAAAAAAAAAAAGTTGGACAGATTAACACATGCTCATGCACAAGAATGAAGTTTGTTTAAAAGTTTACGTGCGGCCTCACAGTCCGCGGTGTCTACTAATGTTTGAAAGTAGGGTGCGACTACTATGAATTTGAGATGTACGTGTTTCACAACTACTGTAAGAACAGAACATTTCAAGAGTTCGAATCAATAACAAGGCGACTCGAGCAAGTGACCTCTCTGAGGGTCATTTCAAAACATATGCGCGTGAGTGATGTTATGTCCTTCCATTCAATGGAAATGGAGACGACGTTAATTATTATAAGGCAGTATATGGTTTTGGAATATATGCATTTAAAACAAACATTTTCATCGCAATATTGCTCTCTCATTAAACTGAACTCGTACTTAATTTCCCATACCTAATTGAAATGTCTGTCATTACATATCAATTATGTATAAGATCTATTATTACCAGAACAAATCATCAGATTGATGGTGTACTTCTCAATATTCCGTCTGTGCAAAATATGCAAATAAGAAAGAATTTTTGCCTTCGTAAAAACTTGTCTATAGTGTTTCGTTTGACGTCGTATTTCTATATTTAAATGAGTGTAGCATGACAATGTATACAAAACTATTATTCGCTTATTATATTGAATTTAAATTATTTTTCACAATTTAATACCTGACAAGAATGTGTTCCCACAAAAGGGCTTAACGAAGCATTTTTCAGAGGAGGGAAGTATTATTGGATTGGTGCTACTTTCTAGAGACTCCGCCTCTTATTCCCTTTAAGGCGAGGAGAAAAGGGAAAACTTCCGATAGGTCACGTGAATTACTAGAAAAGCCAACGATAAGTGTTTCTTGCCTTAGAGTTGATGGTTGCTCAAGCCCGGTGTCAAATATAAATTTTTACTCTTTAAATTATTAACAAATGAGACATCATTGAATTCCTCTGTTGATTTATTCATTTCAGGTAAAAAATGTATAGTTCTATTTGAAAATTCACATGTGATTGAATTTCACCAAAATAATACACAGAATATATCTGCTTCCCAAACCGTGCCTCGTGGTATAAATATAAAAATGATCTACCGTGCCACCGCTCTGTGCAAAACATTTTGCAAAATAATTTGATAATCAATTTCCTCGCTGTACGTTAAACAGATTGGCTTACACTTTGCACCACTGAATAGAATGCACCCAAACACAAAGAAATCTTCAAATTTGCAGAACAACAGTTAGTCTCAGCGTTTTGAAATTTGCAGGAGAATTTATTTATAAAACAGACGAATTACAATAACCAAACTACTGTTTCAACGATACGTGAATAATATAAATTAAATTTCGAAAGTTACAAAACAGCTCATGAGGAAGAATTTCCACCGATTTGTCGTGTGTCCGAAATCGTTAATACAATTTAATCAGCAGAAAGCAAGACACTGCAAAATTGTTTGAATTTTATACTTGACTGCCAAGAGCGAATGAATTGTCTGAAAACAAGTGAAGGTTGGCATCAGATGCTAAGATTCTATAAACAATTGCGTATCTCAAAAACGAAAGGCAATAGCTCCTGTTGGATTGCGGAATTTTCATTTGTGAAAGGGAATTGAGATGGTAAAAAAAATTTAAAATTTGTGAAATTATAAACAATTTCCAATTTTTGCAATTTTAAAGTGGGAAGGGTTCTCTTATGTTCTAGAACCAAAAACTGCAAATTAACAATTTTGCAACAATTAAAAAATTTTATAAACAATTCCGAAATGTACGCTATTTCTTCCGGAGAGTGCCCCCAAATCGTCCCTGAGTTGAATATCGCAAAATAACAATTTTGACAAGAGATGAAAATTGATTACTTAATTATTAATTAGTTTAATTGTTACTTTAATGATAAATATACACTTGGTCTTTGAGTTTTACTGTCTTTTATTGAAATAGAAGTCCTGTATCGATTCGAGAGACAGTATTTTGCAATTTTTGCAAATTTAATAAACATATCAACAACTGCAAATATGCAATTATGATCGAAATCTCTTATCGAAAAAATTTGTGTAAACTGGACATTTGTTCTGAATTGTGTATGGACAATATATTGGAATTAAAATGTGCTAAAAATTAATTATTAATATTGTGTTATTTTCTCGATATCAATGTAATTTTTCCAAAAAGAATTGATGTTGTGATATATGTTTTCAATGAATTAACTTTCACATACATACAAGTGTTTCTTTCACGAATTTTTATTTGAAAATACTTCCACATCTGAACTAGCGACGCCTAACATTTTCTACGACGTAATTTTGTCAGGGCACTCCCCCCTGCGTTGAGATTGGGTACGATGGTTTGTGAGCTCCACCTGCGACATTTCATCATGACAAGGGCTGCCCAAGCCGTGCAAAAGCTGAACGTAGCCGGAGACGGCCTCGATCGATTTATGTTTCCAGTACTGTCCCAATAGCCACAAACGACTAAAACCTATTAAATAATAAAGTACATATTAATTACTAAATTATTACACCTAAGAAAAATCTATAAACGTTAAATCGCATTAAATAAATATTGTTCAAACTGGATCGTAGTGGTCAAAACACGCAAGATTATAAATTCGACAATAGAAAGAACCAACGAGTGTTATCATATAAAACCGAAAACATAATTAAACAGAAATTTCATACTCCCTTATTATTCTAAACACAAATTTTTTACTCCTGTTTTTTACGCAATAAATATTTTAATAGCTCATAGTTCTGCTACCACGGACAATATTCGAGTAGTAATTTAGAAAATACCAAAAGCCTCAAAGCACTAAAACATAATAAATATAAAAATATACATTCAGAACTAATTTATTACGCCTACGAAAAAAATACAAATGTTTAATCTTATTAAATAAATAATGTATAAACTCAATCATAGTGGCCAATACGTGGTTTTAAATTCGATCATAGAGAGAACCAACGAGCACTATCAAAGAAAAACAACTACATAATTTAACAGATGTTCCATAATAACTTTTTATTCTAAACAGAAATTTATTACTTTTACTGTTTTCGAAATATATATTTTAACAACGACATACTTATGCAACCACGCACGATATTCAAGCAGTAATTTGGAGAGTACCAAAAGCCTCAAACAAATAAACCCTATTAATATTAAAATACACATTCAGTACTAATTTATTACACATGCGAAAAAATATAAACGTTGAACCACATTAAATAAATATTGTAAAAAATTAATGGTAGTGGTCAAAACATGCAAGAGTTTATAATTCTATCAAACTGAGAACTAATGAGCATAACCAAAGAAAACCAAAAACATAATTAAATATATGTTTCATACTAATTTTTTACTCTGAACAGCAACTTATTACTCCTGCTGTTTATGAAATAAATAATTTTTAGAACGACATCCTTATGACACTACGCAACGATATTCGAGTAATAATTTGGAGAATACCAACGGTTAAAAACAACAAAAATCTTCTCAACAATTAAAAAAAACATTCAGTACTAATTTAGTACACCTACGAAAAAATTATACACGTTGAAACGCATTAAATAAATATTGTATAAACTGAATCGTAGTGGTCAACACATGCATTCGATCATACAGAGAACCAACGGGCACAAACAAATAAAATTAAGAACATAATTTAACAGAGGTTTGACACTAATTTATTATTTTAAATAGAAATGTATTACTCTTGCTATTTCCGAAGTAAATAATTTTAAAAACGTCATAGTTATGCAACCACGCAAGATATTCGAGTAGTAATGTTGAGAGTACCATAAGTCACAAACAACTAAAACCTATTTAATAATAAAATACACATTGAGTACTAATATATTTCACGTAAGAAAACTCGATAAATGTTGAAACGCATTAAATAAATATTGTATATTTATTTAATTGTGGTCAAAACCTGCAATAGTAAGAAACCTTTGAAACTCTTTCATGTTTTGACCGTTTCAGTTTATACAATATTTTTTTAATGTGTTTCAACGTTTATAAATTTTTCGTAGGTGTAATAAATAAGTTCTGAAGGTGAAGGAATTATTTAATAATTTTTAGTTGTTTGTAACATTTAGTACTCTCGAATTTACTACTCAAATATTGTACGTGTTTGCATAACAATGAGGTTTTTAAAGTTATTTATTTCGTAAACAGCAAAAGTAATAAATATCTGTTTGGAATAAAAGAAATAATAAGAAACGTCTATTAAATTGTGTTCCTAGTGATTGCAAATTTGATTGTGCTTGTTAGTTTTCTTTTTTATCATATTTGAATATCTGGCATGTTTGAACAAGTTTAGCTTAGTTTTCACAATATTTATACAATACTTGGCATCGTTTATAATTGTTTCTTAGGTGTAATAAAATATTATTTAATGTGTATTTAATTATTGAAGGGTTTTAGATGTTTCTGGCCGTTGGTACTCTCCTAATTACTACTAGAATGTCGTGCGTGGTTGCATCAGTATTTCGTTTTTAAAATTATTTATTTCGTAAATACGATGAGTAATAAATTTCTGTAGAGAGTAAAAAATTAGTATGAAACGCCTTTTATATTATGTTTTTTGGTTTATTTGATTGTTCTCGTAGGTTCTATCTAAGATCGAATTGGAGACTCTTGCATTTTTACCACTACGATTCTGTTAATGCAATATATTTTTAATGTGTTACAACGTTTATAAAATTTATGTCAGCTGTAATAAATTAGTACTGAATGGGTGTTTTTAATTATTAAATGTGTTTCAGTTGTTAGTGGCCGTTGGTATTCTCCAAATTACTACTCGAATTTCGTGCGTTTTTGCATACGTATGTTGATTTATGAAATTATTTATTTCGTAAACAGAAACGTAATATTTTTTTGTTTAAAATAAAAAATGTACAAAACTTCTATTAAATTATGTTCTTGGTTTAATTTTATTGTTGTCGTTGGTTCTCACTATGGATTAATTTGAATGTCTTTCATGTTTTGACCACTACGATTCTGTTTATACAATATTTATTTAATGCGTTTCAAAGTTTTAATTTTTTCTTACGTGTAATAAAAGAGTACTGAATGTATATTTAATCGGGTTTACTCGTTTGTGGCTTCTGGTACTCTAAAAATTACTAGTCGTATATCGTGCATGGTTGCATAACTATGACGTCTTTAAAATTGTTTATTTCGTAAAGAGCAAGAGTAATAAATTTCTGTTTAGAGCAAAAAATTAGTCTTTGAAATTATGTTTCTGATTTTATTTCATTGTGCTCCTTAGTTCTCTCTATGATCGGATTTGAAAGTTTGACATGTTTGAATATCTATGATTTAGTTTTCACAAAGTATTTATATAATACGTGGAAATGTTTATAATTTTTTCTTAGTTGTAATGAATTAATGTTTATTGTTTATTTAATTATTGATAAGGTTTTAGATTTATATTAATGTTGCTTGTGGCCGTTGGTGCTCTCCAAGTTAGTACTCGAAGGTTGTGCCTACTTGCATAGGTATGTCGTTTCTAAAATTATTTATTTCGTAAACAGCAAGAGTATTCAATTTCTGTTTAGGGTAATAAATTAGTATGAAACATATGTTAAATAATGTTCTTTGCTTTCTTTGATTGTGCTCGTTGTTTCTCTGTATGATCGAGTTTGAAACTCTGGCATGTTTGGTCACGAATAATTCAGTTTTCAATATTTATTTAATACGTGGGAAAAATTTAATAAATTAAATTGCTGAAGGTTTTAGTTGTTTGTGACCGTTGCTACTTTCCAATTTAATACTTGATTATCGTGCGTGGTTGCATAACTATGATGTTTTTAAAATTATTTATTTCGTAAATAGCAAGAGTAATAAATTTTTGTTTAGAAGAATAAATTAGTATCAAACGTCTGTTATAAGTTGTTAGTTTTGTTTGATTGTGCTCGTTAGTTCTTTCTATTATCGAATCTGGCATGTTTGGACAACTATGATTTTCTTTTTAACAATATTTAGTGAATATGTAGCAATGTTGCCGTTGGTACTCCCCAATATTATATGCGAATTTTCGTATCGTGCGTGGTTTAATATCTATACTTTTTAACAATATTTTTCTGTAAACGGTATGAGTAATAATTTCATTTTGGAGTAATAAATTAGTAATAAATGTATACTAAAGATTCGTATTAGTTTGAATTGATTGTCATGCCAGCACAACCACGGGGGAAATTAAAAAAATTCCATTTGGTTTATTGATTGTCTATGGTGGTTGTGCCAGCTTGACATGCCCGAAAATCTGAGAATTTTTGAAAATTGCAGATGCAAATGTTCAACATTAATTTGTAGAGGAAATTCCGGGATTACATGTGAGGCTGGTGGTGTGTGCGTGTGAGAGGTGGTATCCTGAATGGCGTGCTAAATCTAAGAACCTGAAGTCGAGCCTTAGCAGTTTTGCAAGTTCAAGTAGTTTAATATTTAGTAGCACTTACAAGTAATGCGAAAACGTACGTGCAGTTATAGCACCACGAGTTTGTAAGCGCTTTTGTAACTAAATACATTATCTGCTTGATTTTAGTGGCTGTTATTGATGAATGCGTAATAATGAAAAGAATGCAATGGACGTGTCCATATTCTATAACATAAAGATAAAGCGAGGTTAAATATTTTCTACTATATTTTATTCTTTTACAGTCATGAAATTATCATTGAGATCATTTTTCATATTCAAGTCTTTTATGTCCTTAATCCTCTTTAGTTACACAAACTGATGACTCTTGATTGTTTCACAGCACAAATTATTACACATGGCCGTTTGCAGAGGCCAACTCTGTGATATATTCTTCTTTCTCACCTCTGCGATGGGATAATAACTCTTATTGACAAAAAACATGAGGCGGTTTATTCAATACACTTCATGTTACAGTTACGAAATTGTCTCCAGTGCGCCAATCTGCGTCGACGGAAACTGCTGCAACGCCAACGGAAGACAAGACTTTGCCCAACGACATCACTGCTCCGAAGCCACAGTAAGTAACATTCAACAACAATAATAAGTGTCGTAGGCAGAATAGCCAGTGAGAAGCCATTTTATATATCCCCACAGTTCTCTAAGATCCCCAACTCAACAATGCTGCTATTAAATTATCTCTTACAAACCCTTCAGTTACAGGCTCGTTTGCATGAATTATTATAACTATGCGTACATAAATTACATAAATTAATCATTGATGTACTATAATTACTTTAATTGTTATAATTATCACTATTTAAATTAATTTTATTGAATTTTCGAAAAACATCGCTTGAATCAGTAATCTAGTGGGTATTTGTCCGATCGTTAGATCGAATTGATTAAAAATTAAATCTAAGAAAAAATATTACCTTTGAGGAATAATAAGTGAGAGTGCGTCTCATGCGCTTAACTTTGACGCTTAACTTTATAGTGTTTTTCATGCGCCGTGCGCCGCTACAGATCCACACATTAGATCCCCCGCTGTGAATTTGCTCCTAATTTGTGGATCTCCCGTTCCCCAAATTATGAGCAAATTCACATGTGGAGATGTTTATGATGTTGTTAATTTACGCATTAATAGGTATTTATAACTAATAAATATGCTTTCTAGTATTCAAACATTATTTTCATAGTGATAATGAGTTTTGACAATAAACTTAAATGTGTTCAAGAGTGAATCAGATGAATGTTTTCTTTCAAAAGTCGTCGATTCGTAGATGCAGAAATGTGTATAGAAGTGCAGAAAATGCGGATCTCCCATCAGTATACGAATATAATGAGAAATTTATTCGCTTCAAGACAATATTATATAAAGGCAATTCCGCTAACAGTAACATTTACTAACATTATCACTAGTTTCAACAGTGGTTTGTACTGACAAGACGAGTGAGATACGTTCCTGACGAATAATCGTCAACAAAAGAATTAAAGCATATACACATGTAAGTAATGCCATATAAACTAAATTAAGTATAAAGGAAGGTGCTGAGTGGTAAATTGCAGTAAAGGATACGATTTACAAAGTGAAACGACGCTACAAGATATGTATTCAATGGTTAAGACCTGTTCAGTTCATCTATTAAAAAATGTACAATGAAAACCTAAATCAGATAATAGACTAAAATAATTGCACAGTGGACATATGTATTGAAGTCGAATGTGAAAGTGATTGTAAATATATCTTAGAACAGTTGGTCCATTCATGATAGACTACGAAATACATCACGTTAACTGATAGATGTGACAGCAGAGAACCTAGCGGCAAAAGGCAGTACTAACCAATTGCTGATTTTTCAAAGCCAACATTGCAGATTGTAATTACTGAATACAGAACAATAAAAGGCTTAACCTGAAGAGAAAAAGGAGGGGCAAGGAGTTGAAAAGAAGAGGCTCTCCTTTTGACATTACTGGCCGGTACATTTTTTCCTGGCTACATGTCTCCTGCCCGCCATGTTGGTGACGTCACCGTCGCATTGCAGATGTGCTGCCAAACAAGATGGCTGCCACCCTGAAATCCCACAACCCTTAAATTCCATAACTGTGCCCTCATCACACTGAAATGACATGACTGTGACGGCTACAACCCCACCTCCTGACCCGAATGCTCCAGATTAATCAATGCAAACAGAGACAGTACAACTTGTATTTGAAAGACTGAGACAAAAACAAACACCAGATCCCCCACCCACTTCCAACAACCAACAGACTTTTGCAAACATAACTGCAGGCAGACAAAACAATAGAAACGACAATGAGCAAACAAATTCAACGACAACCACTGGGACATTCAGAAAATACTTGCCCTAATCAGAGAAAGCGACATCACCAGACTTGTACAATCAAAAACATAATCAATATTTTCAGACAATCTGGAGACATTCTGACAAAACTGTTGACGGCTGCAATAGCGCTAGCTGACCTTTGCTAGGGACCTTTGCCAACGCAACAACACAGACTCAGACTGACATCATGGAACGCCCAGGGAGGACTAAGAGAAAAAAAAACCTGACATACTAATACAATACCTAACGGACTCAAAATAGTCATCCTGCTGCTAAAAGAAACCTGGCTACAACCCACCCAATCATTTAATATCCCAAATTTTTATTACTTACCGAACTCACACCCTAGGAGGAGTCACAGCAATAATAATCAAAAAGACAATCCTGCATTCCCATATCTCTGACAATAGACAATTTGGGTTTGAAAAGACCACTATACAAATCGGGACAAAGAAAGAACTAATCAACATCATCTCAATATATAAGCCACGCTGAACTTCTTTACGACCCCATGTCTGCCCCACTACAGCGAACTCCATGGGCTTTCAATGAGAAAGACGTACGCGACGAAATAAGATTTCTCGACGCGACCAAAGCAGCAAAATTTGACTGAATAACTTCCGCCACTCTTAAACATTTGACAATAATTACAATAAACCATATAACAAACACATTTAATGTCTGCATCAGACAGACCTACCGCCCGACGTAATGGAAATTAACGACTGTAATACTGATACCCAAACCTATGAAAGACTCCAAAGACATCAATAGTTACAGACCAATAAACCTATCGACGACCAGCAACATTTTCGAACGAATCGTACCCCGACGACTGACACTTTTGACAAACGTAATCAAAGGGGCACAATTCGACCTCGTCGAAAATAAATCAGTACCCCTCCAAACCCTCAAACTGACGATGAACATAGCCAAGACACTCCAAAAAAGACAACGACAAGCACTTAGTTTACTGAAAGACTTGTCTAACGCCTTCGATTCTGCAAATCATGATCTTCTACTTAAAATCAGACCCTATATTCCCAATTTCCTGTTCTCCCTTCTCCAAAGTTACCTTTCCCAACGCTTCCTCCAAGTCCGATTCCAAACCTGCATATCTATTCCACACCCAATCCCCGTCGGCGTCTCCCAAGGAATCGTCCTTTCCCCAACGTTCTTCTCCAACTTTGTTAATGAAATACCTGTTGCACCAAATGTTGACGAATACCTTTACAATGACGACCTGGCTTACGTGACAAAGATTGGCAAAGATAAAAGAGCATATGACAGACTGTGACGTACTGTAAAACTGAAAAACTGGGTTAATGACCATATTATCAACAATCCCTCCAATGTCAGGCAAACATCATCACATGAGAAAATAGACGCACCATTAAAGAACTACCCTTACGCGTAAACAATATCGGCATTCTATCGAAAAAAGAAGTTAAATGCTTAGGACTGCAAATATTGACTATTAAATGATTAGGACTTGAAATATTGAATATGAGTAAGATGCAGGAGAAACTGGAGGGTCTAGATAGCATTGTTGTTTGCTCGAGTAAAATAGATATTCTGTCAGATGTCATTGACAAATTATCGACGAATGTTACTTCATTGTCTACTAAAATTTATAATTTGAAAGAAGACAATGTTAAGATAAACCAACGATGCTCACGGTTAGAGAAACGGGTTGACAAAACGGAAAAGCATTTTGGTTCCGGCAATAATACTGAGCATCGTATAAATGAAAACAGCCGTGTCACTAGAAGGGACTTTGAGCTTACTCTACTCAATTTACCGTACTTTCACAGAGTAAACTATATGGATGTTTAGAAAAGGTTGCAAGTGTTTTGAATATTGCTTTTGATGGGAGGGATATATATATATATACACATATACATATACATATAGTGACGTCATGGGATTAGACAACCCCATAACGCCACCATCAGCTACGAAAAGAAGCCCATGAACAGAGAGGAGTAGGGTAGCGACGGCTTGTAAACGCGCCATCTCCCCACAGCTTTTCGAACTCTGACGCCCAAACTAGCGAATAATGTTTTTCCGGGAGGTCACGAAAAGAGGAGAATATTCACCCCTTCCCAGGCGCGAGAACCATGAGTATCGCGGCGCGCCTCGGAGAAGCCCTCTTTTGATTGCAGCAGCGACGGCGACTAGACTGAGCTCATGATTGCCGCAGCGACGGCGATTGTAACTTGATAGCATAGGAGTTTATTTTAACTTGATAGTTAAAAGTTAACTTGAGAAAGGTATCTTCGAAAGTGATGTAATTGAGAAGTACAGTGCACGAACACTCTTCGCATTAACATTCACAATATTTGAGAGAGCACGTGAAGTGATTGACTCCGAAATAATTTCAAATTTGCAAAATACGCGCAGAAGGACATAACTAAATCCAGCATCTCATATTGCACACTGAGATCACACACGCACAAAGTGTGGTAGGTAGGCCGAGCATTTAAAGGATAACTTCAGCAACATTAATTATTCGAGGTTGGACGCGCGAACAAGCTTGTACGAGGCGCGGCAGAAGAAGGACGACCCCAGGAAGAGCGAAGCGTAGGTGAGAAAGATTTAGACTGGAACGAGAATCGTACGAGTCCAGAGAACGGGAGAAGGGTGTGGAAATTGGAGGCGTAGCGGAGTCCAGAGTTCGAGGGGGGAAACTGGTAACGTCGTGGGACAGCAAGCGAAGACGGTGGCAACGTGGGGCGAGCGGCAGAAAATCCCCAAGATTACGTACAGTCGAGCGATGCGGAGCTGTTGAGGTAAAAGAACTGGCAACTTTTATGCGGCGATGAGTTGGGGAAAGAGAATAGCCGTAAAATACACGACAATTCGTGTTAAAAGTGGGTGAAAAGTCCAGAATAGGTGGAAGAAGTATCCCGAACGATGTGAGTGGCAGTTTCAAGTTCATTTACTACACGTGTTATTGAATTCATTCAAAGAGGACATACCTTGTACAATTTTACTTAAATAATTCATGATTTTCACATGTTGTACGGTTGATGTTATCTGGAAAAGTCAGTTTATTGTATTGTGTTAAAAGTAATTGCTTTCTGTGATATGTAAAGGAGTCAGATTTAAGTAACGTGTATATTGCGTTTTATTGTGTTTTTCTCTTTAAAGTTCAGTGTTATAGTGAGTGCGAAGCCCAAGGCTGGCACCTGTGAACGGGATTTCTTCATACAAGTGTAAAATTCATTTTAAAAGCCGTGCACGGAAAAACTAGAGGCTAAAAAGAAGAAAAGAATTTGGTAGATTAAAATTCAGAAAGAGGAATGAGCAAATTGTGGATTGTAATTGGTGAAAGTGTGTCCAGGCAGTCGAGGTGACGCCAATATTTTTTTGTTTCGACAGGCTTTTTTTTCAGTGACCACCTACTTAAAGTGCATTATCCTGTAATAAAATTTCGTCACTGTAATTTGTTCATCGAATATATGCTCATTTTATTCGTATTTTATCTGATTAATTGTGTCAAGGGTTCAGACCTTTCTCATACCCAAAATATCCTGCTTCCTGAGAATTTTAAGCTCGCTTGACGAGCATTCATACTATCACGCCCTCCCCACGTGTGTAAAGTACTAGGTGGGTATGTTAGAATATATATATATATATATATATATATATATATATATATATATATATATATATATATATGAATATTGTCATTACGTTTGCGTCCACATTTATCCGTGAGACATGGATTCGTGGAATGAAATCTAAACGCACCTACAGGGTTATTACAAATGATTGAAGCGATTTCACAGCTCTACAATAACTTTATTATTTGAGATATTTTAACAATGCTTTGCACACACACGTACAAAAACTCAAAAAGTTTTTTTAGGCATTCACAAATGTTCGATATGTGCCCCTCTAGTGATTCGGCAGACATCAAGCCGATAATCAAGTTCCTCCCACACTCGGCGCAGCATGTCCCCATCAATGAGTTCGAAAGCATCGTTGATGCGAGCTCGCAGTTCTGGCACGTTTCTTGGTAGAGGAGGTTTAAACACTGAATCTTTCACATAACCCCACAGAAAGAAGTCACATGGGGTTAAGTCGGGAGAGCGTGGAGGCCATGACATGAATTGCTGATCATGATCTCCACCACGACCGATCCATCGGTTTTCCAATCTCCTGTTTAAAAAATGCCGAACATCATGATGGAAGTGCGGTGGAGCACCATCCTGTTGAAAGATGAAGTCGGCGCTGTCGGTCTCCAGTTGTGGCATGAGCCAATTTTCCAGCATGTCCAGATACACGTGTCCTGTAACGTTTTTTCGCAGAAGAAAAGGGCCGTAAACTTTAAACCGTGAGATTGCACAAAACACGTTAACTTTTGGTGAATTGCGAATGTGCTGCACGAATGCGTGAGGATTCTCTACCGCCCAGATTCGCACATTGTGTCTGTTCACTTCACCATTAACAAAAAATGTTGCTTCATCACTGAAAACAAGTTTAGCACAGAATGCATCCTCTTCCATGAGCTGTTGCAACCGCGCCGAAAATTCAAAGCGTTTGACTTTGTCATCAGGTGTCAGGGCTTGTAGCAGTTGTAAACGGTAAGGCTTCTGCTTTAGCCTTTTCCGTAAGATTTTCCAAACCGTCGGCTGTGGTACGTTTAGCTCCCTGCTTGCTTTATTCGTCGACTTCCGGGGAAACTTGCCCGCACGCGATCAACCGTTTTTTCGCTCACTGCAGGCCGACCCGTTGATTTCCCCTTACAGAGGCATCCAGAAGCTTTAAACTGCGCATACCATCGCCGAATGGAGTTAGCAGTTGGTGGATCTTTATTGAACTTCGTTCTGAAGTGTCGTTGCACTGTTATGACTGACTGATGTGAGTGCATTTCAAGCACGACAAACGCTTTCTCGGCTCCTGTCGCCATTTTGTCTCACTGAGCTCTCGAGCGCTCTGGCGGTAGAAACCTGAAGTGCGGCTTCAGCCAAACAAAACTTTATGAGTTTTTCTACGTATCTGTAGTGAGTCGTGACCATATGTCAATGAATGGAGCTACAGTGAATTTATGAAATCGCTTCAATCATTTGTAATAGCCCTGTATATACTGAAGAAGTTGATCACTCCTTCTTGCATATTAGATTGTTCTAGTTTGAAAAGGCAACGCGAGCAGAAAAAGCTCTACTCACAAAAGTGAAAATCACAGTTCACTATCAGATTTTTCATATAAATGGATGAGGCGAGGGGTCACCTTTGTCAGGGAAACCGAGGGTTCGCATGCCAAGAGAATCTCTTCGGAGGCGAATCTGGAGAGATTTGTCAACTCTCTTGATGAATTGTGCTCTGATGTGACGGTTGGCTCCGGAGAGTTGGCTATTTGTGACAACATATAAACTTGCGAGAGAGGCATATTCTATCAATTGCTCACTTGAATGTAAGATTCATTTTTTCGTCTCCCTATTAGCTGATTTGTTGGAGATCCATGATATTGACATCTTGACAGTGTCTGAAACTTCGCTTCTTGAGAGTGACTACAATGATTTTGTTATTCCAAATTATATTTTCTTGCTGTTTGATCGCGCGAATGCTCTCTCAAGAGGTGACTTCTTCGCTGTCCGGGTGACGCCGCGTGGTGGGCTTTTATTTATTTATTTATTTTACGTAAAAAAACAGTTAAAAACTGCGTATGACGTGCTATGGGGAAAAGTGAATTCTGTGCACATTTTCAAAATTCTGTGATCCCTACACTAAGTCATATACTACTTAAATTTTAAAAAATTTATAAAAGAAAAAAAAACAAAAAAACTCCCATGTAATAAAATCTATATTCAATGATAAAAAGCAATAAATTTTGGCTCTTATTACTTCCTGCCGCGACAACATGGAAACGATAATTTGAATAATTGTATTTCCCACTGAATTCTAGAAGACGTGCACAGAAAATAAAGTTACATTTATGTCCAGAAGCAAAACAAGGGGCCATCTCAGCATTTGCTCAATGGATCAGGGAAACTGGACGAAAAACCTGATCGAGATGGGGGTCATTGACCCGGAAGCTGTAGTACAATAGTTGTTACAGGTTGTTTATACTCATTTATACAGTTCAAATGGTAAATAATGCATTATGTATCATTGTTAAAATTAATGTTGCTTTTCTTGTGATGCTCAGTATAGTCTCTAATTGTATAGAAACAGTTATGCAGCAGAAACGATTTCACTTGGGATTTAAACTTTTCTATCGAATTTAATCATTTAATGTCATCTGGCAAAGTGTTGTAAAATAATGTACATGTATTGTATGTGAATGTTTTGTAATGAGCTGTTGATACTGTCACCTGATGAATGTGATTTCTACGTCGAGTGTTATAGTAATAGACTTCGGCATTTTCTGAAAATATATTCCCGCCCTTGAGCAAGTCATTTTTTACAAAAACCACTGATTCGTAAATAAGAAGACACGGTAATGGTAGAATTCCTAGATTAATGAAGAGAGGCTTAGAATCTAGAGCAATACCAAGAATTCCATATGAAGGTAATTTGGAAAGTAAAATGTCATGATCAATGACGTCAAAAGCTTTTGAGAGATCTAAAAATAATCCAATAGGTGCCTGGTTTTGATCCAATGATGAGGCGACATCTTTAAGAAAAGTAAATATAGCTGTTTCCGTTGATTTTGATTTTCTAAATCCATGTTGGCATCTGAAAGCGCGTCGTGTTTAGTAAGAAAGGTTTCCATTCGTACGTAAGAAAGTCTCTCTAATATTTTTGAAAAGACTGATAGAAGAGAAAAGGGCCGATAATTTTGAATTTCATTTTTGTTGCTTTTTTTGAAAAGCGGCTTAATTTTAGCTGTTTTGAAAATATCTGGAAACGTTCCAGTGCATAAAGATGCATTAAATATGTGAGTTAACGGGTGTATAATGGCATACGCACAACTCTTTAACAAAGAATCCGGGAATTCATCTAAACCGGACGAATATTTATTTTTTAGTTTACCGATTATTTTGAGAATTTCATAGGAAGAAGTTTCGGAAACGAACATTGTGTCTAAAATTTTGGGTGAACTGTCTGTTTTTGAATTTTGTGCCTGAAGTGTGCCTGTGTGCCTGAAGTGAGATCGGCAGCAGTTCTCGAAAAGTATTGGTTAAAGAGACTAGCCACTGTTGCCGGATCGTTCACATTTATATCGTTATATTTTAAAACAACATTCTCTATGGGTTTTCTAGTTGATTTGGTAGTATTTTTTATTATATTCCACATTGCTTTTGTGTTATTATTTGAGTTCAAAATATCCTGATCGTTTTTCATGATTTTAGCCTGCCTTATGACTTTTCGAAACCATGTTTTGTATTTTTTTTTTTTTTTTGAGAGGCCAACGTTTCGCCTGACATGTCGGAGGCTTCATCAGGGCATTGACATCGCAATGCCCTGATGAAGCCTGCGACATGTCAGGCGAAACGTCGGCCTCTCAGCCCACTACGCGGCGTCACCCGGACAGCGAAGAAGTCATCGACTCGAGCCGCGGAAGCCTACGCGATCATCTCTCAAGAGGCGGTGGCAAGCATTTTCATAACGGCAAATCTGTATGCTAAAGTGGTGATTTGTGATTCTGGAGATGTGGCTGAATCACCGGCTGCTATTGAGATTGCTGCTATCATTTTGAAATTCAAGAGCCCTATAGCAATTGTCGGGGGTATACCGACCTCTGAATTTGAATAAACTGAATGGTACGGGTGCCTGTACAATGCAAGAAAATTTTACACTTTTGTAAAATCAGATTTTTGACATTTTACCCCAGACAGATTATCTGATTTGCCTGAGTGATTTCAATATTGATATCAGCGGTCCAAATGCTTATGTATTGAGCACCCTTATGGTCTTTCACAATTTTTCCAACTAAAACAGTTGATAAATGTCTCCATGCATTGCTCTTCTACTTCCAGTACCATAACTGATCTCTTTTTTGTAACGCGAACATTAATGATAACGAATACCAAAATAGTTGACGCATCGACGGTTTCTGCTATACTTTACTCCATTACTTTTTACTATTACCTATACTTACTTATTACTTAGTAAAACCTTTAGTTTAGCAATTTGATAGACTTTTAGATGTGAATTACGATGACTGTTTTGTCCTGCTGTTTGTACATGCTACTGTTGTCTTCTGCTGCTTTTGCTACGATATCCTTTATTCGTATTTTCTCTGTAATATTTACATATGTTGCAGGTTTGCTTTCCTTTGTTGTAATTATGTGTAATCCGCATTCTATTTTATTACATACAAGTTATTCCAGGTATGATTGAAAAACAGGAGATCCTGAATCACACCTTCTTGCGCACTTGCAAATTGATGTATTTGTAAATTTGTTCAAAAAATGTATATATGTTCTCAAATATGTGCCCCGCCCACGGACCAGACCAGACCCGAAACAGAAATTCCCAAATTATCGTCTCGGACAGTCCGCCAGTTCAAACGTGGCGCGCTGGCAACGTCATTGCCTGAGCTTCGCAGCGACCAGGTCGAGCGAAACGCCCTCCGACCAACGAGAAAATCTAAAGATAGGAGCAGGAACCAAACGTTGCCATTAGCTCCTGTAGAAAAACCGAGGGAAATCTCAACAAGAAATGTTTTTTTTTCGTTAAAAGAACTGGTGTCTCGTTGAAATCTTCGAGAGAGACGGTTCGTTGAAAGTCGCGTAGCAGAAGTTTAGTTGAAATCTTCGTGAGAGACGATTCGATGAAAGTTGCGTAAGAAAAGTACAGTGGAGTTTTCGTACGTAACGGATCGTCGAAATACTCGTGGGAGGACGGACTGTGATTATGCTTTCAATACCATTGAGCAAATGCTGAGATGGCCCTTGTTTTGCTTCTGGACAAAAATGTAACTTCATTATCTGTGCACGTCTTCTAGAATTCAGTCGGAAATACAGTTATTCAAATTATCGTTTCCATGTTGTTGCGGCAGGAAATATTATTCCTTGACGAAGGACATTATGGATAAGAGCCCAAAATGTATTGCTTATTTATCCTTGAAAATAGATTTTATTACATGGGAGCGTTTTTATGCAAAATTCAAGTAGTACATGACTTAGAGTAGGGATCACAGAATTTTGAAAATGTGCACAGAATTTACTTCTCCCCATAGCACGTCATACGCAGTTTTAACTGTTCCTTTACGTAAAATAAATAAATAAAATACCGTACGATGTTTGAAAAACGTGATGTAGTGAGGAGAATTGCAGTAATTCCCGATGAGTGATTGAGGGCTCATTTCGGCATACGAAGGACAAATTCTATGCAGCCGCTGCGCCGTATCGCACAGGCGAGAACCCCGGGCAACTTCCAATCTTCAACGTGGTCAGAGAAGTCTAGTGCGTATGGGAGAGGTCGTTTTAACGACCGAGAAGAATTGGACTTGGACGGAAGCAACTGAAAGCGAAGGGTTTAGCCGCAACCGAGAAGTGGCGAGCACTCCGCTGGATGTGCCCGAGGTCGCGCAGAGCTTCGTCGCCGAGGCCGGCGCCGCGTCGAGTCACAGTGCGGCCACGAAGCGAGGTCGCTGCCCGCCGATACCGCCGAGGTATTCTACACGTCTCCCATTGCAGAAGCGTGAGTACCCGTACGTGGAAAAGGCATCAAAGACAGACCAGAGAAACCGAACTAATTAATTTGAAACAATAATTGTAATTTAAAAACCAAGGAGTCATTTGTGTTCAAGCAAGGTTTTTTTTGTTGTGAATGAATGCAAATAAAATTATTTCTTGAACAAGGATTCGTACGGCTGATTTGAATTGTAAATTATTTAAACGGCTAATTTGATTAATAAGTATATAAGAAATGTAAATAGTTTAGTGTAGAATAATTAGAACTTTGTGAGTTTTTCGTAATCAAGATCGAGTGTATTCTCACACCAGCCGGTTCAATAGGGCAAAGCTATGAACTCAATCTTAAAGAATAATTAAGCTTGTACAAATCAAAGAAAGGGCAGTTGCAGTTGCATTTAATGTCCCGTTGAGAACGCGAAGCTCGTGTTTAAGAGTAGGTCTTGGAAAAGAGTGACCATTTTATTGTATTTGTGTATTTACTTGAGTTAAGAATGAATTATTATGTATACAAGAGCCACAATCGTTGTCTTTAGTATTCTTCCTAAAATGGATCCCAACATAAGTCACCTACAGACAATTAGACAACTCGACAGGTCTCTCGTCGGGACGGCAGTAACGCCCACGCGGAGCAGGATTCGCGTCGTTCGAACATTGACGACGTGTGTTCCGTTTCTCTCTCTCTCTCTCTCTCTCTCTCTCTCTCTCTCTCTCTCTCTCTTTCTCTCTCTCTCTCTCTCTCTATATATATATATATATATATATATATAGAGAGAGAGAGAGAGAGAGAGAATTATTCTTTTAGGAATCAATAGCAGCCGGTGATATCAGCTTCTCTTCGTAAACGACACCGATGAATGTTGATATTTTTCTAAATAATTTGTAAAACATACATCATGTAGGCGTTAGATGACATCGTTAAATGTGGGGAAAAATTCGGATGGAAAAATACAAGGCATGGACAGTTGTCTCAGAATAAATGTTACTTACTTCTAGAACATCTAGAGGGAAAAATTATTTGTTTTACAATGAACAAGTATCGGGAATTTGCATTAATGGAGTTACACATGTCACTTAATCCGTGGTTGGTAAGCAACTCAGTTTGCACACTGTTCGGCTGGTGACTTTCTCACGCAATCAAGATAATTTCACGTATCTCTCAAATATCTGGAGCTACGGATATGCTCAACAATCGGAGCATAAATAAATGCATATAACCCTTTTATATTAAATTTCCCACTATATGTGTTCGGGCAAAAAGTGACTATTATCGACCTCCTTATATGCCCTAAAAGCTTGTAACATTTATTCTGAGACATCTGTGTATTATAAGATATAGTGAGGAAATAACGACATAAAACCCGATAAATGTAATACGTGCCAAATGATTGAAATATTTAGAAAAATTGAAATTGAAATGATATAATTAATGGAAGGAAAGAAAGAAGAAAAACACAAAAAATGAATCGAATGAAACAGCACAACATAAATTCGCCAATGAGAGCATACATAACCATACCAAATCCACCAAGCCATGACAACACTAAATAGTTCGTGCACCTATGCACTCGTCCAAATTCAAGAAAGACATATGTATTTTAAGCAGATTTGCTTTGTGGGTATTCACTTGTGTACACATTCACTAGTATCCATGAGTATTGTAAAAAAAGGTGTGGAACAGAACTTATGAGTACTTGTGAATACTGGTTCTAGTAACTTGCAGCAGATAGGGTTGTGACCTTGATGGAATGGGCGAAGGCCAGAAGCTTCGTGCTCCTGAGACGAGCGCCCTGGAGTGGCTCCCCTAGAAAGCACTTGGCACAGAGCACGCATCTGCTGGACATTCATAGGCAGATGGACTATTGCCATCGTCAAAATTGCACTTAGTTCACTTGACAAAGTAACAAGTGTTCACACACTTATACATTATAATATAAAATTGGCTTCAAAAATCGTTGACAAAAATAATTTTTCTGAAATGACTAAATTGAAATGAAAGAAACTTTAATAGTTATGTCACATATATGTTTATTTCAAGAGAAAATAAATAACCCACTGATAATTAATGAGCCAGTAATTATTAATAATGCAACTTTTTTTAATAAACACCGATAGAAGTCTAATAAGAGAGAACTTATATATACTTATACCTCAATTTCACTCTGTTCAATGATAAATGAGTAAATTTCTATGAGTGGAATGCAATGAAAACACATTCATTTTAAATTTAATTAATAAAGTAATACACATACATCTTTACATTAATCCACTTCGATAGAGTTCAATATTTACAATACCCTTTCCTTTAATACAGTGAAATTCATATTTTGAAAGTAGAAAATGTTTTTACCATCTGGGATGTTTTAAATTGAATTCCGGAACACTGAGTGCAAATTAAGTACGACACCAGGATGTAAAGCATATATTTTATTACAACGTTTCGTGTGTGCTTATCATCCCATTTCTTCAGGTACTGGAATGAACATCAAGATTGTAAACAGATTCAACACTAAAGAACTCCGACACAGCAACCAAAATTCAATAGTGCATACCTAAACCAAGTCCGTTATATATAAAAACATGCTAACATGTTGGAATCAACACTGCAATGGAAAACAACATGAAAGGCATTCCTGCCCGCGAGCGGTAGCAGGCGTTAACAACAGGTTCATTACGAAAAACGGCCTGAACTCAACCATACTGCATGAACAGAATACAATTCGTTGCAAATGTAATTTGAATATAAAATCGTGGATTAAAAGTATATACGAAAGTGAAATTCAAACATTAACAGATGGAATTTTATTGTTTCAATACAATATAACCCTTTTCTGTTCTTAATCCGATACAAAAAATAATGTTTAACGGTGTGAGATGGAATTTTGTTATTACATTTAAGTTAAAAAAATCAAGGGCTTGCAGGAAAAAATTGTATATTATATGTTATTAATGTCCGTATATAATATAAACTTATAATATAACATACTTCTTATACACATTTCTGTGTAATATATTACGCTGAAAACCCCTACGTAATTTTTGTAGATCTTACCATCTGAATATTTTTTTTATACAGAAGGTTTAAAAGGTAATAAATTAAAATTTGTTATCATTAATGAAAGAACTACTAACTTTCAAGATAGAATGAAATAATTGAAGGTGTCGTCATTACCTACAATATTGTTTAATCCAAGAGCAATTTTCGATGTCTTAGGCAACATTATCACTTTCCTGCTGTTTGGAAGCCACAAAACTACTAATCGTTTTGACTAGTCGACTAGACGACGCCTTGAATTATTTCATTTTAAATGCCAACGATAATTCACCACTAAACCTATATTTCAAGATGGACTTGATTCATTCATATTTTCTGAATATTTCTGTAGGATGTCATAATTTGATCAGAATTGTGGTATTTAAATGATGAATCTATTTCTAATTGCCTATCAAAAGATCCTTTAATTCCATATCATTCTATTTCCACTTGCGTTCTCAGAAAACCAGATGTGGCCAAACCTGTTAGTCGCACAGGAACATGCCGCGTGTGTCTGAAGAGCTTCAAACCCGATGACTTTTTCCGAACCTGTTGTGAATGTCAACAAAAAGTTTGTGAAGACTGTGCTTCGTATTCTAAACCTGATGAAAATGAGGACGAGGTAAGTGAGCATACAATTAGAGATAGTACTATTTTCACGAGTTTTATTAGAAAAATAGTAACGAGGAAATATTTTGAGAAGTGAAACAAAGAAAAATGAATTATTTATTTGTAATTTTCCATTATGACGCACATAGTTACGTGTAGAAAAATCTCCTATTAAGAAGTTACACATGTGATACTTGCCCATGATCAGGAGACAACGTATACTGCACAGGTGTTTGGCAGGTACACGAAATATCGTTGATTGTAGCAAACGTCTACCTGACGAATAACATTGCACCATGCCTACCAATCACATGTGATCACCAATCACTAAATGGCACATGTGTAACTTCGTTATATGAAATGTTCTTCCACATGTTCATTGGAAAAAAATCATTTCCGTCCTCATAGTAGTGTAAAAGTTTGTAACATTTTTTGAGACATTTGTAAAGGTACATTGAGGATCCAATTCATGGAAAATGTAAATTAGCTATTTATACCATATTTGTTGGAACGTTTGGTGATATTCATGAATAAATCTATTGAGTGGTGCCTTCGTCCGATCACAGTAATGACAGTTCACGGGTGGCAAATGTAAAGGCTATGGAAGGGCAAAATTTATGGTATCCTCTTCTTAGGAATGAGTTGAATGTATTGGTGATATAACCAATAGTGATTTTGAATTGGTTTCGGGTATCCCTGGTAGTACCAAGAACCATATATGGTTCTTGCTTAATGTGGTGTCTCTGATAAGAGAACGTTGCTTCGCTTTGTTCTAGCTCTTGAATTGGAACCCTTTGAGAGCGGGGGGATGGATATTTGTAGTCACAGAGCTTGGTTTCTGGCGGAACGCGACGAAACGGTGTTTGGTACCTCGAGAATAATGATTAAATTAGATAATAAAAATAAAACTTTTTCCATTAAATTAATATTTAATTTGGAGAGAGTTTCGGAACCAAAAAGTTTATAAATCAAGCACTGCAAATAACTATTTGTTGACCAGGTCCAAGTAGGTATAAACGTATTTGTTTGAGCTTTTATTTGTTAGCTTTTATGGAGATAGTCTATTCTGTTTAATTCATTTCGTTTTGAAATTGATGAATGTTAATGTGAACTGCTTGATAACGTGAGTTTTTATTACATTGATTAATTCTATAATATTTTCAGTATTGTTGATATAGTTAGATGGGATTATAATTTTTTCAGAAATTTCGAAATCAAGTTTTTTTCTAAATCTGGAAATAGATTCGTCTTCGCGCAGACACCTTAAAGGGTTAAATCTGTTTATCGTGGATTTGGCAAGGACAGTTGTTAAACATTGGTCGGCTGCGCATTATGGTTCGAATTACTATGCTCTTGCTTAACGCTGGAGAATTAAGGATTTGATTCTGAATTTGCACTGATATTAGCGATGTAGGTTGTGATACATGCAGTACCGTTAGCAGACAGATAATAACTGAACTGATATTTTATTTCAACATTGTTGCTGTATTACGCTGGGCATGTGCTCATATATCGGTGGTAGCTTTTTTTTCTTTTGCTTTTTATTTAAGTAGTATATGACTTAGTGTAGGGATCACAGAATTTTGAAAATGTGCACACAATTCACTTTTCCCCATAGCACGTATACGCAGTTTTAATTGTTTTTTGGCGTAAAATAAATAAATAAAACAGCAGCTGTTTTTATTGATGTTGTAAATCGTATAGTTACACTGGAGTTTGTTGAGTTGTTTCACTGGGCGTTATTTTTTCCTGATACGCGATTCATTTCATTTCTCACGTCGCCCACTGTTTCTAACAGCAGGGAAAGGCCAATGCTATCGGTTGCCGATGTGGAACTAATCACTTAGAACGCGGTAAACAGCGTGTTAGACTTTTATTTTGCACTATGCTTCCGTTTTTATAACGTGGCGCGTCAAGATCTGTCTTCACGATGGAATGTGGCACGGCTCTTTTGCGTCTTTCTCGGTCGCGTCGATAAGTGTCGCATGATCGCGACCGCATTAAGCAGTGCTGCAAATCAAGTGACATCTAGCGGCACGACCGACAGAGATGCGAAAAGCCGCGCCATATTGCATCGTGCAGGTCTTAACGCGCCACGTTATAAAAGCTGAAGTATAGAACAAAAGAATTGAACGAGAGAATCCAGCTACAGGTGAAGAACTGCACCCGGTCTTCCGCCTGCTGGCAGAGGAATACAATTATTATACTATCGATGCAATAAAATGTGTTGCAGAGCCACTGGCGATGCAGTATCTGCCGGCGGAAGCTGCAGAGCCGAGCCCAACCCGTCATGCAACAAGACTCTATCGACAGCTTGCTTGATGTGCCGGTGCTGGAAGCACTCCAGCGGCGGCACTCGGATGTTAAGATTGGGTCCAGCAATCTCACCGTCTCTGGAGGAGGTGAGCGTCTCTAAGTGCTACGTCATGTTCATGTTGCATTTGTGGGCAAAGTGTGCCACACGTTTCAATAAACGTGAAAATATGCCATTTACTTACTCCATGTAAAAGCGTTAAAACTTAAATCGTGAACACGATCATGTATTCTGTTTGAATCAATTTTCCTTGATACAATAATAAGTCACACATAACTCGCGCCATTTTTTATGTATTCAGTCACAAGACATATTGTACTAATACTAATATTTTTTATCTGTTAAGTTGACCCAAACACGGTTTGGTTTTCCATGCTCTAGATTTATCCAATTCAAACTTTTGCTTTCCACCGTTTTGGAGTCAAATTAATTCCATATTTATGTATCACTTCAGCAATTCGACATACTGTGTGCACTCTGACACAGCAATTTGGCATACTGTGAACTACCAATTCCAATGTTTGAGGTTTTTATGTCGTCTGAAGATGAGTATAGCAAAGAAAGCCAAAAATATGTTGAGATACTGATTAATTATTTTCAGGAGTGAATGAGCAATCTTCTGATATCTTACACTTCTTTACTCCTCCTATCAAATCAGTAATTTTAGCGTCAATCCATACATTTACAAAAACAAGCAGGTTCATAAACATATATTGAATAAAAATTATTTTCCTATATTGAATACTAAAGGCGACATCCCAAGAATTACACTCGTAATAATGATGTTTCATTTATGTCGAAGGACGCACATCAGACGAGAGACGCGTTTGCAATTTGATAAATGAAAGCATGGTTTTATGGAGTTGAAATTGGCACGTCGCACAGTGGGGCAAGAGGGCCTCATTTCTGGCATTAATTCGAGTAACACCTATAACCCATAGTATTGCATATCACTGTAAAGAGAAATTCATGTTGAAAGAAATGGTGTAACTCCCAATTCGATACCTCTTCATCTGACAAAAAAATAGTCGATTTTCTAGGAATACGCATTGTAAATAAAAACAACAAATAACGTTACATTACGTTTTATTGAAGGGGGAGCAAAAAATGAAAGGTTTTACTAATTACATAAATTAAAGTCAAATATAAATATCGTGAAATTATATTAAATCATTAAAAAATCATCATCATCATCATCGCTATCAATAGTATGAACTGTGTCATCGCAATCATCATCCGCGCGGGCCTCATAATTTTCAGAACGAACAATGTGTTCGGGTGGATGAACCAATAGTTCCTGAGCTTCTTTTGGGAGGCTTTGCACATTTTTCGTAGGTAATTTTCTCTTGTTGGTGATAAGTGGATCTGATCTTAAGAGCAGTAAATTTAAAACATCACTATTAGTTTTTCACGGAACATTTTCGGGAGAAGTGCTCTCTGTTTTCTTAAAATCTTTGTTGAGTGCTTCTTGAGCTTCCCTGTTAATTGTCAATTGGAGGCAAAGCTGACGAGACAGTATCAGGTCCATGAATAAAATACTTGTGCAGTGTAGGTGACATGTTGTACCATGGATATTTTTAACAAAATACCGAGCCGTGTTCTGAGCAAAAGCCCGTAACTTTTCAACATGAATTTCACTGCCACTTGATACGACAATCATAATTATTGCATCATTTTAATTAAATTTACATCAATGCGTGTAATTTCAGCAGATAGTTCAAGGTTCTGAAAGAAGCGTCGAACTATATTTCTGGTATTTGTATTACCGGATCCTGGTTTTGGCTGATCCACAATCAAACCACTGCGTTCTCGAATCTCCTCTGAATACGAGCTTTATTTTCAGCCACAGTGTTTTTAGCATTCCCTCGCGCTTGCCACGTCTTAATAGGTAACTTATAAGCCAAATGCAATAGGCACTCAAACATGCGTATCAACCTATGTAGTATTGACAAACCGTGAACCACACTTTGTTCTTATCTTCAGTTTTCAGTCAAGAAATCAAATTTTATGTCTGTTTCTCTCTCATTAGAGCTCCACATAATATCCAAAAGTTCTTTTCTCTTGATATGAACAGTATTCGAACTCTTGCCTGCCAAAAAAAAATTACTCACATAGTACACAATTCATTTCCGGTATTTTACGTGCAGACACGTCCGTAAAAAATCATTCCGGTGAAGAAAGTAGCAAAAAGTAGCAAGAAAAAACAGCTGTATAATATATTTGGAACATTACTGAATAGCGGAAACAAAGATCAAGGCTTGATCACCTTTGATACATAATTAAGAAGTTGTGTGTTTCACAAAATAAGACGTACGTTTTAAATGTTAAAAGCTATTTCTTTGTAGTTTTATTTCTATTAATATTAAGTCCTAGATTTTGTGTTTGTCACATGCTAAATAACATTAAATACCTGAACTTGAAGCTTCCATTGCAAAAAGTTGGTTTTCTTCACACACACTGACTGAAAAACACCACGAACCTAGAGATAAATTCTCACTAATGAAAAGCACGTCCGACCGTCACTACAACACTGCATGAACTGAAAGCTCTACGGTGGAGACGGACAGCCCAAGCGGTGTGACATGCTAAGACATATTCGTCCAGGTTTTCCTTTGCACGAAACCATAAGAAATGTTCACCCTAAATAATTTTGGTTTTTTTAATTTCTGCCAGGTTTTGCTGTCATTTGCCCCATAGTGCGTCGGTAGGCATCGCCCGAGACTCTGGCTGAGAGGCTTTGGCTGAGACTTGGGCTGAGTCTCGGGCTGGGGATGGGACTGAGGCCCTGGCGTGAGCTTTGTCTGGTGTTGCAGGTGCGGGGGCGCTGGGCGCGGGGCTGGCGCCGCCGCGCTCGCCTGAGCTGCGTCGCCACTCCGACGTCTCGCCCGCCTCGCTCAAGGAGCTCGAGAAGGTGGCGGGCGAGCGCCGCGAGGAGCTGCGTTGGGAGCGCGAGCTCGAGTGGCGCCAGCACAAGCGCCCCGGCCCCGGCCCGCGGGGGGCGCGGGCGCGGCCGGCGACGGCGCGGGGGCGGGCGCGGGGGCGGGCGCAGGCGCGGGGGCGGACGGCGACGCGCCCGGCGACGGCGTGGGCTGCGCGGGCGACGGGGGCGACGCGGGCGACGCGGGCGACACGGGCGGCGCGGGAGGCGCCGCCGACGCCGGCAGCATTGGAGGCGCGGGGGATGGTGATTCGACGGGAGCGACGCCTCAGCAGGAAAGACGCGCCTTCGACAGCTGGGACGCGCGGCTCAAACCAGGTGAGTGCAGCGCACGCCAACTTCCCGTCTCTCCCTCCTTCCGTCGCGCGAACCAACGTTCAGAGCATCCGAACCTACTCGTTCACTTTGGTCCATTCGACGGTTTAATCACTGCCGGGATCCGAATCTACATTTTTTATTAGAACTTACGACATTCCAATCCACAAAGGGGCTCTTACGAATGGCGAAAACATAATTTTCTTTGAAGGGTCTTAAAGATCTCAACCCAATTGAATTCAGCACTCTTCGTGGAAATTGGCTTACAGAGACAACACAAAACTACTCAGAATTTTCGGGTACCCAAACATCATTGCATTAAATTGTACATGTATATGCATAACAATTAATAATAATAAAAGAATAGATTTATAAATCAATTGAAAAATACATGTATAACTCTGTGTTCAGTGTTGTTGACAGGAATTAAAATTTCCATTTTTTTTAATTCTTTTTTTTAATTTTTATTTTCAAATATGTTCCCCTTAAAAGGGAGTTATATGTGTGTCTTCCGAAAGTAAATCATGAATCACTAAAAAGTACCAATTCCTGTAAAACAAAACTTATTACACAGAGTGTATTGGAATAAATGTTATGAACTTCTAGGCCTTGTAGAGATGTCAAAGATTACACTGGTCTTGTGATTTTGCTACTCGAGAAAATCAATTGTACCTACGCAAACTTGGGTGTGCTGATTTCAGATCTGAAATTCGTTTTCTTCTCTCACGTCACAGTTTTAGGAAAATAACATTTTAAAATTATAGATTTTTATCCGTTTATTTACATCGTCGAATGAGATCAAATATTAAAGTACTTGTTTTTTGATGATTTTGTTAGTCAGTTGTTTTAAAAGTTACTCGGTGAGGACTCTTTCTTCCGATTGTTGATTTTTCACAGTAGTGCGTGCTTTTATGTGATTTCAAAAATAACAGGGGTGAAATTTTGCAAGCCGTTTTCTGTCCCTTGTAAAATTTAATTGTATGTAAATAGTAAATTAACTAATTTAAGTCTTATTCTAAATGATTTAATGCATCTACTTGCCGATATCAAATTGATTCTAAATGAAATTTGAAGCTTATTGCTTTCGATTTTCTGTCCACTTAATTACAGAATTTAATTAAAATCATTTCACTATTGGGGAAAACAGTGTGAAGCACAAGAGGCTAGTTGCCTACAGAAAATTTTTCTTCTTCCTTTGCACATTAAACGTGAAGTCATGAAAACCCTTGTAAAGGCAATGAATTGTGATGGAAAAGGTTTTAAATTTCTAAAAGAGAATTTTGGGAGAAAGAAAAGTGTTGAAAAATGAAAGGCAGGAATTCTTTCGGGGCCAGAAATATGACAGTTGATGTTTCACAACATACAGAAAAAAACTTAATCCTTTAGAACTTAGAAACTTGTACACATTCGTACTTGTGCGAACCAAGCTTTTGGGAAATTATGGAGCAGATAATTATGCAGAACTAGTATATATAATTATTAGACTATGTCAAAATCTAGGTTGTGACATGTCTTTAAAATGACATTTTATGCATTGCAATCTTCATTTTTTCCACCAAATGTCCGCGTTGTCAGGGGTGAGGATGGTGAGAGGTTCCACCAGGATACATCAGCAATGGAATCCAGATACTAAGCGCAGGTGCTGGCATCAGAGGACATTTCTGCTGTTTCTTGAAACATCAATCGCAAGACAATAGAAACAAAAACCCAAATGTCTCAAGAACTTTTAAAAGTTTAAGTGCTTATTATATATAGTACATAAATGTATATCATTTTTAAAGTTTTGAAATTATAAATTAACATAAAAATTTCCAAAAAATCAACGAAATTTGATTTATTTTTGGTCTTACTCTACCGGTATAGTATACTGAATGAGGATTAGACTTCCTTTCACAATGCTATAGTTAAAAATGAATAAATTTGACTTCATAAATGGAATTAGAGCATCGATTTCAGTATGATGTAGTAGGTGAATTTTCCTCAGTAGCAGACAGACATTTTTTTTTGTAGACATGTTTTTAGATGTGGTGCGAAATTTCACTGAAGTTACATGTATGCCATTTGCCTCTGATTTGTAGGGAATTTGTCATGCATTGGTTTTCGGCGGGGTATGTTCTGGAACAGTCAAAGCGGTTTCGTTAGTCCGCCAAACACCAAAGCATGGCGAGTAGCCTACAAATCCGTACCACATAAGTAAATTCTTTGTATCAAATTTTCCTCCATGTGTTCATTGACAAAAAGTTATCATCTTCCATTCCCCTACATGACCTACAATTTCTAAGATTTATTCTGAGACACATGTACTGTACGCAAACTTTGCAATGTAATTAACGGTTTTCGTATATATGTTAGGAAGTTTACACACAGGAAAACGATGTTTAATGTATTTTAAAAAGTCTAAACACTTATTACTCATACTTCCATAGCACCTTCAATTTTGTGATGATCCAATATGAAACATTTTTTTAAATTATCAGTAATGCGACAATGTGTACTTGCGAACATAGTGTTAATTCCGTACTATGAGTCCGCACTGGTTGGTTCTAATTTTCAGTTTCAGCTTCTTTGGACCAGAATAGTCACGAGAATGCCTGCCAAGCGACAATGCGTCAAGTCGTCCTCGTGATAATATTATTCATATGGGACGATACTTAGTTTATGCCATCGCGCTTTTTCGGGTTTTCAGCTAGGATTCCATCTTAAACACACAAGGAGAAACACACGAGCACCCATGCCCAAGATGCGATTCGAACCCGTTGCCCTCCGAGCCAAGGTAGTTTCCGCCCTCTTGCCTTAGGCACAATGGTGCCCCGACAAAGCTGGCTTTAATGTTATTTGTAGGAAAATAATTTATTGACGCTTGATGAAGAATGTTCAACTTGAGATCAATGCATTTTTCTTTATTGTATTTTTACGTTTTTCCTCCACCAGGTATGAGCGGGATCCACCTAAAAACTTTTATTTATGATTATTAACAATTATTGGTAACAATTACTGGTAATCAACTAATTTTTTGGTTAAGTTTGCATGTCCATTATGCTTCGTACTTCATATTTCATTGAAATGTGCTGTATTTATGCTGCTTTCCGATTTTTCAGTAGCCTCGCCAATGCTGTGACCTTCTGCTATAATGACAATCGTCAGCATATTTTAATAATTGTGTTATTTTTACATGTTGGTAAGTCTTTTGTATATAAGAACAAAAAGGACCTGACATACTACCCCATGAGACGCCGGCGAGTACCATTTTTAAGTGTGAGTAGCTATTTTATCTCTTTTTCGATCACGTTTTTCATCCAGTCTCGTTTTATTCACGTAGCAAAGGCACAAATAGCATTATATTAGCCTGAATGATCAATCTAATTCCCCAAATGGCACTTACAGCTTTTACCTTTTTTGTCATTATATACCTATATTAATACATATAAAAATAATGATTAATATAAAGTACAGTGCTCATTTTTGGCTCGTTTCCCAATGTGTTTGTAAGATGCACTAAATTACAAATACCATTCTAACTGTAGAACTGGCGTTTATCACAATAAAATCGTTTTTTCAATGCCTAATTTTACATTAAAAAAGTATTTATGTGCTTACGGTAGCAAATTCCTGGCCGTTACGTACTGCTTCAATTTGATCTTTACGTGTTATAAAACAAATCTTCCTCCACATTAACTTTTCTACATGAATGGCTAATATTCCGAACTTTTGAGAAGTCATGTGAAATCAAAAACCGTAATTTGTTGTGTTAAAGATTCAAATACAGATCCAAAAATATTGATACGGATTCAACTGAAAATATTAAATGAGCGATCGACGATATTTCAAACAACTTATCAATTGGAAAACGTTAGTCATGCGGTGTTGAATTGAAAAATGCCATTCAATTGCGTGTATGAACGTCACACTCAGGCACCGCCAAGGCAACTCATCACAGTTGCAGAACTCCGTCCTTGGTATATTCATGCTTCTGGTTCAAACCATCTTGAGAGGAAGTAGTGGTGAGTTAACAAGCCAATTGATCATTAGGTATTATTGAAATATCTCAGGTAATTGGTTTTCGGTTTTAATTTCCCACTCATATGCAATGTACTTTCTATTTATTTTTTAGTTTTATTCCCTTAACAGCACAGGATTTATAAAATGAGAAGACAAAAGATATGCAATGCATGCGCCACGTATGTGCGTAAGCCAATAAACTGATTAGTTAGACTGCTGCTTACTTATTGTATTCATTTAACGATACTTGATTTAAAAATAGTTATATTTGAGTATATTATCCACAACAATAATCATATGAAAGGTTCTGCATTGCGTTCTTGGACAAAACGTTTGCCGCAAGGTTAGTTTGGAAGCAATTTTCTTTTCGTGTATGTTTAGCCTATGTAGTGGTTTCTAGAATCAAAGTCTCTCTGGATAAGTTCTAGAGTAGCGAGATGTTTTCTTTAGTAAGATAGAGGCTGTCTTTTGGATAACATGGTTCCCTCTTTTGTTAGACTGCTATCTATTAACTCCGAGGCCTTGTAGTATTTTCCCATTAATCCGCTACAAAAGCTTGTATTGTGAGAGTTGTTTGCAGAACAAGGAAGTGGAGGGGCTCTGTTACATTCATTTATTTGTTTGTTCATTTATTACCTGCATGCATTTTTAACAGTTATGGTGTAAGAGACCGTTAGTTCGATAAAGAGATTTCTGTGAAGTAGACTAGTGGGTCGTCCATGAACAGCAATCGTCTTTCGCTCGTAGATTTGTAACACTTTCCAGATTTAAAACTTGCTGCTAATATTTCGTTCTAGAATGGGGTTGCTTCCTAAGTAGCATCACTGGGCTAGTGCCTCATCTAAAACAACTGGAGCCTGTTTTTCGCTAGAAGAGTGGGGTCGAATAGTAAGGAACGTTAATACATCAGAGAATGATAAATTGTCGTGTAAAAATTCCATTTACAACCGCTACTACAACTCCATCATTTTGGGCTCTTCTCCCTTATTGTAACGAACGTCAAGGAATAGGCTCACTTTTGCGAAAACATGTCGAACGACATGGCCGCGAACAGAATGATGTCGTAGGAGTATTTATAACCTGGAACATTTTAGCCGAATTGACGTTTCGCTACGCGTGCACAATTTCATGAGAGTCCGGCCTTTGACATGCGAAGTTAACATAAAACATTCTTGAATTTGATCTATGCATTATTTCTCGTACATTTTAATCCAAGCGCTTTTTCGCGGAACACTTAAGGCACCCTTGACGCTTCGTTACGCGTGTCGAAGTTCAGTACAACACTCCGGGCATCGGCCTATGCGATTAACAATATATATTCCAAAGCCCACTCAACGCTTCATTTCCATCGCATTCTATATGAAAATACCCTTTTAACTAATTAAGACGTGCCATTGTCTTTTGAGTTACAAAAAAAAATGCTCTCCTTCCTGCCCCTCGTTCTTCGCTGTCGTTCACAGATCTCGCGACGTTGAAAATCATTACGACAAGGAATAACGCCCGCCGTCTGTTAAGGTCTTTTTAATGAGATGGCGGGAGGGCGGCCGCTGTTCCTCGCCGACGCCGGGGCGTGTGCCTGCAGATGGAGGCGAGGCCGTGGACCACAACAGCAGGCCGCGCGCCTCCGTGGGCGACGTGCTGGCGCTGGCGGCGGGCGACGCGGGCGGGGCCGAGGAGGACGACGCGTGGCGCCGCCACCGCAGCCGCACCGCCCGGCGGGGTGGCGGGCGCGGCGACGCGGGCCACCTGGGCGCCGGCCCCGGCGGCGGCGACAGCGGCCTCGGTCAGTGCTTCAGCCGTTCTTTTTTCTCAACGGACTCAAGTTTCTACAAAGAGAATTTCAATATTAAATCAATCCATTTCTAAAACACAATTCTTCTAGTTCCTATTGTCTCTCTCTCTCTCTCTCTCTCTCTCTCTCTCTCTCTCTCTCTCTATATATATATATATATATATATATATATATATGTTATGTCTTTATTCTGTTTTCAATCTCTTCTATTTCTTCTTTGCTTCGTTTTCATAATGACTTCTTTTCACAGTGCCTTTTCATAATGCTCGGTTGTTTTTCTCTTGATACAGTATACTATATAAACATTAATACCTAATAAAACTTTAGCAAAAACAAAAATATGTATGAACGTAACGCCGACTCGTCATTGTTTCCGAATAGCAACAGGGGAAAAGATTCATGAATCTAATTCTGACCGTGTAATACTCGTCAGTTACAAGCTATAATTTCACATTATTTGACCGTTCACGAACAGTTCGGAAACTAAGGTCACTTTACTTCATATACAATGATTCACGGAGATATGCGCTTTGAAATTTCAGATTGCGATCAAAGCATATATTTTATAGGTTATCCCTACAAATGCTATAAACACGTTAGGTATATGAAAATCAATTCAAAAGTAAATGAAACTAATTGATATGTATTATCGATAATGCATATCGACGCTTTATCTAACCTTACCTATGTGTTTAATGGTAACACACATTCTTGAATGCAGGTTTGACTGCATGACACACTTAAAGAAAATTCACTTGGAGACTAGACAGCTTAAAGCAGGCTTGTCAAGGTTGCGAAAAAGGTACTTCATTAGTTATTAGTTAATTTCATATTTATTTTTTTTTTAATTTTTGCCATTTTGCCAAGGGGCAGGAATATGTTTTTGTTTCTGTGCTGTTTTATTAATGATTCTGTTACTTTTTTGAGAAGCGATAACGTGAAATAAATGAACAAGTCGTCTTGCAGCCTATGTCCTCAGTAACACATCCTCTTAGATTTATGTATCTTTCTTATGGGCGGACAACTCTTTTAATGGACAAGTATCTTTTTTCCTATCCCGAATGCAGGAAGTTTATGCCATTATTGAACTCGAGTAAACGATTTCTAAAATTATATATGAAAATTAATATCATTGCAGCAATAACTGACAACTGATTTCTCCAAAAGATCGTCGTGGGCCAGGATGCAGTGATGCACAACCACCCCATTGATTTTTACAACTCTTACTTTTGAATCACGCGCCAGTTTCTCTGGTAAACCCACGACCTCTAGTCAGCTATTGGTAGTTACCTTACCTATGACCTTGACATGTCTGCTTTAAGCTGTTCAGCCTTCCAGCTGAATTTTGTTTACGTTTGTCGTGCATTCAAACCCGCATTCAAGAATACGTGTTTCCGTTAAATACATAAGAAAGGTCGAGGAGCGTCGATCTATATTGTCGATAATACAGAGCTATTAGTTTCATTTACTTTTGTATCACTTTTTTGGGTTACTTTTGTAATACTAATTTGGGTAAAAATAAAAATAGGTCAAAGGTCAAACACATGCACTAAATATGATGTTTGTAGCTTTTTTAACATCACATTTGACAAGTCAAAAAAATTTTGGACTAAAGAAGGGTCATACTTTTTTCGACCGATTTCGTGTGGTATTACCCATGTATTGCACTTTTACATTTATGAGTATTTAACATTATATAGGTAAGTGTTGACATCTCACTTTCCTCCTGTCTGTTGAACTTATGGTAAAAAATTGAACGTCTTAATAATTATTATGCGGTCCCAAAATCATTTCTTGGTATTGGTTAAGCATAAACACATTCCGTCATCAAACGAGCAGTACACGAGTCAACTTAGTATTGAATTTATAAAAGAAATGCTATACAAGTTGAGAATCTGTTCTTCATTCTTGCTATAACTTAATAACTGATACAGTCCCTTTACGGGTGTAGCGACTTCTTGTGCAGATTCTCATGCAAAATTGTTCGAAAACTAGGCGTTGGAAAAGGTCACGAGGAGCGGCAGGTGAGAAGCAGTCTGGCGTGCTGAGCGCGTTGGCGTGCGCAGGGCTGCCGATGGCGCTGCCGCGCCGGGCGTCCCCGGGGGGGGCCGGCCCGGCCTGGGCCAGGGGCTGGCGTCGGCGCGCCTGCGGGGTCGCCGCGGGCGGCGGCGGCGGCGGCGGCGGCGGCCGGGCCCGGTGGCGGCGGCGGGCGCTGCGCCAACGGCCTGGGCGACGCGGCCGACGACGCCGCCGCGGCACAGGCTCAGACCCAGCGCCGGCCGTCCTTCCGCGCGGGTGCGTCCCAGCCGGTCGCAGCGCGACTCCGCCCACCCGCCCACCCAGTCCTGCTAGGGCCGGATTTAGGAGCTGCGGAGCCCCAAGCACAAAATCTTGTGAGGGAACCCCTCCACATTTATTAAAAGACACTAAATATCGAATATTTCCATTAACGTCGCATAATTTATGAAATATTTATCACTGTATTTCATCGACATCATTTACACATAGACATTTTATGACATATTTCGAATTTTTTATCTGGAAGCGTCCCCCTTGAATGGTGGGCCCTAAGCAACTGCTTCTTTTCCTTGCAAATAAATCCGGCCCTGAGACAAACATTCAAGTGCAGATTGAAATTCAAACAAACATAGTGAAAGTAAGAATTGCTCATACTTTTTCTGGACGTATATTTTCAGAGATTCAGTTAATCGTCAACAACACTCTTACAATAACTGCATAAAATTTCAGAATTGTTCTGTAATTTGTGTTAAGATATTCGTCAAAACTATTTAATTTATTGCTCCTCGACTTATCACTGAGTTAAGCTATTGTGTGAAAATGTACAAAATAACTAACTTTTTAGTATTGTCTTTCCATACCCATCACGAAGCATCCTCTTCAACGGGAACGATCATGCAATGGCAATATAAAGAGAATTCCTTTATCTGTCGCGTTAATTTTGAGATATTTTTGATACGGCAACTTGGGGGCCTGTCTGAAGTTTTGCGTAATATCGAAATTTGGACAAAATATAATTTATCCTCTCGATATTCGAAGTAAATGTAAATTATCCTCACCGCGTTTCAAAGAATAATTTAGTAACTTCAATTGAAGATTTGTCACTTTCATTACAGGCCTGTGATGTAGTTTTGGAACATATCCAGATAAGGCAGAAAATGTGATAATGTTTCAGTAAAATCCAAAATACTTCCTGGTAAAGCCAAGGTCAAATGAAAAGTATTAACAAAAGAAAAAAATTACACAAATGACATTGGTATATTTAGTTATTTATTTAGGCACTTGTCTAATGATGGAACTCTCACGTAGTGGAACAGATGGTAATTATCGTACGCTACGCTATGCATGTTCAACTCTTCTGAATTCTCTGAACTACTCTCAATGTGTATTATGCAAAAATACACTGTCTGAAAAGATTCGTTCTACGAATATTCCGACGGGTTTTGGAAAATTCGAATGTTCTGGCTTTGATTTCGTTAAATTTTCATCTCGTTTTGGAGTATCAACTGGAATTAATACTACAGAACCTACATTCTCGTTAAATGTATATCTGTTACGTATTATAATACTATCTTAACCATGTGGAAATCTCGCACATTTTAACGCGCTTATATATCGTTTCGCGGCCACGTCGGGTTATTTCATTAAGAGATCATTCCATTGACCCAACACAATGCTCTGCAAGTGTCCCAAATAGCAAAAGTATTATTCAGGCTAGAATTTGATCTCGAGCGCATAGATTTACGACACACGTGAACTTAGTAACCACTTTGCTACAATCGTACTCCCACAGGTGAGGCCGACGCCGGTTCTACTGACCTCAGCTTCTTGTGGAGGTTAGAAACAGTCACCCGGAAGTCCCAGCGGAAGTTGAGATCCCCATTCGGTTACCCTGATTTTTTGCAACACTCACGTGTGGGAGCTACGGGAAACGCAGTGAGTCCATCGTTTGGGGCTTTGGAATGCGCCCAGCCGGGCTCTTGGCTTCCTCGTGGCAGTGGCCGATTTTCACGGGAAGATGAGAACGGAATTTATGTCGGCGCATTGTGAATAATGCGTAATCTTGGTTTCGGTACCGGGTTGGAAAGTAGGTAGTCCCGAGCTGGCGCGATGGCCCTAGCAAGTTGAAAGTAAACGACTTCTTTAAAACCCATTTAATTTGCAATTTTCTAATGTTCAGAAATTTTAATGAAAATCTGAACTATTATTTCTTTTTGGGCGCAATTTTCTCATTCGAGTAAACAATTTAAATAAAAAATATGGTGCCGTTTCTTTAAAAATCTTACACGTATAGATATTTTGGCAAGTCGTCAAGATTTCACATAAAACTACGTGGAAATTACGGATGATTTGGCTGCACTATTTTCGCCCATTTTTTGAGATCTCATTTTGTTTGATGGAGGAGGAGAAGGGGATTAGTCTCAGTAGTATCTTTAATCAAATAGGTAGCTTTTTGCAACGATGCAAATAGTATCTAGTACATGGGAGTGAAGACAGCAAATGCTTTAACACTATTTTTCTTTCTTTATTGACAAATCAACTAAGCAAAGGAAGAAAGAGAGATTAGGAATCCGGAGATCAAGAAAAAAGGAGAATTAATTGTAGTACACTTCTCCGATTCGTAACATAGATTTTTACTGTTACTTTGACAATAAATAATAAATAACTTGTTTATGAAGATCAAAGTTTATGGGGAGGGCCTGCAGTGGTAGCGTACAGCCTTCAAGTATTTCTGTTGCAAAAATCGGTATTTTTCGGGCATCGTCACTCACATTTTTCTTAGATATGAGAAAGCAAAATATTGCATTGGGTTCAATATAAAAACAATTTTTATTTGTTAATTTTTGGTTGTTTATAACGTATACAAGTGTATATTGAATGAGTTCCGTTACTGTTGAAAATATACATTTCCCTCAGTTACTGACCATATCAGTAAGTTTAAAAATTTAAAGAAAAAGATGGAACATGTGAATAAAATTTATTTATTTTGAACGTTTAAAGAAATATAATTGTTAATTCTATTATAATTTACTTTTAACAGTAGTTAAATATAAAATGATAGAATATATTTCCTAATTGTTTATTTAATTTCAAATATTTTTCTTTTTATATGAGTCAGAATTACCCTTGCGAATTTGTGTCACCAAGAGTGTTCGGGGGAGGGCTTAAAGCCCCTTGAGCCCCACTGAAACAACAACAATGTGAGAAGTTGAAGTAATGTTGGCGCAGGCGAAGAGGCGACGGCAGTGCAGGCGCAGACCCAGGCGCAGACCCAGGCGCAGGCGCAGGCGCAGGCGCAGGTGCGCCGCCCATCCTTCCGCGCTGGTACGCTCCGCCCCGCCCCTACCCGCAGGAGTAGTCCCCCTAGCGTATGGACACAAACAGACAGATCGACGGACAAAGATATTTTAAGAATATACATTTTCGGCATCAGGGATCCCTAAATGTAAATTTTTGCCAAAATCTGGAGATCGATTTTTTGCAACATTACATAACTTTCTCTACACTAAGTATAGGAGAAAGCAAGTAGTGGTTCTGGTAAATCGATTGTCATGCCAATGAGCAAAATATTCATAAGTTGTAATTATCTGCAAATCTCAAGGTAAACCCGTTTTACAGATAATTCCAACAAGTATTAAAGCAAATGAAACTTTTGCTTTGTCCCCAAATCACGTTGAAGAGCATGCTGCGGTGTTGCAGCCGGCTTCGACCTCCCGTCGTCGCCCATGTCTCCGGAGGCAGGCAGCCCCACGGCGATGTCCCTGGGCGTGGACGACGAGCGGCGGGCCAGACGCCGCGGCTCCCAAATGTAAGTCGGCGCTTGCGCACCTTCCAAACGCCTCCCCGGGACAGAGCAAGCGGTAGGAAACTTAACTACACAAATATTAGTGCACACATTGCATAAACATGTATGTAAGTTATTCTATGAATAAAAATAAGTTCTAAAATTAAAATGCACTTGTTGGACCACCCCTCTTGGAAAATCGAAATTTTAAAATTGATTATAGTTTCATACTGGAACCCAGCTTACAACAGCTGAAATACAACCCTGAATTGTGCGCTACATCGTGTATGATCTGGTATACATTAGAAGATAACATGAACGAGAGAAAAAGAAAATCAAACAAAAATTGCATATTTTTTTAAAATATTTTGTCTCGTTTTCTTATTTTCAGAATGTGCAAATTAAGTATTGAACAAATGAATGTCTGAAATACTAAGGTTGTAAATTGTTTGATAGATCTGTGATGATGAACTGAAGCAATATTTGGTGAAGTCCAAGAGAGAAACGCGTCGCCAAGCTCTGTGAGCTTGGCTCAGGGCCAGCACTCTCTGGTCCAGCGATTCTGGCCGGGAGATCCTCGGCTTCGAGTCCTGACGAATTCAGCCCCTGTCTGGAGGCGGTCAGCTCTGATCAATAGCTTTCCCTGGTTTCTCCTATCAATCTCCACAACAAACGGGTGACAGACCGCGAGCACCTTTCCTTCCACTTGTCCTATCCTCTCAGCACTTACACGCACTACACGGCATATACCGGGGCTCCAGTCGAGAGCCAAATTTTGCTTCTACTTAAGCTTGTTCTGGCCGAGGCGATTCCCCACTGGGTGAGATACCTGAAGGTGAATATTCCCCACAAGCTGACGTGTGGGTCGATTCAGAATTTCACCATCCAGTGGCCAAGGAATCACCGCCACCTCCCGTGATCAAACATTCAATACCAAACAGGACTAATTGATATTTTCCTGTTTCCAGGCGCATCAACGCTATGGTCATTATCTCCGTAAGTGCTGTGCATGTTTTTTCACCGGAGGTGGCAGTAATCTTTCCAGCTGGATAATCAGATCCGGCGACGTCCTACATTTCAGATTTAGGAGTTTTCCCCATTCAGGTATCTCGCCCTGCGGGGAACCGCCCAAGCCTGGAGAAGCTCTAAATCCCCGTTATGTGGTAGTGTAGTGCATGAAGATGTGTGTACGTAAGGGGTAAGGATAGAACAAAGAAAATGAAGAAAAGATCGCGTGCGGTCCAAGGCCCAGTTGGTAGGATGCTGCTCAGGCATTGGCCTGTTAGTGGTCGAAGAAACCACTAAAGACCGATCAGATCAGCCGGCCGCTAGAATCGCTCCAGTCAGCGGCTAAACTCTACCTATGGTGCGTCCGAGGTTAAGAATGAAGTACAGTCTCTTATGGCGACAGTGATGCCAAATGTGGCGCTTTGCTGCTGTACTGCACGAATCGAAAGTTTCGCGGTCGATGGTGAGGAAACCCGCAATGGGGCGGAGCGCAAGTTAAGCGCTAAAGGACGAGTAGTTTACCTCAGACCTTTTCAATTTGATGAAAGCGTATTTTCTTCCCTTTCGTCAAATCTAAAACAATTCCTATGAAACACCGATACATAGGAGACGTTTCTGTTAAGTTTCTCTCGTTCTTAATGCTTCGAAATGTCAAAGGTGGTCTTATTTAAATTGCATCGCTATTTTTCAATACAATATCCAAAATTCAAGTCAGCTACATGCAGTTGCAAAAAGACCAAGGCCCAAGCTCCCTTTTTAACAGTAGAGAAATAAGTTTTCATTACCGAACAAAATATTTGAAATTCCTTGACGAGAAAATAAGTCAGGTCGAAGGGCTCTGATCTGATTCACGGGAAACCGAGCTGCCTCGCGCTGGGAGAGCGAACAGTCATCTCCCGGTAGGCACTAAGCAGGAATACGATTTGGGGAAAATTATAGGTAAATAGTTGTTAACATTAATAACCAATTGTTTTTCTTCACTATAGAGCACATTAGGGTTGGTGGATAGTATTCTAAATTAAGTTTGCAAAGACAAATTAATTAAATTTAAAAAATTTATATTAATACATTTACCACAGCTTAAAAACCGAAATGAAGAAAAATTGCGTTTAACGTTGACGTGATTAAAACCATCCATTTTAAAAATAGAACACAGGCGAAAAAACACAGGTAAACAACCGGAACGCGAAATTTGAGAGCACAGTATGATGTAACCAAAGCACGTAGAACCGCAGCTGCGTCTGATCCAATAGCAAAACCTATCTCATTATACAAAAATTAATAAGTTCTGAAGATATTCACCACGATTTGTGATAAATATATAATGAATTCGAGGTATTATTTTACTAATGTAATTATTGATATGAAGAATGATGTTAATGAGAATTTAAATCTTTTTTGACGGAGGGAGATGAGAACGGGGGAATGTTTCTTTACCGAAAAGCCCATAAGGCGCTGTACTTCATTCTTAACCTCGGACACGCTATGGTTCTGTAGCATATGCCGAAAGTTTGCCCATCGTCGAACTGTAAACGCGGCTCCACACATTCAGCATTCGTCGAGCAGCGAGTTACCGCTCGCCCAATCCCGAATAGCTGATGTGTGCGGCGAATATTCGCTTCCTTTGATGTCCAAAAAAACGAAACGCGGTGGGTAGGACGAGCACCGAACGTTCGTCACTCGGCAAATAACAAGCAAATCATCCACACTACTCGGGATTCGGCGTGTGGTTGCTCGCTGTTCGCGGAATAACGAATGTGTGGAGCCCTTTATTGCAAAGTAAGCTGTAACATAATGCTTTTCAGGTAATAAATGCAATCTAATGATTTAATTATGAACTATTTTATATTACACGTGATGTGCGGTACATAATGCGTTTATGTCAATTAGGCGGTAAACGCGATAAGAGAGGGAGATAAAGTTATACTAATGTAGTGGCGTCGTGAATCGGAACTTTCTTGTAACACACTCTTGTTTCCGTATATCAGAAACGAAACGTTTTTAGGAAAATTATCAAATTAAAATACGAATGATAATTACTTTTTTTATTTATCACATAAACGTTTGAAAAAAGTTTTTTTAAATCATTAAATATAGCACATTTTTTGGAGAGTAACACAATTTCGTTTTTGTTTTTCGCAAGCAATATTTACTTATGATTTTCCCCCATAATTCAAATAAATCAATGTAAGGAAAACTAATGATTGCGAATAAAAGTGAAAAGCGGAGCAATGAAGGGCTAAGCGTGGGAGCGAGCGCGAGTGCGGGGGTGCGCGGGCTGTGCGCAGGGTGGAGCGCGCGCTGCCGCAGACGCCGCTGTCGGGGGCGGCGCCGGGCGCGGCGCGGCCCTCCTCCACCCCCCCGCGCAACATGGACGACCTGCGCCAGGGCAGCGTCGCGGGCGAGGACATCAAGATCGTCATCCACGACGTCGACTCCGACGCCAACTTCAGTGAGTCCTCACCTACACACACACTTTCTTTGTTATTCACAACTGCACACAATTGTCGTGTCTTCGCTGAAAAATCTAAACTTGTCAATTTAGCTGAAAAGCGTCTATAATTGTGCGAGGAAATAAAAGCGAGTAATACCAGTATACTTTTCTATAAGTAATCTCAAAGTAATTTACCTCTACATAATACACCAGTAAGAGAGATATTGATTCATACATTTACGTATTTGAAAAAGCAGAAATTAAACCAAAGCATATGCGTTCATTCTTTATACATACTCCGTGCAGACAGCATGCATACATCGGGCTTCGTTGCTTTCTTCAATATTCCGTACGAGTCAAAACAAAAATATAGCTTCGTTGGAACATTCCAAATCAAACACTGCGTGTTCTGTCGGATGAATGATTTTTGTAAATCATATAATTAAAAGTCCATGGCACGTTCTATGCTGAATCAAAAAAAGATGAAAATTGTGAATTATAGTTGTCTCCGTAACTGGGTCGAATTGTCGGGCAGTCGGAGATCCAGACGCATCCATAAAAATACATATCTTTAATTTTTGAAAATTCAAAAGTTTTAATGAAACCGCTACCTATACCACGACCTTCAGTGTATTGTGGGCTTTATCTTTGCGAAAAGTTAAAAAATTAAACGATCCTGAACAAATCTAGCGCCTACACTATTCACAGAAGTTTTTCGAAAATATATATTCCCCGATCGATCTGGTCCCAACAAGGCGCCTTGAATTTGTAATGGAACTGAATTTGAGTGGATATTTGGGGGGAGATTCTTTCAATAAATCCCCTGGAGTATTATGAAAATTATTTTCATTAAAACTTCGAAAATTTCAAAACTTCATATTTTTCTGAACCTCACGTACATCTTTATTTTTGAATTTAAAGGAGTATTTTGCTGAAGTATATTCTATAACACAATCTTCAACTATTTTTGTGTTTTACGAAATAGTAGTTGTCGCATAATTTTGTCATATGACATATTTTCACCAATAAGAAAAAGTAAGATTTTCTCAAAACTGGCTCCAATATTTACTTTCTCGCATTTACTTCGTAAGAAGAGAAAGTTATGTAATCGTGCGCCGGAAAACGGCGAATTTTGACCGAAAAACTCCACTTGGCGGACCGTGATAACGAAAAAGTGCATAAATCATGTTGATATGTATATTAAATTACTTCCTCTGATACGCGGTGTAGCAAGAATCCGTGTTTTGTGATCATGACACCAAAAAATCGATTAACGGCAAATCGCTAAGGTATATTTTCCACCCTGGGGAGAAATCCCCCTGGTAGTAGAAGTGTGTGGAGTAGTAGCCTACACAGGGTTGCTCATGGTGTATGTTTCGATTGCAGATTCGCGCCCTGGAGCGAAGCGACGAGTTGTGCTCCGCCGAGATCCCAGCGACAAGGCGCATCGGAGTAAGTTTTCGCTCCAGATTTCACTTAGCTTGCGACCGTTTCCTCCTTTACCTGTTTGATTGACAGAAATATCTAAAGAGAAGGGATATGATACACAAGGACTAAGACTAATATTAACAGACTGTCTAAGGAGGGGTATGTTTTAACTGCGTTACTACTCGCAAAGAAACATTAAAGAACCCGGCATGCTTCCGTAGATTTCAAATGATCTTTACGTCATTCTTTTGAGATCTTTTAGAACAAGGTTATATTTATGGATCTCTGAGTTGTTATATCTTCAAAGACGCATGATTGGTGCTGGTGCCGCTATTCTTAATTTTTTTAGCCTTTCAATTTAATTATTTATTCTGTTACATATTTTTATTTCTTAAGAAAAATTATTTTAAGTTTACGTCCCTACAGTTCAACAAACTTTAGGAGGTAATAAGAATACTACTACATTTGGAGAAAAATCTACAGTAGTGTTTGTATAGACAGACAAATGAAAGAGGTTAGAAAGAGGGGATAAAAGTAAGAAGTCCATATAATGAACAGGATAGATGGGAATTGCATATGTCAAAACTTGGAAGGATTATTATAGAATATTTAGATAACACTGCAGGGAATTCATATGTTCAACATGCAATTTTGAACAAGCAAAGGCAAAGTAATAGTTATATTTCTATACCCAGGGGTTTACGTAGAACTTTATTCACGAGAAGGTTAGAGCTCCCGAGCATGACAGCGCGTAAGACATAATTATTTGTAATAAATAAAGCTCAGTTAGGCCCCATTTGATTTCTGGCGTAACACAACGGAACGACGTTACGTTACTTCGGGAACTAAATAAGCAAAATGACACACAAAAACCAAAGACAAACACTTGCCAACTTCGAATTTAATTCGACTGACTTTCGTAAACTCGAAATTAAATAAATTTCCTCTTAACTATATCATTTCTAGGAACGTAATAAAATTATTAGTAAAATTCGATAAAATGTTATTATAAATTATTTTATATTTTCTATCGTTATTATTTCATTCACATACATAGTATATGCTATAACTGTCACTAATCGTTATTAAGTATAATTTCTAATCATTAAATTTTATTATATATATCCCTATTTATATTTCATTAATAATTAATTTGGGGCGCGTACAGGGGGCAAAAATTTTATAAATCAAGCTAGAGCTACGTGGCAGAGTCAATCTCGCACATCATCCTTTTGTGCCACGCAGACACGGTCTCCCCCTCAGTTTATTTATTTTTCTGTTCTAAATTGTTTTTTGTTATTTAAGGTCGCATCAACAGCTATGTCATTAGCGACCACTATTGGCGTTAACGGACGGTAACTATAAAGATGAAACGATATGGTGATGATAAGAGGTGAAAGGACGAACACAAATACAACCATGTCCGAGGTGGGACTCGAACCCGCGACCCTTCGGCCCGGGATCGCTACTATACTACTGCCTTAGTGATCTCGGCCCCCGGATCGGCTGTTCTAGGTTGGTTTTGAAACTAGATTCCATCAGTACAGAATCCATCAGTTTCTACGTCTTTCTTTGAAGCTCGGCTGGAGCAGATAATTAGATTTTAATTTTCTATAGGTGTTTTGTGTTTATTGCTCGATGCGTCCCGTCAAATCTAAGAAGATTTTATTGTGGGTTTATTACGAATTTCAAGTCACGAGGATAATTTTCTCTGTACTTAATAATGGCATTCACGTAAAATGCTAAGTTAGAATTGTAAATAGTCCTTTTGTAAATAGACGGTTATTTGATACGAGCATGGCCGTCAGGGCTCGCCCTCTTAACAAAGAAGTGCTTTGTGCTTACTCTGATGCGAACTTCTTCCCTGTGCAAAGCGAGGGAGATTGAGCTGGTGCATCTTTCTCTATTGTGTGGCAGCTCGTGGCTTTGGCATGAGAGTTGTGGGAGGCAAGACGGGAAGTGATGGCCGCCTCTTCGCCTACATCGTGTGGACGGTGCCTGGGGGACCAGCTGAGAAGGGAGGACTACAGCAAGGAGATAAGGTATACAACTCTCAATTCACGAAAATACATTCAGTTTATGTGCACGTCCCTTGAGGATTCATTGCACCTCTCCCACATTCTTACAAAATTGCTACAAAATTAGTTTATTAAGTTCAGGTTGAAAGACAACAATTTAAAATTGTTAACAATTTAACAATTAACAATTTAAAAAGGCTTGTCATTTAATTTCAATCGTGAATTAGTTACAAGCAGATATGCTAATATTGACAAAATAGTTGTTTAAAAGAAGAATGATGTGAATGATAATCATGTATTTATAATATAATTTCCTGTGTGCACAAGACTGTACCGTAACTTTTAAACAACTGAAGCACGTTAGAAACTTTTTTCATATTACTACTTATGGCTAAAGGATATGCTGTCAAAAAATATTTTTTTGATAGAACGTCTTCACAAGCAAAGAAAAAATCGTCGCTATAAAATGAATAGTATTACAAATTATATTGCTACAATTCTGTAGTTTTCACTGGGCGAAATTCGCTTTCGGTTTGAGTATGATAGAATGTCGGCAGTAGCTTTTGCACGTAAACACAGACAGTCGTCGTCGCACGTTGAGTAATAACAGTGCATAGGAATGCCGTTTCCGTACGGAGAACACCAATGAGGGGAAACAATAGCAGTCCCGGAACAATTGCAATATAATTGAAGAGATAATTTATGTACTTTAGAACTAATGATACATTATTTAGATAATCATATATATATTATATTACAGTCATTTTCTGCGTGTTTGAGATAAAATATTTTCAATTTTTGAAGTATTGCAAGAGCATATTTTGAACATTTTTACTTTCTTGCCCTTACGATTGTAATAAGAAAAAGTATTTTAAACGTGCACCGTAAAACGGTGAATTTTCGACAGAAAACCTCTTATTTTCGGACCCTGGTAACAAAAAAGGGGATATATATCGTGTTCCAATTTGCAGTAAATTTCTACCTCTTACAGGTGGTATATCCAGAATCCATTTTTGTCGATTCTTGATACCGAAAAATTGATTGACGGCAAAACGTCTGTCTATCCGTCTGTGGTCAACACTAGTTCCTAAAACGTTCGGTCAGTTTTCTCCGAATATTGATATTCTCCGATCGATTTGAATGAAGTCAAGGAGTGTCAACCACACATTTTAATTTTTGACACTGTCAGAAATTTCTGCATTAATTTAATGAAATACATTAATTAATAATTTTATGTACTTTTATATTAAAAGTAATGCAGAAATTTCTGATAGTGTGCTTTCTACTTCGTCAAGTGCAAGTTCTTCTACTCTTAAAACGTCGTGGCAACCAGTTTAGATGAATGATGTTACACATTTACAAATTTCGCATTTTTCCTATGGAATCATGAAATGATGAATTGTAGTTTAGAGGACAAATGGAGTCAAGTTAACATGTAGTTAATTAGTACAGTAGTAATCCTGAATCATTAAAATTAGATAAAAATTAAATGTAGGTGTCACGGGCGTTAAGTTACTGCAAAGATCGAGGGTGACAAAATCTTTTTTATTTTAGTATTATTAGAACTCTTATAATGCCCTTGGCGCATAAATAACCATTAACTTGTATACCAAATATTATCGAATTAATTTTACCAAGAATTTATTTAAGGGATATGGAAGAATGAATAAATATTTTACTTCTATTAATGAACAAAAATGTATTTTATTCAAAAATACAAAACTATCAACACTTGAGAAATGAAAAATTCACAACTTTTTACAATATACTCTTTATTGTATTTTGTTCATATTTTTTGCCAATTTAAAAACTGCAGAATAAAATTTTTTCCACCTTTTTTATGACCTTTTGTCTCCTTCTGTTGGATTTATTTTCATAATTTCCCTGAAAGTTTTAATTTTATTGTTAATAAATAATATTTATTCAGCATTACTGTTTACATAGATAAACAAATAACAATAAAAAGAACTGACAGATGCAATGGATTTGCTTGTGCACTGAGTGCAAAAAGGAAAAAGATATAGGCACAATAAAAGAACAAAATGAGAAAGAAAATTGATTTAATGTAAAATAAAACTATTACTAATATTATTACTAGACGGTAATATCATAATTATATAATGTTACCTATCTTCTTTGGTCATTCTAGAAATTACTAAATCAGAAAAACTATTTTGTTCGTAAGGATACTATCCATTCTCTAATTAACAATACAACAATTTTTTTTTATTTTACACACGCTTTAGAAAATACTCTACCACGTAAGAACACGACTGCAACGCTTCACAATGCGAATGAATGTGAAACACTTTCAGTATCTGAAATAGACAGGCTGCGAAACCTGTCACCCTTTATCTTGCCTGCAAGAGACAGAAAGGGTTGGGAATTTCCTAAGCTCCTAAGCCGTACCCAGAATAACCCCAGAGGAGAGCCGACAGCTGGCAAACTTTGCAAAAACGCAACACGACTACGAATGAATATTGTATGTTCAAATACAATATTAAACTAAATGGTTTTGTAGAAAAGGGATAAATTATTGTACATAGTAAAATATAAAGCTCAAACAAGAAGTATATTTGAAATTTATTATACGCTAGTTTAAATAGTGGAAGAAAATATTTTAAAGAGTTTTTAAACAGTATCTATGTTCCGTGTGTTCCGTAATTATATATCAAATATGGGTGAATTTTAATTTAAACATTAAATTTAATGACGAATTATATAAATCTCTCTTTCGTGTAAAAGTACTAAGTTCTATGTACATTAAATCTACATTGATTTTAATTTAAGCATGAAATTTAATATACACATAAACGTTAATATCCTCTTAATAAACAAGGTATATTGATTTTCATGTATCGTCGTGTATTAAATCTACATTTATTTTAATTTACGCATTAAATTTGATGTACAAGTACATTAATCACCCTTTAATGTGCAGGGTATATTAATTTTAATTTACAGTCGTACATTAAATTTAATGGAATTTCGGACAGTGTACTTTACATGAGGGCTCAAAACCCTTTTTTTTTTTAAGGTGTAGGTTTCATGTTCGCTGAAATCCCAGATTTCAAAAATGCAATTTTTTTGGCGTCTTCATACAACCACAGTATTGAAAAAAATTGTTTTTTCCTTAAGACAATATGTTTTTTAAAGACAAAACTTTAAATAAGGTCATGTTCAATTTTTCGAAGATAGTAGTTTTCCTGTAATTTTGAACGAAATATAGTCAATTTTGAATTTCTTTAAACATTTTTTCTCAAAAACGACATTAATTTTATTTTTTAAATTTCATCCTCGTATGTGTCAAGGAACTGTAGAAAGTATGGTGTTAGTCCCATTCTCAAAAATCTCTCCGTATTTTCGAAAATTGCAAGAAGTTTACATTTCAAAACTACAAAATTGAAGATAGAAAATTTTGCTTAGATAAGTGTGTTGTCAAAAATTAAATCTTTAAATAAGGTCACGTAGAATTTTTTGAAAGAAAACGAGTATACGAGTATGCTTCAAACAACGGTACTTAAAAGCTTCAGTGTTACACCATTTCAGTTGACATGTGAACTACAAAGACGTTAGCTCCCCTGACGTAAGCTTAGGGAACCAACGGACGAAAGGTCTGAGGCTGGAAGCCCCCACCCGAGCCCTTTGCTTCTCAGCGGTACTCGCGTCGTTAGTACCAAGGTGGGTGCAATGAGGCGATGGTGCTAAGCTCCTGGTTGTAGATAGGGCCCTCCAGGTTACCCACCAGTTGGGCCCCTATCCAACGGACTTAGGGTAGGATTGGGAGCAGAACGTGCTCACAAACCCACGTAAAGAAGTCCGACAGGTAAAAGAAATCTCCCGCCACGTTGCTTAGATTCCGGTGATACTCACGTCGATAGCGTCAAAGTGGATGCAGTGAGGAGACGGGTTGGAGGCCCCGAGCCACCCGGACTTGTCTGGGCGGCCCCCTGTTGGGCACTTGACTTCGTCGTCGCAGTGTCTGTTTCTCATGGATTGTTGAGTAGGGATTTGTCCCATCGCAATGTGAGTGGAGTTCAATTGGACTCCGGTGCAAGCCCGGTCAGCTAGTAGTTATGAGCTGGCAGAGTGGCTCCAGTAATTTTGCGCGAAATATTCGCAACTTTAAAATATTTTAAACATTTTTTCTCAAAAACCATTCCATTTTTTTTCTTTAAGTTTTCTCGTCACATTTATCAAGAGACGGTAAAAAATATGATGCTAGTCCCATTTGGGAGAACTCTTAGTGTTTTCGAAAACTGCAAAATTTTCAAAAAGTTATCGTTTCAAAACTACAAAATTGAAGATTTTCAAAATCCATTCTAAAAATCAGATCTTTAAAATAGGTCATTAAAATCTTTTTGAAAAACATTTTAAGTGTCCGCCTGAGGTCCGGACTCACACCATTTCGATAGCGTAGAGGTAAGTCTCGCGGCGTGTTGACTCGCGGGGACCTAAGATCGAGTTGCGGTGCGGAAAAAAGTTTGCTGGTTGAAACCTCCTTTGAAAGTTTATGTTGTAGTATAATATAGCGGAGCAGTTAGAAACAATACGAGGAAATATGTGCTGTTGTAGCACCACTAGTTTATAGGATCACAGATGGAGACATTCTTTTTTGATCAACCAGTACATCATTGACGATGTTGCTCCCATTAGACAGGTGTTCTCTGTATTTATGTTAATATGTACATATTAAAATATGTATAGGTGATTACAGGCAGTCCTGGCTGTAATCTGTCAGGCAGTCCTGGTTGCAAGAAAACACCGTAATTTCCACGAAAGGGTTACACATGGTGACGGGTTCGAATCGCATGTATAAAAATCCGATTAGCATTAACCAGAGCTGTCACTAAGGATTCAGGGTGGTTTCAATAATAAAAGCCTTAAAAGGAAAAAAACAATATCTCCGTATCTAAACAAGGAAAGAGGAGGAAAAGCTACGCTGAATCCGTCGTGCCCCCCCCCATTAGAATGTGACTTAAAGAAATTGTGTTCTACTATTCACTAAAATAAATTGTTAATATGGGAGTTTTATTTAAATAACAAAATACGTAAGGGAAGGAGGGGCGCGCCCCTTGCTGACGGCGTGCGCGCGTGGTGTGCGCAGGTGCTCGAGTGGGACGGAGTGCCGCTGACGGACCGCAGCTTCGAAGAGGTGTGCGACGTGATGGACCGTGCTGGCGAGATGGTAGAGCTCGTCGTGGAACATGCCACTGACTTGTAAGTAGTGCTAATATTCCCCTATCACCTACAAGTGGGCTTCTTTTACTTGTACAGCGTCCTACCAACACTAAAGTTTACTTCCTAACGACGTTTTCACCATATTTGTCCCGAAACTTGATAGTGTTGCATACGAGTCTTCTCCAGTTACATCAATCTTAAAAGACTGTTCTTTTGGCAAAGAAAATTAAAAGATGAGAAATATTTAAATGGGCATGAGGCTTGCTTGGACCCTAAGCTTTGGTACTGTAGCTCACTGCGCTAACCGTTATACCACCAAACTCGTTGGAATTTATCATCTGGCTCTAATCAAATCCAATGAAATGCTGCCACACAACGCTACTACTGTAAGAAATAATACAAGTTATTGGATGGGCGAAGACATGAACTTTATTTTCATAAACTTTAAATGATAAGTGATTCATGGTGTAAAGTAAACATATTTTCATAGGTTTTCTTTAAATTCATTTCAAAATATGTGTTCAATGATACATGTGATTGTGCTCAAAATCATCCCTATCCGAAAACTTTTCTATTTCTCTTTTATTGATTGGTTTTTGATTTTTCGATTTTTCTTTCAAAAATGGAAAATGTGTTATATGCCATTCAAATAAAGGAACTGGTTCCATACTTAATATGCTTTTTTATATAACTTTATATTTTGAAAACTTAAAAATATAAAATAAAAGCTATTAATGATTCAAGTGAATTAAAATGCTCAAAGGTACAACTCTCTCCCCTACGATTTTCATTATTCATACTCTACAATAATAGCGTTTACTTTCTCAAATGCATGATATGTACAAGTTTTGGGGGTCCCTGATAACAAAACGAGCATTTTTCCGTCTGCCCGTCCGTTCGTCATTTTTACGTTGTTTCTGTGAAGAACAAATAGCCTAATCGATACACAGGATTCTTTAAAAAATCTATACACTTCAGTCAATTTACTTTAAATTGAAGCTCTGCGAATATGTAACGGATGTTTTAATATTTGGGGGTTCTTTATACATATACTACTTATATTCGAATATTCTCATATCACATTTTCAAAATATTCGCAATAATGTGGTATAAGTCCGCTGTTCATTAAAATCTCCAAATTCTCAAAAATTCAAAAGTTTAACTGTTTTCGAACCTCTTCTGCCCTTTCATTATTGAAGGTAGACATTTTTTCTTAGTGTAGTCTATTCTTCGACACTACTTCAATTTATTTTAAAAACAGTTTTAATGTCTCTTTTTCTTCGTTTTGAGTAAAGATGAAGAAATTGTAAACAATATTATGAAGAATATTGTTCTTTGTTATATATATATTGAGTTATATATAATTTTTATGAAGAAATTGTAAACAATATTTTTTGAAAAAGGCTTCATATTTTTTCTTTAAACTTTGATTGCACGTGTAGATAGAGATTATCTACATACTTTGTATACAGATACGCTGTATTACATGACATTAGTGTGATTGTTTCCTCCACGTCGTGAGTAATATTTATTGATTCGTGTATTTGATGGTTTATTGTGAATACGAATGATTAACTGATCACTTCGAACGAACTCTTACCACGTTTCTCGAAATGTAAATTCTTTTCGTGTTAATGCGAACGAAAAATGGTACCACATTTTTCAAAAACAGTCAAACGACATTTTCTCAATATTTCTCTATTTTTTCTCGAAAACTTTCATGTGAAGAGTCAATGCTCTTCTCTGACATTTCGACTGTATTGTTCGACTGTTCGATTGAACTATTAAGAATTTAAAAAATAAGAAATCAAATAAACATAAGAATTATTTTATTTAAAACGGTATCTACCACATCTATGTAATTCCAACGATAAGTAAACAATTGTTTCAATGAAATATTCTGCAAACAAAGTGTTCTACAAGATTTCATTTTTAAATGAATTTTAAGGAATATGTTTGTTTATTTATGTATGTGAGAGCTAAGTTATTGGATGCTGAAATGGCCTTGGAGCATTATTAATTTTTTTAAATTATATTTTATTTTGTAATTTGTTTGTGAAAAAACATTTGGCAAAATTACATAGATTTATATAAACAAATACATGAGAGGAGTAAAATCCCATGACCGTACTCCACCAATGATACATTATTAATAAAAATTAATTATTAAAAAATTATAAAAATTATAAAATTTCTGAAATGAATAATTTAAAGTCGATATGGAAGGCCTAAAAAATGATGTTGTTCACGTCCTCTGGTGGAGTCACTATTGTCTAGTAAGTTGATGGCTATGATATTCGGATGGTTGGAGTCTTTGTAGGTATTTTGCACTGGTATTCTTGATTTCTTTTTTATAGTTAGAATCTGTAAGTCTTTGTGTAATGTTGCATTCTTTACGTACCAGGGGGGCATTTACAAATTTTCTTAAGGCTATTGACTGGAAGCGTTGTAATATTTCAATATTAGAATTTTGAGCTGTTCCCCGAGTTGAATTCCATATGTCCATACTGGTTTTAATATTGCTTTATACACAATTACTTTGTTTGCAATTTTGGAATTTTTTCTTTTATTCTTATTTGTTACTGTTTTCTGTCCAGAGTAAGTCCAGATATTTTGCTGAGTCATTTTGAGGAATAGATTGCGATCCGATTTTTATACGTGGACACGTTTCGTGCTTCAGACTGAAGGTGACTTGGGCAGACTTCTTGTCATTGATCTTGAGGCGCCAGCGTTTCTGCCATTTGTGGATGGATTTTTTTTGTGCAACGCGTCTCCAAGGGGCGTTGAGCGCTTTGCAGTGGGGAGTAATCCTCCATTAATGTGCTTTTTTTTATTTTTGGAGTAATCCTCCGTTAATTACTATATTTGTCAAGTCTCGTCACGTCGCAGTCAGTCAGTGACTTTTATCCCTTCGGCCAGGGGCTCGACGCCGTTAGATCCCGGGGTTCCTGGCCGGTCACCCAACCACGAGCCCGCGAGTCTCGAATTCGCTTAACCTTTGAGACTTCACGGAGCGTAGTAAACGAATTCGGCTAGCGCCGCCGCCGCCGGATTGCAGATGTTCTTCCACGAGACGAGATGCTTCTGCTGGATCTTCGTGTCGAGCTAAGATGGCTGTGTCGTCCGCGTAGGTTGCTGTCAATGCGTTTACAGATGATGGGATGTCGGCAGTATATAGTGAAGAAAGGAAAGGTGCCTTCCTTGAGGCATTCCTAACTTTATAGGGATAAGTTTTGAAGTTTCACCGTTATATTTTATTTGAAAATATTTCTCTGTAAGATACGATTTTAACAAGTGATAGTAAGGATACGGTAGATTTTTCTTAATTTTATACAATAGTCCTGGCTGCTAAACCTTATCGAAAGCCTGGCTTACGTCTAGAAATACAGCAGAGCAATATTCTTTATTTTTTAGCGATTCACTAATTTCGTTTACTACTCGATGAATTTGTTCTAAAGTCGAATGCCGTTGTCTGAACCCAAACTGATGATGAGGTATTATTTCACTTTCTTGTAGAAGTGGATTTAAACATGACAGAAGCAGTTTTTCAAAAACTTTTGATAATATTGGCAGTAAACTAATAGGTCTGTATGATACAACTTCATGTGTTGGTTTGCCGGGCTTAGGGATGACTATTACTTGAGCTATTTTCTATTGATCAGGGAAGTGTCCTAGTCTTAGAATTGAATTGCATTGAAGAGGGAAGTAAGTAAGGCTATTAGTTTTCTTGGTAGATGGTGTAGAAATGTTGCTGAAAAGAGGGAAGTAAGTAAGGCTATACTGGTTTATTATGCGCGATTCGAGAATATTTTCCTTAATTATTCATGGGATGAATGTTGCTTTCACTAAGTACTAGTAGAACTGGTGAATGATCAGACGATAGATCTTGTGAACAGTAGGTGTGAAATGTAACTTTGGTTAACTCCTTTTACAATAAAGAAGTCTAATACATCAGGAATTTTGTTAGTGTCTCTCGGCCAATAAATGGGTTGGCCAGAAGAGTACGAGGATAATCTTTCGTTTATTTAGTTCATATAGAGATTTACCTTTCGGGGAGGTTAGTTGGAGCCCCACAATGGATGTTTAGAATTGTAGTCACCGCCAGAAATAAATCTTGGTCCAAGTGTTCTGAAGAAGCTTGCGAATTGTAAACTCTGGATTTTATGTTCGGCAGTATATTGCTAGCATGGCGAGACCGAGACCTGTGGCGTCGGAGGTGCGGGAAGCGGCGACAGCTGTAGGACCCCCGCAGAAGAAGAAGTATATTGCTGCAATATTCAATGTTCCGAATGCATCACTTACTTGAACGGATGTTGCCTGCAAATACGTGGTGCTATATTGAGAATTTAAGTGATGTTTAATTTTTTTCCCGAACAAGTATAGCTGTTCCTCCATGTGCTGTACCATCCGGATGATTTGTATAATACATGTTGTATCCTTGAAGCGAGAAAAAACTTTTGTTGGTGAAATGAGTTTCTGAAATGAGCATGATATCCGTATTTGCTAACTGAAGAAACCACTTGACTTCTCGGTGTTGTAGCAAGCCATTGGCGTTCCAAGCTGCTATCTTATGACTTGTTCATTAAATAATGAACAAGTTTGAGTTTTGACACAAGATTTAAAAGTGCACTTATTTGTTCTGCTTGTCTGTTGAGTATAGTTTCAAATCTTTCGAAAATCTGTTGTATTATTGAAAATAATTGAATATTAGACTCCGTGTTTGTTGCTTTGTTGTTCACACTATCCTTCTTTTGCGAGTTTTTCAGTGCTTGTGCGTAAGTACTACGCCGATGGAAAATATTTATCGAAGTAGGTGGGAAGTTTTCTTGACCTGTATTCATATTGTTTTGTGAAGCACTGTAGTTTGAATCTTGTGGAATTTTAGACACCTGTGGATATTTTTTATTACGTATTTTTTTGATAAATTTCACATCTTTTATAACTTGCTGAATGGGGACCTTCCCAAAGGGCGCATTTTGCAGGCTTCGTCTTGTTTTTCTTGTTATCACAAGTTCTGATATCTTGATTCTCGCAGCATACTACGCACCGATAAGGATGGTTGCAGTAGTGTTTCGTGTGCTCCCAACTTTGGCAGCGATGACATTGCACAAGATCTCGCTTTACTCTTGGAGCTTCAATTATTATTTTGGTGTTTTGAAGGTACTGCAATTTATAAATATCTTTGTTATTATCTTTTGGTTTCCAATCAATAAAAAATATATATAAAATAAGGAAGCTTTTTTACACGGTGTTTGCAGTTATGAATGTTTCTTACAGTTACAGTGTGTTTGCAGTTATGAATTTTTTTAACACTTTTTCTTCTATTTCTGCTTTCAGTTTATCAATATTTATTGTAGGATGAACATTTCTATCCTAAATGCTCTTTCTTTTTTTAACTGATAGCTGTGAAACTCAATTTGCTCTTTAGTAAGGTATTTAATAAGTGATCGATAATTTATCTTGACCCACAAGCTTGCAGTAGAAATCTTCCTTCTTCACGACTTTTTGTAAAGTTTCTGACATTGCGTGAAAGTCATTTACCCCAGGGAGAAATATTGGCGGTGGCTTTTGCACCTTCTGAATGTTGCTGGATTTGTGACTTTCATCGATTACTTTATCTTTTTTAATTAGTTCGAGATCTGCAAATATATTGCATGATAGTATGCCACTTATCTTTGCACTTTGACGTTTTGATTGTTTTTGACTTTCAGGGCTGTGAGATTTACATCTCTTGCGCTTCCTAACGACAACTTGCCATTTATGAGTGTTGCTGTCACTACTTGAATTGCCGTGGGTTGTTCGATTAAGTTCTGAATTTGTTACATCGGTTGAATTTGAACTTGAAGACTGTACTGCAGGAGGAAAAATGGACAATGGTATTGCTATCACTGTACCTTGTGGTATTTGATGTAAAATGAATTGTTGCTGCTGCTGCTGCTGACATTGTTGTTGAAGAAACAACTGAGTTTGTAGTTCAGCTTGACTTGTAGTAGAGAATCCATTATGAATTCAAATTCCTGGGAGATGTTCTCCGAGGCCATATCGATCGTTTACTTTTTATGGAGGCAACATTATTTTTTGAAATCACCAGTTGAAACACAGAATTTTATAAATAGGAACTACAATTGATCACGAAAACACTACACACTAGTCAAAACACAAAATGTTGACGCACAACTTGACACAATGAGTCAACGTACAACTTAGAAATCACGAGACACCGCGGAGTAGAGGGCACGTCCTCTCACCTCCACCGTTCGCGAGAGACTGTATTATTAATATGACAACGAATGTTACTGAACATCATTCAGATGAACAGATGCAACGATGATAAACGGACTGTTGGCAACAGATAAACAGTAGAAGCCAGTCGCTGTCCGGAGGAGAACTGTAATGGACAGTTTCTCTGATAGGTATTTTCTCTGATTTCTCCCACGAATATCAGGTGAATGGCAGAGCAATACCTTGACAAACGGGCCACGATCCGCGCGCGATCATTCCTACCTCAATCTTATCCCTTACACTTACGTGCATTACACTACCACAAATGTGTGGAGACAAGTGGGAAGTTTAGAGCTGCCCCGGCTGGGACGGAGCCCCACTGGCGAAGATACTTGGAAGTGCATCCACGCAAGCCGATGTATAAGTTGGCACCAAATATCACATCCTATACGGTACATAAAATGCACTACACTTATGGGACTAATTGCTACAGCAGTTGACTCATTCGGAAACACAAAAAATAATAAATCAATCCATCAACAATAAAAGTCGATTGTCTTTATGATGTGTCGTAGATGTTGGCAAATGGACATATTGTGCTTTCATTCAAGCGATTTTGTAAGTAAAGTTTTGCAAGAGATATCTGAAATAATCAAGTTGTGTAATATAATTTAATACAATAAGTCTATTATAATTTTATATAACCGTTCCAAACAATTTGAGAAAATCTGTCCTAATTGTAGGGTCATAATTTTTCTATTTGTGGTGGTGTAATTTCCCTTTATTTTTCCTCTGTATTTTTTTCAGACGGATGTGTGATTTGCTGGACGAACCAACATCTTTGATGACTATGTCCCGGAAAGCAAATGAGAATTTGGTTATGCAACTGGGTAAGTATGTTAATTAAACGTTACCTTCACATCAAAAAGAGTAGGTCTCATAATGTAAAGTGGATTATTATTGTAACTACATTGCTTAGTAGATAACAGCTGTAATTGTATACACGAATCATTTTACATTTTTTATCAAATTAAAAAGTAAGTAGAGTAAAAAAATACTTTTCCAAAGGTTTTTTTTAATTTTAAAAAATTAGTTTAAAGCTTAATTCAATTAAAAATTAAAATTCTAATAGTGCGTATTGAAAAATTTGGTATTTATTGACCTTTATTTATCCAATCCTACTTTTGCCCTGGTGGGTAATTGCCCGTTGAGGGACGGTAATCTCCGTGAAGAAAGATCTTGAAACAGTATGACCGAGACGAGAGTGCGTCTGGATAAGAAGGTTTCCTGAGATTGATCAGTACTAGGCACCTCAGCACCGCAAGATACGATGCTGACCAGGAACCATCAATGGGCTTAGCTGTCCGTCGTTGCTTGGCTTGGAGCATATGCTTTCGGGAAAGAACGGGGGGCTGCGCGACGGGATCTCAACTAGAGCTGCGGGCATGCCAGCGCCTTAATCATCGTCCGCTGCGGCCCGCTTACTAAACCTTTCGTGTCGTCCATCAATCTACTGCATCTGCAATCCAGAATAGGTTTTAATGTCAAAACCAATGTAACGACCTACCAAATTACGTCTGTGATTTCAAATCATGATTGACGACGTAAAAATGACTTCTACAAATTGTCTCACAATAAATGTTGAAATTTTAAGGGCGTGCATAAAGGTCGAAGAAGTTAGTAACATTCCGTAGTAAGTTAGTAATAACCCGTAGTATCATTCTTGCGAGTTGGAAAAACTTGCGCTGGTTCAACTAATATTATATTACCTAACCGTCATAAATAATACGAGAAAGTATGTGCGGTTTAACACCACTAGTTTATTGCAAGATTAACTGATGTAACCTGGCGTTTCCCGAGTATTTATCACAATCATTAGATGGGGGAATAAATTCTCTATAGGGCAAAATGGAAGTTTTTTACTTTCTCGATTCGGGGTTGAGAGAAAGTTATGTAATGCTACGCGAAAAAACTGCACATTTTCGGCAGAAAATCTTTTATTATACGGCCCTGGTAACGAAAAAGTGGATAAATCCAGTTGCTAAATTTAGAAAAAAATCTTCTGACGTGGTGTAGCCCGAATCCATGTTTTGTAGGTCCTCGACAGTGAAAAATAGAATGACGGTAAAACGTCTGTCTGTCCGTCCGTGTGTCCGACTGTGATCAAGGCTAGCGGCTAAACCGTTCTGCCTAATTTTTTTTAATTATTCCTCAATTAATCTTGCTGATGACGCGGCCTCTTGAATTTGAAATTGATATTTTAATTTTCAGGGGTACTTTACATGAAGCCCCTGGGACATTTTCAAAATTGTCAAAAAAAATGGCTCCATCGTTTTTGATTAAATTTTATTGTTAGTGTGAAGGACGTTTAAGAGAATGGTGCAGGTCTCATATTCGTCAAAATCTTGATTTTTTGAAAATTACGAAAGTTCACAAGTTTTTCGGAGTCTTCCTACAACTAAAATATCAAAGATATATTTTTCCCTTAATAAAATCTGTTCCTTAAAGATAGATTTTGAAATAAGTTCATGTGCAATTTTTGGAAAATTTGAGTTCTTTTCGTGTAATTTTTGCGTGAAAATACGGGCGAGAAAGTACGTGCTGTTTTAGCTCAACTATGTGCTACCCCGCCGTGCCGCGCCACCCCGCCCCGCCCCGCCCCGCCCCGCCCCGCCCCGCCGCTCTCACCGTGTAGCTTTCCGCCCCTCCCGGTCTCACCCAAACCATGCAATGCATGGCAAAGCTCATTAAACTAAAGGCTATAGCCGCAAAGTTTATTTAATGGCTTGGAAACAATAGTTCTTTATGCACCAAGGACGTCATAATGGTTCTAATGACACCCTTGACTACCGGCGACAGAAAGCCCGAGGGCTTTTGTCGCCCGAGATCATTAGAACTAATTAACGCCCGTGGTACACACATGATTTCATTTTTATCTAATTTCAATTGTTCATATTTACTTATTTACTAATTAACTAGCTGTGAACTTGATTCGGTTTCTCATTTCATATTTTCCTCCCATAATTCCCCGGAAGAGAACACGTAGCAATAGCTGTTATCGTATTTCCCTCATCACCACGATCCCGCAATCCAGGTAAGTTATGCAGGGAATACCGAACTCCGTATCGAAGGCAATAACAAGCAATAACGTAGTATCAGTAAAAAATAAATTTTATTTTTGGACCTTTTCGGTGTTATATTGGTTTGGACATTTTTGTACTGAACATTTTTTTTTCAGTTGGACTTTTGCATTGGATTTACAGCCCCTTCGCACGGAAGCACTCATCAGCGCTTTCGAGTGGCGCTGCTGGCCACTAGCACCGTCGCGCGTCTGCGCTACCGCTAGAACACACATCTAAATTGCAGCCTTCACACTAGACCACTCGGCAGCGCCACTGCGCTTCTTTGTTGACACAATGTGTTGATTGCCATAAGGCTCCCGACCCATTGCCACCCACGGTGACTCACAAATCCAGTGGCGGTGTTCAGAGGCTCTGTGTGAAGGGGCCCGGCGTTTCTCGATGGCGCTGCAGAGTGGCTCCGTGCGAAGGGATCCTAGTGGCCAGGAGACTTTTCTCGCCCTGTTTCATGCTAATTTCTGTTCACAGAACCTGAGGAGAAGGCGCCAACATCGCCCACTCGCCGGAAGCTGCCCAAAACCCCGGTATAAACACAAGCGCTCGTGCCTCTGGTCACTGGCCCATGTATTGCTTGAATTGTACCTTACATATTCGTTGTTATGTTTCTTGAATGTTGCGATTTGCTTGTATGAAGCTTGTTCTTTTCATGAAAATGTTCCTCTCAAAAAGTCCTCGATTAATCAATTACGCGTTGTTTGTTAGTTAGTAATTTTATTCATTCGCTTGTTTAGCGTCACGATCTTTTAACACATGGTTTTAAACCCAAAAGTAGTTTCCGTACTTTATGTCTGTGAGGATGTTTGCCCAAATATAAATCAATTTAACGGTCGCTGATGATACATTGCGTTATACATATAACACAATATAAAACGTTATATATGTAACGCAGATTATTTTACTATCAAGATATACATGGATGCATTTGACATGGATATTTTGTTACTCGTGGTAATCTCCAGCAACACTGAAAATAACTCCCCTCATTACTTTATTGGTACCCAATACTCCTTGAGCCATTTTCATTGGGTTCATTGTTGAAAAGACGGTAGAATCTCAGATTTAGTATCTCCAACATTCGCAAAAACTTGCCGGTGACATGATATCGTAAATAACTAAATAATTCCAAGTCCTTTAACTTGCGACTTGGCTAAGTTGAGGCTTAAAGGTGAATTTTGAAGAAATTATAATCCAAATTATTATTCGCCAGGCCCCACTCCTCATGCTAAAATGCATAGATCTAGCTTTGTTGATAAAGCAATATTCATCTACTTTTACTACTACTACTACATCTACTAGCTACTTTTCTCAGTTACAACGATTATATGTCCAGATGCATTCTTAACTATAGGAACAATGAAAAAGGTTACATGTTATCTGTCGTTATTTATCTGAAGGCTCGAGTCATTACCTCCACCTCTTTCAAATTTAGTTGCGTCGTAATTCTGAGAGAGTGATTGGTGCGGTTCGCACAACTTCTGAACATTATGGAAATTCTCAGAGCGAACTTATTCCTCAATATTCAGTAACCACTTTTTGCACAAATAAGAAACATTTGTACTTCAAATTGTACTTTGCAGGAGGCTTTTGCCCACAAAACACTGTGGCTGACCAATCCCAATCAATTCCAATACAAATGTACTTGTCCAGCGCCTTGTCAATTGTGTAAATTCAACTGCAAACCCCCCACGTACTTAAACGTGGCTGTGTAGAGCGCTGGATGTATCTTTTAAGGACAGATTTGGAAGGCATATATGATTATTTTACTCACTTTGTGGTTGACTATCTTTTCTTTAAATTCGCGCACAGTATCTCATTATAATGGAAATGAGCTAATATGCATTACGTAGTAATACCACTAAGTGTTAAAAAATATTTTGGACGGAAGTTGAATGTTTCTGAACTTACATGTTTCATGTAAAACAGTTATTTTAGATGTGACCAGTACGAAGTTTTTCAATGGCACCTTAAACATTTCTGTTCCATCAAGTAGTAGTAGGCCTATTGCTTTAGGAGCCAAATTCAAATATTCACTTCATTCATTGATAATTTCCATTACTTACTACGCTAACAATATTATTACCACTATCCAAAGCTCGATGCATGTTAATGTACTGTCGAATCTGCTAATCAAGAAAATAATTAGATAGGTAAATAGTTCATTTGTGAGTGTAGGGAGTGACCTACAAAAACAAAAACGCGTTGCATTGCGTGGGAAGCATCACGCAGTAGAACAGCGCCGACTTCGAGCTGCTTAGTCCACGCAAAAAGTAGCGATTAAGTAATAATTGTAGTAGGTACCATTTTAGAATGACTTTCCTTTTGTGCAAAACTCATCCATCTCGCTTTTATTGGAAGATATTCAATTCTTTCCATTATATTGAGATACAATTTATGCAATTACAGATTGCCATGTCGAAAAATAGTGAGTTAATTCTTGATGAGGCATAGCCAATGTGTGTATGCATACCAATGTATGGGGATGTATAATATATGATATGCATGCATACAAGGAACAATGCATTGCTATTGTTATATAGAAAACAATAGCCCATCGTTCGAACACATTCATTAGTTCATAGGGATTCAAAGTAGGCAACCAACCGGCCCGGTAGCCGAGATTGCTGAGACAGTAGTGTCGTAGTGATCTCGGACCGAAGGGTCGCGGGTACTAGTCCCGCGTTAGTCTTGGTTGTATTTGTTCGTCCTTTCACTCTTCATCATCTCATATCGTTTCATCTTTATAGTTACCATACCGTTAACTCCAGTAGTGGTCGCTAATGACAGAGATGTTAATGCGATCTTAAACCCCCCCCCCCCCCACATACACACACACACGCAAAAGTAGGCAACCCAATAATCTTGGGTAGTCTATACATATCAATTAACAAGACTAAATTATTTTTTTCTAGTTGACTGCTGGACCAATTAGAAATTATTGAATCTTTATATGTGGGCAAACAATATCAAAATGTCTCTTTATGTAGAGTCATGTTTTGAATATGTTAATAGGGTAATGTGTGTTTGTTGTGAATACTTGTGAATATGTGCTGGCCTCCCACCAAATATTCTAGTGAAAGAAATATTAGTGCGTGTGCATTATGCAAAAGTTATGGTGTGCATTGTGAGAAATTTAGAAGCAATATGACACTTGATAATAGCATTGTGACACATTAGTAGAAAAAGTACAAATATGGGAGTAAATGATTTCTTCCTTTGGGGTGAGAAACAGGTAGTGTGAATGGGGTTGTGTTGCTGTTGAATATAATTCATGGGATTATGCCTTGTACAGAATAATTGATATTCATGAAACTCACAAAGTAATTTTAGTAAGTACTACTATATTTTGGCAGCTCTTGTGTTTGGTTTCAGTTTTCTCCAGACCCAATATGCAATGTATTTTTTCTTTAATTAATGTAGCGCATTCCACTAGAAGAATATAGGATAATTAGATAATTTAAAACATAATTTTTTTTAAAATAAAATTAAATAAATTATGTTATTAAAACTGAAATAATTTAACATTTCACAACCTTGTAATTTAAAAGTTCATTTCAGTATTCTTACAATACAATTTTTAAATACCGCTAATTCATTTCTCTTATTAAACAAAAATTCTTTATTAACATTTTGTTTCTATTCATAAATTTGCGAGGCGATCTCAGTTTTTTCGGTCTGCAATCATTTCTGTTCTAATCAAGGTCATTACACAGAACATAAATTGTAATAGAATATTTACTACATGAACAACATGTAGTTAATTTCTCTAAAATTCACCATAGAACAAAACATAAATAATATTCATGAGAAAGTTTGTCAATAAATCCATTCTGATATCAAATGTTTCGCTAACATTTTTGTACATCAATTGCTAAAAATTTGAGTACAGAAGTTAATAGTTTTTGCACAGACAATCTTTAAACATACTATTTTTAAAATGAAATATAATTTAGTTTCCAGAATTGATAAGGTCTGCACAAAGTAAAATCTGAGTGTGTTCTCATGTTCTTAAAATGCATGTTATGTTTGCGGCCATTGGGTAGCTGCATCACTTGCATGATCGCAAGGTGGCAGATACATGTGCAATATGGAAATGGACCTACCATTTTGTCATGTCTTGTAAATACTGTGCTATGGGAAAACTGGTGCCCTTTGCTTCTTCCAATTCTCTCTACTGTTTCATCTCTTAACTTTATATGAACTACTCTGGCATGGAAGCTTCTAGCACAGCTTATGATGTAGCGCTTGCACGTACAATAGTTTCATTTACCATTACATAACCAAGAAAATTAATTTATTGGCACTGGATTGATAAGACACTGAGAGATCTTTCATAAACTATTTGAGTAAAATTACAAAGAAGCTATTATTCTATTTTGATGATGCAAAACAGTTTTTCAAGCAAGGAAAATGGTTTATTTTTGTATTTTTGTTATTCCATTGTCTCACTCAATTACATTCAATATCCATGTGTTTATGAAAGCTACATCTCCATCATTACGTTCGTTTAATATATACTTGTTCAAATATAAAATTAACTTAAATACATTTAAACAAACAATTTCACAATTCAATCTCATTTTCTTTTGTAAATCCTTCATATTTTTCAAAAAAAAACAAAACAAAAAAAACAACATATTCTCCAAGGCTTTGACAATACAAATTGTATCTAGTTAATAGCCATTATAATAATGTACAATAGTCAAACACTTGTAGTCAATAGTCAGACAAACACTTGTATTCTGATTAATCATTTGATCATATACTTTTCGTAGAGTGCTGGTCATGATGCATGTCAGAAGTGTTCCTCTGCTGGGACCACCTTAAACACAGCCCTTGTGTTAATATTTTCTGTGATATAAGTATCTTGATGTTTATAAAATTTAATGTTGTTGTCTATTAGATAAAAGAAATATATTAGAGAAAATGTTAAATGAAAATGGAATGCTTCTGTACAATCAAAAGTAGGCCAGAGAAACTATTACTTCTAGAAATAATTGGCTTTCAAAAATATTACCTCTAAGAGATAAAATAATAGTACATAAAACAAGTATCTCATAAGCATATAACATCTGTGTAACAATCAGACCAAGAGAACTATGTACAAAGGATGCAGCTTATGCGCCTACCCATGGTCATCTCAGTCAAGACTGAATGTGGATTTTTGTGCTAGTAGTTTTAGAAATGTTAATATATTTTATTGTGTATATTGTTAAGGGACCATAGGATACTAAAATCCTAATGTCCAAATCCCTAGTTGAACAAGCTTCCTCTTGCAGTAGATGGAAAAGTGATAAAATAAATATTGATTAGCAAATAATAGTGCTACTTTTCTTAATAGTGTTAAATGAAATGTAGGGGTTATAACCTTAATTAATTTTGCATAATGATCCTTCAAAACAACAAAAAAAATATTTTTGTGAGGAAGAGATTGATTTGTAATATAATAAATGAAGAGGATAAATGCATAGAAATTTAAAAGATTAAATAATTTTTCAGAGATAAATAATGGAAGGAGGATATTCCTAAAATAAAATATGAATTCCATAGAAATATGATCTTAGGAAATCATCTCAGCAAAACATTTTTGTATTTTTAGTACATGTGGTGGGTATATCTTGCATAATCTATGAAAGCAAAATGGATAAATGTTTTGTTTAGTTCAGTAGTTCCAGTGATTTCAAACATTAGGTTGAAGCTGCCTATGTTCAATTGCAATTCATTAACTGAGAATAATGTTTTTTTATCCACAATTTTAACATTGTTTAAGACAGAAGCATACCATATGCATCTTCAAGGTTTGATCCTAGCACAACATTAAAATATACTAGCATTCTTTGTGGGTGATAAATAGTTGCAAGATAGTGTGGTATAGAAGAAAGGGTTTGACTTAAAATCAGAGAATCACTCCAATTCCTGCAAATATTATTTCTACAGCTGTGTTTTGGTCTGGAAACATTACTGATTCATCTTATGTATTAACATCCTACTGTTGATCACTGAAGAATTAGAAAATATTGCAGGGGAAGACAGATGTTCACATGTCCATATTTCTTGTACTGCAAAATATTTCTTAAGATGCAACATATGATTTCAATTAATCTTTAGAGAAAAAGGTTTCATAATTAATTTTAATTGAAAGAGAGGTATATGCAGATTTAAAATGATCTATATTGTTATTCATTAAACATTTAGTAATTCTGCAAGTTTCCAATAGATGTACATCATCATAGAAAGTGCTTTTTGCAATCTTCACCTTTTGGAAATTACAGGATGGGTTGTTGCATTAATTTTTATATTCAAGATCCTACATTTACACATCATATCATATCAAGATTTATCATCCAAGAAAACTGCATCACTGTTAAGAAGTCTCGAAAATATTTCCTTTTATTTTCACTCCCATTACATCTGGAATGTTTTTCATCAAACAAGCAACATGGCTACTACCAATTGTGATTCATAGCTCTCATTATTTGATTTGTCAAACAACATAATTTTCAAAGAAAGTATAACATTTTCTTTGTGATCTTCTATTCTCATCAGAGTAGTCTCTCTGTCAGTTTTACTTGTTCTTTATTCCATTCAGTAAGGAAAAGATTGAATATATATGACTATGTTTACCAATAACACAACCACCATTTATCAATGCTACAATTTGTGGGTCAGAATATTAACACCACTAATGTTCGTAATTGTGTTCCTTTTTCAACAAAATTTTATGTTTTAAAAAAAATATATTTTTTTCGTAGTCTAAATGTGCAAGACAAATTTCCTATGGTGGTATATAGGTTGATATAATGTGGTTCAAATGATTTAATGTTTTCTAATTAACAATTTTGCATTTATGATGAGCTTAAAAGTAATTTTTATTTGTTGATAAAATTGATATATAATGAATATGAGATAATGAATCATTTTTGTTATAATTGAAAATTCTCTCTCTTTTACACATATCAATTTAAAAAAAAATTCAAGATTAAGAATAAAAAATATAAACCAGTTACATCAAATATATGTAATTTCTGAACAACTCCCTCTTCAACAATTGGTTTATCTTCACCATTCCAGTATATCTAGTATAATATAAATTCTGGTATTAATAATGTTAAATCTTGAATATTTGCAGGAATATATTAAATACTGAATTTTCTTTGCAAAGATAACCAATACAGTGATACTATATCTCTACACATTTTCATATTTGACAGAAGCCTGTGTAATTATTTTGATTAAATTTTCATTACGTCAGATAAATTGGATGCTCAATTGCTCTGATTTCCTCAAACATTCAGACCAGCTATGTCAACAACTCGCCTATTTCACTCTCAGCAACAAATTGTGTGTCCATTGATGACATTGCAACTCATCTGTGCAGCTTATTGGCTCGTCTTTCCGAATCTCCACTGAATTCCTTGAGAAGTACACTTGTGGAATTCCTAGTTTGTTTGCTCCATTCGCGATCTGTTCCATAAGCCTTTTAGTTAGTAAAAGCATTTGTGGTCCTACAGCTACAACCCATTGTCTTATCTAGATATCAGAGTACTCTTAACTAATTCATTAACAGCAAATGTGATTCCTGCCTTTCCTTTCTTCCTTTGTAAAGAATGTACACCAGGCTGCTAGTGGTATCCCCAGAGTAGGGATGTCACATTTAACCCACCAGTGGTCTTGCAGGAAGTGATTCATCAGCAGATGACACATTAGGAACAAAATACAAACAAAATTCACTGGAAATAAATGATTAAGTCTTTGTTCTGAAAGAAAAAAAGAAAGAAAGAAAGAAAGAAAGAAAGAAAGAAAGAAAGAAAGAAAGAAAGAAAGAAAGAAAGAAAGAAAGAAAGAAAGAAAGAAAGAAAGAAAGAAAGAAAGAAAGAAAAAGAAAGAAAGAAAGAAAGAAAGAAAGAAAGAAAGAAAGAAAGAAAGAAAGAAAGAAAGAAGGAAAGAGAGAAAGAAAGAAAGAAGGAAAGAAAGAGAAAGAAAGAAAGAAAGAAAGAAAGAAAGAGAAAGAAAGAAAGTGAGAGAGAAAGAAAGAAAGAGAAAGAAAAAAGAAAGAAAGAAAGAAAGAAAGAAAGAGAAAGAAAGAAAGAAAGAAAAGAAAGAAAGAAAGAAAGAAAGAAAGAAAGAAAGAAAGAAAGAAAGAAAGAAAGAAAGAAAGAAAGAGAGAAAGAAAGAAAGAAAGAGAGAAAGAAAGAAAGAAAGAAAGAAAGAAAGAAAGAAAGAAAGAAAGAAAGAAAGAAAGAAAGAAAGAAAGAAAGAAAGAAAGAAAGAAAGAAAGAAAGAAAGAAAGAAAGAAAGAAAGAAAGAAAGAAAGAAAGAAAGAAAGAAAAGAAAGAAAGAAAGAAAGAAAGAAAGAAAAGAAATACATATATTCCTAAAATAAATAATTGACTTCCCCTCCTCCTGCCGGTATTCTGTCAACACGTACCTCATCTCTCGCATTCTAACTCCAATCCATTCTACATAGAGGTCCGTCTTCATTATCCTGCGATTGTTTCGCGAAATAAGCTTTTTATGTTGTCTCGTTCGAGAAGGCAGGTTTCATAGTAAATTGCCTAGTTACAGACAGCTCAATTACAAGGGTTGAATACTGCGACGACGGTGTCTGGGTCCCCATATCTAGGGTAAGCCAGTTGCGACATAAATTTCCCTCCTCTTATAGAACGATTTTTCTAAGGATGAGCCAAAGTGACAGCTAGCGCTGGCAACTTAACTGAAGGTTCTGTGGCCGTTGTACCTTCGAGCCCATCAGACTCCCTTCCTGCATTCGTTCGTTTGCAGTTGGCAAACTTGCAAATGACTTTGACACTTTCTTTTGTGATGTCCTCGTCCGAGAAAATTATAGTTCGATGCGAGAAATAATTGAAATTTGGAAGTGCAGTGTTACGTGCTCTTCTGTACAAATGATTTTTGTTATAAACATTACATGAAATTTATTTTTTGTGTGATAAATATTATGTTTGTTTTAAAAGCGAGACTTGAATGCGAGATGCGTACCGGTACACGTGTTTCCGGTTTAAAATCATTTTTCTTTCTATTTACATTCGTGGCAGTTTTCTTTTACTGATTGTGAGAGCATGTTAAGAGATTTTCCACTTAAGTAATTAAATTTAAATATTTCGCGGACTCGCGTACGTGCATATACCTCAGCGAAACTTTTAGACCTATACATAGGGATGTTTTCACAGGAGCCAATAACACTTTACGAAGTGGCATGGCTGAACAGCTGTCGCGGCGGAGGGATACTTCTCTGAATCACATGTGATGTTCACTTGTTACGCGAACTGTCACTTTGGCTCATCCTTAGGAAAATCCTTCTATACCTGAGTCAAGGTGCCGGCTAGCTCAGAGGGCGGTGAGAGCCTGAAATAGGGGCGGTGGATGGACGTTGCTACTTTACGAAATGAGAAGAAATGGTTCTAAGAGAACGTAACATTTAATAGAAAAATTGGAAATACCCAAATTATGAAAAATTATTGCAAATACTCCGCATGAGCTCAGCGATATTATTTTCCCTTCCCTTACCCTCAATTCTAATACAAAAAAAAAAAATCAACGCAATAAAATCTTAACAAATTAAGATTACAAAAAAAATTGAAATTAAATATTAATTCAAAATAAGCCAATGCGCAGCCAATGTTTCTTCGAGAAATATTCCAATTTCCTTTTTATGAAACAAGTTTCTTTTCTATTAAAAGTGCCTGAGGGGCAAAACTGAGGCCTTGCCCGGCGCTCCACTAACATCACCATTGAGTTGCGGCGAACACGCCTCCAGCTGTGGAAAATTCACTTTCTTCCTGTGTGTCCTCTTGCGCCTCGGAGAGAAGCGAGCCAGACATCCCCGATGGCCGGATCCTTTTGTTGGCGAGGTGCAGTATGGTCGCCGCCTTTCAACCCGCTAGTTGTGACGCAACAAGATCACGACAGCTCAGCTCCAGTAGATCGGTTTATAATATTCCCGATAGAATTAAAATCACGCCGTGTAAATAAAAGAGGCGTGCAATGCTGCCATGCGAACAGGTGTGGGTGAATTTACCACACATCGTAAACTATAAAATAAAATTGTGTGGACACTCGCCCGAAGCAAGATGTAACTTTCTAGCGGACACTCGCCCGTAACACTCGGGCACTCGCCGTTCTTTCTCTGACGATTATCTCACTAGCGGGCGTTCGCCCGAACGATTTTCATTCCGGCTGGCTTCCCAGTTCGCACCATATTTCTGTCCTCCCCTCCTCTTACCCAAAAGTTCTAGAAGGTTTTTCAGAATTTTGCGAAAGGTTGTGCGATTGGCCGAAGGTTCTTGCGCCGTACGAAATTCTCCATCAATCACTCAGAACGTTTTGCAGTTAATTTGAGTGGAAATTTCCGTAATCGGCGCTCTCGCACTGGTTTGTAAATAAAGTGCCTGGGTGGGCCGTGGCGCCACTCTGTTGTTGCATTTCTTGAAATTCCCAGAGGAGGTTGATCGGGAAGGTTGTGTTCGCTAAACAACTTTCGACCACCGCTGTGGCGCGGTCATTTAGAAATCGTAGCTGTGCGGAACGAATTAGCCCTCCGCCCCGGACCGGCACAAACAAGCACGACCTGGTATTCTACAAGGCAGATTTCAGAAGGAAATTCAATTTATTTAAATAGAAGATATACGGTATTGTCACAATACAAAGTAGTGGTAATACTTTTATACCTGCTTTCACTTCTACCACACGCATTGAAGACGTCATACACGGCCAGCCTGTATGACGACGTGTCGACTGTGGCAAATCCTGGCTTCTGTTGTGACAGTGCTGCTAAGGTTCTTTGATTTTGGCGAAAAGATAATAATCTAACGAATGGAAGTGGGTGGAAATACCAGTCTCTATTTCTGCCAGCTACGCAGTTTCGCTCTTCACAATGCAAGCCGTGTGACACGCCGGGAAGAACGTTAGGAGTCCGTGTCAAAACGCGCGGACTCTGTCGTCTGAGTGCGGTGTGAAGCTAGAATTGTAAGAAGTTGCCGTGCGAATAGGAGGAACAGAAGACCGCATTGAGCGTCTGCCTGAGAGGTACAGCATTATGAAGAACTACCCCATGGGCATCGTGTGCCATGATATGCTTCGCTTCCACCCCACCTTGTGCTGGTATCACGTCCTTTGGTGAGTGTTCCGCCTCATAGGGTTCCCACTTGAACCGTAGCTCATGTGCCTCAGCCCATGTTTTTCCACAGAGACCGTTATTATGAGGATGTCTTCACCGTCTCTCATAAAGATTCAGTAATTCCTGTGCCAGTGCGGAACGATGCCACTGTGTCACCTCAGTGAGTTTGTGGGGTATCCAATGCGTTGCAGTTTTGAGGAACTCTAGAATGTGGAGCAGAATGCGTACCGCAGCTTTGGAACAAATTGTTCATCTTTGATAAATATATTGTTATGGAAATTTCACACTCATCGCCTGCTTCACGACGCCGCTTCTTTGGACTGAATGACACTGCCATTACAATTCGCCGCAGTAACTCGTCTCGCATTCCCTTATCACAAACAAAACTCTAGTGGCGCACCGACTCGCCAATCGGACGTGACAACGGAGTTGCCACTACTTTGTTTCCAACTCTTGTACTTGAAGTTGCAACACAGGAGTGCCTTCATGATCTCTAACCTTATCTAGGACTCTAAACGTCAATTTAATCTATTCATGGATGCCGACAGAAATCATTCGCAAAATTTATCACTTTGTAACGAATAATTTCAGTATAGACATTTCGCTTGGTAGCAGCTAATTGTCTTCTAGTCAATGGTCAACCAGGTCTCACTTGTCATTTCTGCAACGGACTACCGATAGTTTTCATCCATGGCAGCTTTCTTATCTTCAGCACTCTCGCCTTTCTTAGCCCCATTGTCGTTCCTTCTGTGGTCGCTCTATATAGAAGGTACCAACAAAGATATAACTTTGAATGTTGTATCTCCTTAGCAATGCGAGTCCCTGGGTACTGAATACAAAACATTTTGGGTTCTTGCCTCAATTTTAGTGGAGATGATAATTTTCTTCTGTCTCTGAAATCGAAATAAATCGTATGCTTTGGCGCTCTCAAGAAACGACTCTCAATGCTGAAGGTGCTTCGATGTATCACATTTTATTTCCTATTTATCATGAAGACGCTATAGAAATGGGTCGATCAGGGGGCTAAAGGCGGGTACGATTGGCGTGACCTTTGCATCTACATTGTCTACTGCGAATCGCGTTTGATGTATCGCAGGCGCGCAGGATGTATTCGCTCTCTGTTCGTCATTCCAATTACCTTTGAAATCCATGCGGCACTCCTTGCAGAGACTTTACTTTGCCATGGTAGATACGTAATAAAGTAGAAATGTCTTTTACTCATAATTTTTCAAAAAATAATATGAGCAGCCGGGAACATGTTACTCAAACATTTCTTTTAATACTTCGGTACCTATGTTTTGTCTTTCTGGATTCTAATATACTTAAAATATTTTCGGGGGAACAATTTCTATTCATTGTTAAAAGTAGAATATATTTCACATCATCGGATTTGAATTGTATGAAATGAATAACTATCTTAACTTTTTAGACTAATGCCCATAGCGACAGTATGCCCGATTAGAAAGTATTAAAATAAAAAGTAGTGCAAATTGATACGTAATTACTCGAAAACCATTGTGAGTCAACGGAAAAGATTATATCATTAAGCTGTAATCGTCTAAAAACAGACGCATTACAGTAAATATAACACATTTCGTAGAAATATTGTAGTTGGCAATAACAGACACGTGCTTATGCATTTAACAGTTCTATTTACTTTTTCATAACTTCCTACAACTCTATATACTCGACACAATCAAACCTTTACCTTTTACCTCTAAAGAAATCACAAAGAGACAGAATTCGCATTTTTGGTGTGTCTCACATTAAATTTGTTCACTCGTTCGAAATGCCTAGCAATTTTTTACTGGCGTCTTAAACAAAGATAGCATCCCACTTTCGTAGGCTGCTGCAGCCCAAGTTGAAGTTTTTGAACAATTTGACGTGACATTTGTGTTCTTCCAGAATTGCCAGCGTCTTTCTAGATTATGGGAGATGGGCTCTATAGAAATGAGGATCAGCCCGTTGTCCGACTCTTTAAGATGAAAATGAGGTCAGTTTGAAGGACGCATGGTGCGAACTGTAATCGATATGTGAAGGAGCTACTCTTTCGACACCCGCCTGGTATTAAGCAAATGAACCCTCAGAAACGACAGATCAGAATCCACATTAATTCGAGATAAGCTGCACGTTCTTTTAACCCTGTCCTTTAGAACAAGCGGGCTCCACGTTCACTGGAGTTACATAGTCTTCATTTCACACGACGTTTCTTGAAATAGGCTTTCAGTTACAAATTTACGGTAGTGACAAACTATTACGGAACGGAACCGAAGAATATACGATTACGAAAAGTCCGTTATGAAGCAAATACCACAGTAATAATAATAATAATAATAATAATAATAATAATAATTATTATTATTATTATTATTATTATTATTATTTCAAGTTAATTGTAGGAAACCTAATAAACGACCAGAAAATGTTAAGCGTTGGTTTCCCCGAGAACTCATGTGTTACCTCCGCTTTTAATTAACACACGCATTGATAATAGTTCTGATAAAAACTCAAGGCTATTGGATTATACATATTATAACCAGAAGGCATAAAAATATGGAAGAAATTGGTAGAACTTGTAAATTATTTCGTAACTAATGCATAGGGAAACAGTGGAACAGTGGTGTTAGTGGTCCCTGATTTTTACGATTGCAGGTTTGCTCCCGGACTTAGATTATATTTCTATGTTCTTAAATTTTATTTAAAGTTATTTTCTTTAAAGTAAAAATGTAGAAAATTACGTGTTGCACAGACTTGTCTAAGGAATAGCTAGAGCCTCCTCGTGAACTCGGAAATGAATAGCGAAGCGCCACCTGCGGCTCAAAATTATTTCGTCATGAAAAACGCTGAAAACTGATCGGTGGCTCTTTGAAATGCTTGGAAGAGAACTAAAATTTGTATACAGTTCAGAATTATTCCATTTATGGCAGAGGGGCAAGCTATGGCCACACAAAAAGAAATGGACATAATTGAGCAAGCATGGTAAAATATTTCTTCAATGTTAGCTTTTAAATTTAGTGTAGTCCCATCACTGTTCTTTGAATGCTGAAAGAATTGCCATTTTTTATCCTATAAGTCAGAGATTTAGATGAAAAGGAGGAAGAGAATGAATTAAATGCCATTGTTCTTATGTTCCTTAAGCAACTTTATTAATTTGCTTGTGTAAAGTGTCTATAGGAAAGGAATAGCTTTTATTTGTCGTTTATAAACCAATCATACCACATAAAATAGAGCTTTGGTTCACTAGGTGGCCGTATATGAAACTATGTAAGTTTCTATTTATTTATTTATTTATTTATTTTATGTCAAAAACAGTTAAAACTGTGTATGACGTGCAATGGAGAAATATGAATTCTGTGCACGTTTTCAAAATTCTGTGATCCCTACACTGTCATATACTACTTGAATTTTGAATTAATTAAAAAAATCTCCCATGTAATAAAATCTATTATCAAGGATAAACAAGTAATCAACTTTGGGTCTTATACATGATTCCTTCGTCTAGGAATAATACTTCCTGGCGGGACAACATGGAAAACGATAATTTGAATAATTATATTTCCCACTGAATTCAAGAAGTCGTGCACAGGTAATGAAGTTACATTTATGTCCAGAAGCATGTACATTTATGTCACGTCATACGCAGTTTTTAACTGTTTTTTTGACGTAAAATAAATAAATAAAAGCAAAACAAGGGGCCATCTCAGCATTTGCTCAATGGATCAGGGAAACTGGACGAAAAACCTGATCGAGATGGGAGTCACTGACCTAGAAGCTGCGATACAATACTTGTTACATATTGTTTAGAATTATACAGTCCAAATGGTAAATAATATATTAAATATTACTGTTAAAATTAATGTTGCTTTCTTTGTGATGCTCAGTATAGTCTGTAATTGTATAGAAACAGTTATACAGCAGAAACGATTTCACTTTGGATTTAAACTTTTCTATCAAATTTAATTGTTTAATGTGATCTGGCAAAATGTTGTAAAATAATGTACATGAGTATGTGAATTTGTTGTAATGAGCTGTTGACACTATCACCTGATGAATATATTCTACGTCGAGTAGAATAGTCGAGTCTAATAATAGACATCGGCATTTTCTGAAAATATATTCCCGCCCTTAAGCAAGTCATTTTTGACAAAATCCAGTGATTCGTAAATAAACAGACAAGGTAATAGTAAATGTCTTAGATTAATGAAGAGAGGCTTACAAGAATCATGTGGGTGGGATTTGGTTATTATTCTTACAATTCTTTTTTGTAATCTAAAAGTCTGGGAGCTATAAGATGTATTTCCCCAGAATATTATGCCATATCTCAGGCAGGAATGAATATTCGCGAAATATACACAACGAACAGTATGAAGGTTGACTGAATTTGCAAGAATTTTGAACGCGTAGCATTCAATGTAACTTCATTATCTGTGCACGCCTTCTAGAATTCATTGGCAAATATAGTTATTCAAACTATTGTTTCCATATTGTTGCGGCAGGAAGTATTATGCCTTGACGAAGGACATCATGGATAAGAGCCCAACATTTATTGGTTATTTATCCTTTAAAATAGATTTTATTACATGAGAGTTTTTTTTTTCAAAATTCATGTAGTGTATGACTTAGTGTATGGATTACAGAATTTTGAAAATGTGCACAGAATTCACTTCTCTCCATAGCACGTCATACGCAATTTCAACTGTTTTTTTTACGTAAAATAAATGAGTAAATGAATAAATGATTGTGAACTTAATTTTGTGTTGAATTCATTTAAATGGACGTTCCATTTAATGTTTGAATTGAGAGACCTAAACATTTTGTTGCTTTAACATCAGTCAAGGGCACACCGTTAATTTTCAATGGAGTACAGAATTGTTTATTTGAAATGGAAAACTGCATTAAAACCGTTTTCTTTTCATTTACTATTAGTTTGTTATTTCGGAATCAATTTGAAACATCTGATATTGTACTATTTACGGTTTCTTTATTACAAAGAATGTTCGTATCATCCGCAAAGTGAACTGTTCTTCCGTTTCGAATCGTGGAGGGAGTATCGTTTACGTACAGTATGAACAGAATAGGGCCTAAAATCGATCCTTGAGGAACTCCACGTGCAATTGGCAAAGAGTCGGAAAGGCTATGTAAGGTAAAATACCTTACTGGAATGTTCCATCATTCCAGTAAGGTATTTCCACTTTCTGTTTAAGGGAAATAACCAATCTGGAGCAACCAGGTTCCAAAATTGAAGGTAAAAATCTTGATCAATGACGTCAAAAGCTTTTGAGAGATTTTAAAGTAATCGAATAGCTGCTTCGTTTTGATCTAATGATGAGGCGACATCTTTAAGAAAAGAAAATATGGCTGTTTCCGTTGATTTTGATTTTCTAAATCCATGTTGGCAATCTGAAAGCGCGTCGTGTTTACTGAGAAAGTTTCCATTCTACGTAAAAAGTCTCTTAATATTTTTGAAAAAACTGATAGAAAAGAAGTGGGCCGATAATTTTGAATTTCATTTTTGTTGCCTTTTTCGAAGAGCGGCTTAATTTTAGCTGTTTTGAAAATATCTGGAAACGTTCAGGTGCATAAGGATACATTAAATATGTGAGTTAATGGGTGTGTAATGGCAAACGCACAGATCTTTAACAAAGGATCCGGGAATTCATCAAAACCGGACGAATTTCTTATTTTACCAATTATTTTGAGAATTTCATAGGAAGAAGTTTCGGAAGCGAATATCGTGTCTAAAATTTTGGGGGAAATGTCTGATATTGAATTTTGTAGCTGAAGACGCTTAGCGAGATCGGCAGCAATTCTCGAAAAGTATTGGTAAAGAGACTAGCCACTGTTGCCGGATCGTTCACATTTATATCGTTATATTTGAAAACAACATTCTCTACTAGGTTTCTAGTTGATTTAGTCGTATTTTTTATTATTACCTTTTATTATTCTTACCTTTTATTATTCTTACCTTTTAAATATTTAAAGATAAAATAAAACACTGTAAATTAATAAACAAAACACCAAATAAAAATTGCTCATTTCTTGTACGCAATTTATAATTAATGTTTAAAATGGGCATACTAATCATTAAAAAAATTTCTACTCTGAGCAATACGGAAGATTCCTCCGCTGCTAACATATTCGCTGAATATCTGATATGTTTAATACTTTTTTGAATTCTCGTATTTGAATTTTCTTTGCTGTAATTAATTTACACTTTCAACACTTTTAATTTACAATATTCCCATGGGATAAAATTCAGAGAATTGGAATCTGGAAAGCGCGGAGGCCAACAAATGGGTCTACTCTGCCTGTCCTGAAGCTTTTCTGGAGCTTTCTATTCAAGTGCATGCGAGCGCGCCTATACCAGAGCGTAGGTGCCCGGTCGTGCATAAAGAATTTGCGATGAATGGTTTTCCACGGAACATCCTTCAAAAGATACGATCATTCACATTTGGGAAAGTTCAAGTATACTGACCTTTCGGTCTCAGGCAAATTAACAGGATACAAAATAAAATTGCCCAAAATGACCACAAAATGTTACAGAAAAGCATACCTGACCTTGTTGCCCACGTTTGATGTGAATTTGCATCCACCCAATAACGGGTGTTGCATTGCAAATTAAAGATACCATCATTGGTAAAACAAGACTCATATTAAATAAAATTACGGAGATAAAATTCACATTTGCACATTTGCTTTACAACCAGTTGCATGCTGCGGCCTCGGCCACGTAACACACGATGCAAATGGTTAGGATATAGACCGGTTTCTCTCAACACGCGTCACGCCCCATTGTTGAATTCCCGTTGAATTTGGATGAATTGTGTGTTAATTGTTGACTATTTTTTGGTGATCTCCAAAATTTCCTTCTCAATTCGAAGGTTCTGTGTACGTCCTCACTCAAACACTCTTGGTTGCACAGAACCATATTCACGTAAATGACGTTCAACGTCCAAGATAGCTTGTTGAAGAGAAAGGCGTGGTCGTTACCTCTTGATTCCAACCCTCGTCTTACAACGCGGCACTCACCGAGCAGGAGAACCATGTGAACGTATTCTTCAGAAGTGTGCATAGTGTGCGTGCATATTCTTGAGAAGCTTCTACCAAGCGTGCGTTGCCATTACACTGATTTTTAGACTGTGCGTGATTATTTAAGCACACTACAAGTAACTGGCATGTAGGTCATGCTGTCAAGTGGAGTGGCTCCAGTGGTCACAGAACGCTAAAATTAGCTTAGCGTGTAATGTGCGCGTTCATCTTCATCTACATGCGTTGACATAATCAAGTCCAGCGAACTCGAAGCTAAAAGAACGATTCCTTGAAGTGAAATTGATGAATAAGACAACAGATTTGGGTTGTATAAAATCGTCCGTGTAATTGACTCAAGATTGCAGAATGAGCCTCGGGGAAAAGATTCAAACTCCTAAATGCAGTGTAAACAGCGAACTATTATCTCTGAAGACTAGGCTGTCGAGTATTCTTATCCGTAAGTTTTCGTGAAAAAAACTACTAGTTCCCAATCACTCAATATGTAATTAATAGGATAAGTGTCATGGACATAACGATCCTGAACAGGCGACGATAATCTCCGCAGGGTCTCCACGTATTATTTTTTAAACTAAATGTAGAGGCATTGCCAAGGACTGCTCAACTCAGCTTGATCGAATAAGATTCTTGTATCAAATTACTAATTACTAAATTTAACCTTTAGCAATTCGTAACGTGTGTAGAGCTACCCGTCTACATTAGCTGCTGGATAGTCCATTTCTGACATTAATATAGTGATAAGTATTATGTTTAACGAGAGAGGGTCTTCCTGATGGGTTAGTAAATCTGGAAATTTAACTAGTAATGAATACACGGAAGGATGTGATAAAAAGGTTTTAATGCACAAATGGTTCAAAATGGATCCTGTGCATTGTACCGATAAATTAGTAGTATCATTAGTTAATCTTCCACAAGCACAATCTGGTAAGAGTGAATAGTAAGAGTGAAGGTACGAAGAAACATCGCTATTTCGTATCGGGAACAATACATTTACTCATAAATTTCTATCTAAGGTTGAAATTCATTTACAAAGAAATTGATTAAAATAATGATAATACTGCTGTTTGCTTCAAGTAATTTTTTTGTGTGAATGAATTTGGTCATGGTTTTCGGAATTGTACTGAAATCCGAACTGGTAAAAAGGAGCTTTTCAATATCTGTTTGCATATGAGCCCCTGAAACTCCTAGTTGTATAATTCACATTTTTCTTGTTCCATGATATTTAATGTTTTACTAATGTTGTTATAGAAGATGTAGCAGTGCATTATTTTATTTACCATATGTGAATATACAAGGATTTGTTTTAACTCATACTGACAATCACGATTAAATTTGTCCAGTTATAGACTTGATATAAAGGCTTAATTGAAGTTACAACACTTGTACAAGTAATAAACAAGTAAAGAATGTGAGAAAATATAAAATTCATTTTTTGTTACTTATCAACTTCAATTTGTCATATCCATTCACCGACCCAATTCTTACAATTTTCCACAGTATAAAGTGTTTGGTATAAAGCCGCAAATGGAGTTATACCATTTGTATAAAGGTAAACATATGATTGACAAGAAAATATGAAATACATTTATGGACCCTATATTTACATAGTTATTACAAAAATTCCAGATAAATTGAACAAGATGACTGAAAATGGAGAATACAAGAAGCCAAAAGTGTTCAATTCATGTTTAAATGATAATATTTGGGGGCAGTTTAAGAATATATCCAATCTCAAACAAATTGAAAATAAAATTCTGTACTATTTCCCAAGTTTTATATTTTTTGTTACTCATCAAACATCACCATACTTTCATTTCCAATTAGTGGCCCGATGTCAACAAGGTCAGAAGTAAGAAGGCATTTTATGTAGTTGAGATGAACAGACAGGATAAAGTGCAAACGGTCTTTCATATCTTTTTTCTCTTTTGTATCAGACCGTGTACAGCTTTTTCTGAGTGGTGGTTTATGGTGGCGAGAGAAACTGGGCGTCCTTTTTTAGATCCCGATTTCAAGGGCATTTTGCGAAATGGCATGTACTCAGGAAGAGTTTCTTTGAAAAGACTTGTGAATGGTTCACTCCTTTGGCACTGATTGAATATTCACACCGAACTGAGGGACAGGGAGCGGTAGCTCAGTGCATCAACTGATGTCACTGCTCTGCCTCTGATAGGAAGGGCCTAGGTGCAAGTCCTGATGGCGGCAGGATTTTCGACGCTAGCTTTTCAGCTAGGTCGAATTCAGTCGTTGTCTGGAGGAAAATTCTAGTTTTCCGTGGTTTCTCCGAACAGCACCAAGCGAATGCCGGAGCCAACGGGACACGGACCGTGCGCGATCTATCCTTCCTCTTCCTTGTCCTATCCTCTCCTCATTACACACACACACTTACACTAATATGCACTACACTACCACATATTCTGGGAAACCGGTCGGGAGCTTGACCCGGTTGGCGCGGTGCCCCGCTGTTGGGAGAGTCCTGGTTGAGGGAAACCTCACTAGCCGACGGTAGGTCGGCGCTGGATCTCGCCATCCAGCGGGAGAAGATCACCGCCATCCGAGAAAAAAACATGCACTACACTAACGGGACTAATGACCAAAGCAGTTACTCGCCAAGAAACACAAAAAATCAGTCAAACCGAACGGAGGAAATAATCCAGACAATGGTTGAACGTCCAACGACACCACTTTACCTGTCAACAGTCGGATTGTTCTGCCGACAGCATAAAAGTGTGTTGCTACCTACACAGTTACTAACTAACGTACAACTAGATCCTTTCTACTGTTAATAGAATACTACTGGCTAAACACAATTATCAGTTTAATGTTAAAAAATACCAAAAATATATTTATACCATTGGGCTTTACTATTGAGCGGTTATTAGTGGGGTAGTCTATTACTGCTATTATTGACTTTTCCTCTAGTTTCATCGAAATATAACATATTTGGTCTTAATAGACTGGATCGTCAATTGAGAAATTAGAAATGTCAACATTTCTAATTGTTTCGCCAAAAGGAGAACTTACGATACAGTTGCAGTTTAGAGATGGAGCAGATTTATGATGAATCAGTAGAAATTACACATATTATTGAAGTGCTTTTGACGCATAAGGCTGTACTTCAGCAACGATGAAAAATAAATATTCTTAAATCTTCAGGTGAAGTTCTTTAATCTTCTTGAGAGGTTCATTAATAGAGTTTCTGTTGGATGTTTATATTTATTAAAATTCATTACAATTACAATATTAATTACAGTCGGAATGTAACATAATAAATATCAACATTCACCAACAACTATGTCAATTATGACCTGATTGTTTAAGAACATTTATTTATCAGAACTATGTTTAGGAGTTTTGGGGTCCAGCTAAATTTAATTTTACAATTTTGTTGGCAATTATTGCTAATCTATTCATGTCTAAATCGAACTGAGTCAGTTGTATTGCTTGCTCATGTGGAGGAAGCCACACTGTTTTTAACAATTATTCTTGAACATGGTTGATAATTTCGTATATATTCTGTTGGAACTCGGACGAAGTTCAATAATATTTCTTTTATGCATTTCCCTTCCGATAGAGCCATCTGATAAATTCGATTCTTAAATGTAACTAGACTTAGTGTTGGGAGGTTGTCTTACAATGTCATTCACTTCATTCGCCTCGACGATTGATACGACACAAAAATATTTTCGCAAAGCCAGACTAAAAATTGTACCTCTATTTGAAAGAACCATATATTTGGATTGCCTGGTCAGATACCAGATGTTTTCGATGTTACGCTGGTTATCATAGGTGAAGATTTCACAATTTGTTCTTGTCTGATATCATTTCTGAAGTTCTGTTTTCCTATGTTTCGTTGTTTTCGATTAGTCAAAAACGCGATAGGTCACTAAGCTGTTTCATAATGGAACTATAGAAAATAGTAATTATTACATATTGATTAGAATGTTATTAGAATGTGAATTGTGCTATTTAGATTACAACCGCATCGTCATTATTAATATTATAATAGTTCTCGTAACTAACTTCTCTACAGAATTCCTCTAAAGTTAGTAACAGTAGTTATCTGATATTATTGCATAATTCTTCTAAAGTTAGCGACAAAATAATATTCTCAATTTCGCCAATTCACAAATTTGCATTTTTCTTCGTTTGTATCCGAGAATGTAGATTTTTCTTTGGCGATACCAAGAACTATTCTCAAAACTTCGACTCAATGAGTACAACCATCTGGACATTATAGAAGAGAAATTGCCAAGAATCTGTGATGCAGAAATGAAGCATGTCTCAGCAAAATGACATTGAAAACAAATATTCATCTAATTGACACGACCGTAGTGAATGTTTTTTCCTCCTAAAATTATTCATCCGGAATGTATGTATGCATAAACATACATTCACAAAATGTTTAAGGAAAAGTTTAATTATTATCCAAAAAAAATTTCATTTCAAGAAAGATTGTTTTTTCCAACAGTGTACCGTACTCGTGGGTAACTGATTTAATTTCATTTATTAGCTCAATGAACAGTAAATCTGTATGCGACTCACACTATTTGTTTCTATGCCGTTTAAAATAACCACGGTCTAAAGCGGCGTAAAAATAAACATCAATCACGATCCAATACATGGGAATTAACAAAACTGGTATGCTCTATTTTTAGCATATCTTCAGTTAGTGGCGGCCAGTAGATTGCAAATTAGGAGGGGCGGCTTGTGGGTCCGAATAATCGCATTTATTCAGAATATTCCTTCAACGAAGGTAAACTATATCATGCAGTGTACAAACAATTTGCAAAGAACGGCGTCTTAATCTTTGTCTAAGCCAACTTTCACATGGATAACGTAAGATGCAATTGTGCTCTCAAAAACAAAGGATTTTTCAAAATATTTGCAGAAAACAAAATATTAATTTACAAAATGAGATGAACGGATCGAGATGCTTAGCTTAGTTAATAGGCACGGACTTTGCCGAGCGAAACCCTGGCACAATGCTGCCCGATCCAACTCCCCACTCCTCATGCTTCCGTTGCTTAGCACCAGCAATGGACGGCGACGCGATATTTAGCAATATAGCCCATTTTAAAAATATTGATCATTCGCCTACGCAGGCGCATGAAATTATACTCGTTCCCAAAACTTGCCTTAGTGGTGTGCACAAACGAAACGAATCGATTTGATGTAAAATTAATAGTTCTGAAAATTTTCCCGTAATTGATATTTCGGAGAAGGGCGCCGCCCTTGGGCAGCCACCACTATCTTCAGTATAAACTAATGTCGAGTGCTTTAGATGCTAGTCCATGAATTACAGTCCTCTGTAGCCTTGCAGACTATTCTTAATATCATGACTCATGGAGAAAAGCGTTCTGCAGCTATAATATTCGTTCATGATAATATTGAGTTAATTCATTACATGTGTCATTTATTATATAACATTTACCCATTACACATATTCATTACATCTAAAGAAAATTCCAATACGTAGTGAAAAACATTTTCTTATGTTTTACTTATCGATTTATAAAGCATGTAATAAGCATTTTTTTCTCTGAATTTCTTAACAAAACAGTTAAGTATAGGGATCGACAAGTTTGGACTGGCGAAAAGTGTTTAAAATATTGTAGACATCTGATCCGATTAAAGCGACCGTATTAAATATTTCCAGTTATAGCAGCGGTGCGCAAAATTCGGTATCTTTCCGGCAGGTCTCGTCGATCGAGGTTGTGACCCTTAGCTGAAAGGGGTGGCAAAGGGATGTCTGGAAGGGAAACTCATTTTCTCCCGCGATAGTGGCTGAATATTAAGTCTCAGCATAGTCGTAAAATACCCTAAATTTCTCAAAACTATTATGTAACTAGTAAACTCCTTTCTTCCCGCTCGTTATCGTAGCTTACAGAAATCTGCAGGATTCCATTTAAATTCAAAGTTGTGTCAATATCTCTTAAATTATAAAAGCTATAGTTAAATATAAATCGTATGTGACACTCGCATACGTTCGTTTTTAGTACATATAAAGTACATTTATACTTTTAGAAAGAGAGTCATTTCAAGTGAAAAAACGAAGGGTTTATTTATTGTGGCTTAGATGTGATGACACCTATTGGATTGAATTGTAATTGAAGTGTAGTCGTATGGATAACGGTTCTCGAGATTATCCAGATATGTTATAAATTATGTGAGTTGTCTAATATAATGTATAAAAATAAGCATAGGAATCTTATTTGTTCACTTTATTAATATATTATTCAACGGCTTAGTTACCTGTAATCCGGTTTTATCTCTATTCATTTATCGATCAGTCTGTTGTTTGTGTATGCCTGTACGTTTCTATTTACGTACTATCTTTACGTACAAGCTACTCTATCCTTTTGTTATTGATGGGGTATTGAGCTATTGTGTTATGGGTTATGTGAGCTATACTATTTTCAGAAAAAAAAGCACCTCCATTATTCAAGTTGGAAATGCATGAGAAAATAGTCCTATCAATACCTCAAAACAATTATTCATTATACAAATTGCAAACCTTAATAATTAACATCAATGCCTTAGCACCAGCAATAAATTACGAAGGCCTGAATCACCTGAATCAGCGAAGATAAAAATCACACAAACAAGCACCAGGTGCAGAATCACACGTAAGCGCCTTACGGTTGCTCAGAAGAGTGGATGAATTTTCAGATATTGCATGAATAACGTGATAATCTCTTGCACGCATGCCAGAAAATGTTTGCACCTGCCTTTGTCTGCTTGTGGTTTGTGAGGAGCCCCGTGATTAAGCTTATTGATTCCGTGGTCACGCACCAATCACTGTGCCTCTGTAATTCTGAAACGGTTCATACTACACCATTCGGTGCCTTCACTGTGGCATTGTCACCATATGAATCACCCTGGTTTTGCGTAAAACAATTTTCTAAACTTCTTAGATTTCTTTCTTTGAATTTTTAGGTTTAGCATGCTTGCAAGTTCCAGCACCCTGATTTTGCCAATAACTATTTACTAAATTTCTTAGGTTTCTTTCTTTACGTTCTTAGGTTTAGCACGCAAGACATTACCCCAACAGCACCAGCATCACAGTTAAACTCAATCTTCCGAAGCTCTAAAAACAAAATTGAACATTTGCATTTGCCACTTTCAAAAAATGTAGAGATTTCATTGGCCTCATTTCAAGATATAGTTTTCAAGAGCCAAATTTTTAAAAAAATTTTTTTAAGGTTTTTTTTTTAAATTTAAAAAATTAAAACCGGCCTTTTTAAAATTTTCTTTGAAGAAAAATTAAAGAAAAAAATTGAAAACGTTTTGGAGAAAATAGTTGTTTGAAAATTGCCAACTTTTCACGCAAACTTACCGGAAAACTACTCATATTTTCGAAAAATTGTACATGATATTACTTACAGATGTCTTTGAAGAATATATTTTATTAAGGAAAAATCTCTCTTTTCAATGTTGTAATTGTAGGAAAAAGCTGAAAGAATTTTAAACTTTTGCAATTTTCGAAAACTCAACCGTTAAACTCAAAAGTTGAACAAAAATGGGACCTGCTCTATTTTTACACGGACATTGCTCTATCGGAGAATAAAATAATCAAAAAAATTGGAGGCGTTCTTGAGAAAAATTTAAAACCTTGAGATTTCATTTTCAAGGTTTTGAAAATATATTTATTCAGTACATTTTTCCAAAATATATAAAATATATAATATATAAAATATATAATATATAAAATATATAATATATAAAATATATAATATATAAAATATATAATATATAAAATATATAATATATAAAATATATAAAAATAGTAGTTTTGCCACAAAAATCAAAATATCGGTTTCAAATTCGCAGGTCCTTTTCAGACAGATCTATAGGAGAAAATTAGTTTTCGAGAACAATGAACGGTTTAGGCGCTAGCGTTGACCACAACAGAGGGCAAATGGACCGAGAGAAGTTTTGCAGTAAACCAATCGGTGTCAAGGGCCCACACAACGTCTTAGATGGAGTCATTTATTACACACAGCAACTAGATTTATCCATTTTCTCTCTAAAAATCTCCACAGTCCCCTGCAACATTAAAATACTTTTCTTTACTACGTAAGTACATAATAGGCGAGAAAGTAAAAGAGAAGGAGACTGTTTCAGAAGTGTTTGTTAGTCATACGCGTTATATACGTGTATTTTAAAGGGGAACATAAATGTCATTAAATGTATCTAAGTCTCCACGAAGGAAATTTATAAAAGCAGAATATCTTTGCTTCATCTATTTTCTTCTAGGAAAATCTCAAGAATTATGAGCACCTAATGGAATGACATCAAGCAAAATGAATAACACAATTTCAGTGTTTACGCTCAATTAATCGTACAAGGTTAATCTTTTAAGAGTAATTAATCTCATAAAAATAGAAGATATTTAAGAAAGAAGATAAAAAGAGGAGTATTCATCAAGTTTTTCAACGTTTTACGTAAAAATAGTGACGCACCCAATGGGTAGTCCCTTGATCTTCAGTCCCCACAGAAGCCGGTACATAATCACAAATATACTTCGTAATTTTATACAGAAACTACAGCCATTCAATACCTCAGTTGAAAACGTTAGAAATACTATAAATAAACAAATATATTGTGAATTCAGTATGGATTAAAGATCAATTATAAGTAAACGTGGAGGTGGCTGGACAGCCCCCTCTTTCCAGAAAAATTTTGTTACGCCATTGGAAATAATTAAGGCGTGTGAATAATCTTATTCGCGGAGGCAGCAGAAATATTGTGAAATTACGTATTGATAAGTGAAATTTACGAAATAATCTTCCACAAACATATTTATTTAGCCAGAAATGATTTTTCTCTACTTCCAAAGGTCAAGTAACGTTGCCATGGTTAGGTTGACACCGCGTGCTACTGAAATGCAGTGACCACTTTGCGGGAGAACTTGAGCCACAAAACTCTGAAACACATCTGGATTATTAAATTTATTTGGAGAAGTTTTTTTCATTCTATTAGTTTTTGAATAATTAGAAAAGTCATTACACAGCAAATGCTATTAAATAAATTTAAAGAAGTAAATAACAAACGTCAATGAAGTTACTCTACGTGGTACAGGCAGTAATATGATATGAAACTACTTTATATCAGCATTAGACGGCAATATATTACATTTTCATAACTCTTTGACATTCTGCAGTAATATATGCAATGAATAAATGAGCGGAGGAGACGCTGCAGGGAGTAAAAAGTGAACTGAAGCGTGGAGCTCGGGTTTCCGCGTTTCTAAAAGGGTCTCGTACACTCTCGTAACTCCACTGACTACACATCGATTAAAACGCAAGTCCTTCGAAGTCACGAGCAGACAGAAGACGGGGACACTAGCATCCAATCACGAGTCTCGTCACGTCTTAAATTTTTGGTATTGAGGCTCTCCATTGGATGACATTGTCCCCCTCTCTTTTCAGGTCGTAGCCCTGAGAGGCCTTTCTGTTTTAATCGAAGTACACTCTAGTCCCGCGTCGTACGCTTGGCAAAATGGTGGCCGACCTCTGTCCTGCAAAGCTCAACCTGTTTGCAAGGCGGGCTGTATGTTGACCTGCTCTGACATAAAACTCTGGTTGTTCAGGGAACTGAACCACTGAAGGTGATGAAACCTCCCTTCAGAATCACTAGAAATTAATTTAGCTCGGTTAAATAATGTCAGTTTAAAACAGTAATATAACAAAACAATTTAATTACAAATAACAGAAATTATTGAATTAATAGCGCGGGCACTGAACTGTCAGAAAGGGTTCTAGTGCGACAGCAGTAATGTGTTGTCAATTTGATTGCCGATCCGTATCCCAAAGCCTGTACCTCAGATTGCCCGCGGATCGCTAGGCAAGCGTGAGCTCATAAATGCAAAGGGTTGAAGTTGTGGAAAGTGATGCTAGACAGCCAAGAGAGCCGAATACCCAGCCGGTGTAGACATTATGTTGTCGGCGGTCAACAGTCATCATTGATGATTGGGAGAGTTCGGTGAGGCTCTGTTTCAAGAAGTTCTATTTCCCTGTTTTGGCTGTAGCAAATTATTCAATCTGTGAATCATGATTATTGTAATGATTCTCCTACCTTCCCTGTCCTTTTGCTGGTCTTGCCAATAATCAAAGAACCAAAAATAGAAAATTGCGTTTTAAAGATGTTGATATATTTCTTACAAAGTATCATTACTTGTTTAAAAATTTAAAATGTTTAAATTTAATTTTTTTTTTTACTTTTACTAAAAAAAAAAAAAAAAAAAAAAATGTATCGTTCAATTAAATTATATTACATTTTATGAAAGGTGTTGAGTAAAAAATGGGGATGGACGTGGCTCGCTTTATTTTTAGCCCAGGGCATCTTCCAAGGTTAATCTCTCAGTGAGAGTACTGACGTGCCATTGTCTAGGGCATAGGCTTGCGACATGGTAGCCGTCAAACGCAGCGACATCATAGACAAGCGGGTGACCCAACACTGTAAAGCCCGTCTGCCCCCATCTGCAATCTAGGGCCCAGAGATCACACATTTGGAACATACTGAAAAGTTTCTTGCTGTTTTATCTGACAAGCCAAAAACCAGGCTCTGCAAGAGGAGGATTAGATGTTTTACACTCCGCAAAGGATGAAGGCTTAGACATGCCATATCCATACTTTTACAATAAAATGCTTCCTGCATGCGACATAATGTTTTTGGATTATCATTGTATGATACTGACTTGCTCTCGAAGTCGTTTCTCAATCAATTTTTGAGAAATATACACAATTTTTTATCACATTATTACTCATCATCAGTATCACATCATTTCTGTCTTTTAAAGATGAATGTAATGCTTTATATCTAGTGGTGTTTCATATTTATTGGTTACATAACATTCTATTTCGAAGAAAAATGTTCTAGAAGAAATGTTTATTTTCAAAATGTTGTAGTCTTATTAAATTAATTGTTGGATAGACAAAGTTCACTCTCATAGCCACTGAAACGTACACAGAATTTAATACATTAAAGCTATATAATATGTTATGCAGGTGGCTTATTGAGCTATGCTTCTTATTCTGCAAAAGGACATTTCTAATATACATCATAAACATTTCCTAGTGCATCAAAATTCAGTCATTTTTTGAGAGAATATTATTATTATTATTGTTAGATTTATTATTAATTTACTATGTGATATAACCCATTTTATTCATAGTTATTGTTGCGAAAGTAGCACAAATACTCATGAAAAGTTTGAGGTTTAAAATGAGATGTAATATGTACAGAAAATTCCAGTGATTTTGACATTCTGATTTTGACTAATCAACTTTTTTTAACTTTTCAGATACTAAAATTTGGCTTCAGTTAATCTTTTTGTATCATTTTCACACATACTACAAAACAAATATGTAAATAACATGCCTATATAACTACAAAAGTCACTTAAGTGAGATGGAATCAGTTTATTGAAATAAATTATTTTTATTAAAAATCTCTGTCAGTTGACAGAAAAGTGATAAACACTTACACAGATTTAAATGTACTATGACGCAATAAAATAGTCATATTTTTAATGTAAATGTAGAACTTACAATAAAGTGAATAATTACCGAGGCAAACTGAAACATTTTTAAAAATACTTCTCCCAAATTCCATTGTCCCATCTGGCACAAAATAGTTTGTTCAAGTTCAATATAAAATATTATTTCTTCATATTTACCTTAACAAATATTACATAAAATTCATTTTTATTACTCCAATTTAGTTTTCTAGGGATGTATCTTTCTATTCAAAATTATACATTTCTTTTGATGATGTTTTATATAGTAATAACAAAACAAAATCCTTCAGAAACTATTCTGCAACATTTTTCATGCTACATCTATGTAACTATTGTAGTAGTTTTTGCGAAGATATTTAATGAAATATTTCTATTTTTCATTTCTGGTGTACTACTCTATTAGGAAGTAATCTTAGAATAACTTGCCTTGCTGGGTGTTTAAAGTATTTTTCATATACCTCTTACTTTACACTATCATTAGTAGAAATTGAAATTGTTATTAATTTATAGTTCATGTTGATGCTGTATAGTGCATGTAGCATGATGTAACTACCTTTATTGTATTCATTTTCTAGCATGTTTGAATATTAATTACGTGCCAGTCCCATTGTCCCGACCTTTTAAAAAAAATACCAAATTTAAGGAATATTTCATGATTCCTTTTAAGTAGATATCCTTTGTTCAGCATTGTCTATTTCTGTGTGTCAGCTGCCTGAAACTACTAATCTTGGCATGCAGAGGTGTTGGAAGTGTTTAACAAAGGAGAAGGAACCTTCCTATACATACCACGTAAGTACACATTGGAGAATTGGAGACAAATCACCTCCTCTAAAAACTTGTTTGCACCCTGAGAAAACAAAATTGTAAGATTCTTAGTATTCAATTGCAGCATCAACCATTGCCTGAGATAATAATTTGTTTTGTTGGCCAGGTAATAAAGTTAAAACATCATTCATTAAAAAAAATATTTGCTTAAATCATAATTTATTATTGTACAGTGTCCCCACATTAACAATATACAAATAATTATTTAAAAAAAATTAATTTTAATTTTTTTTTTTTAAATTTCCTCTAAACACTGTAGAATGAGAAATACTTTGTTCAAGCAAATTTTTAAAAAATTGTGGTTCAGAGTACAGTATAATATAAAAAAAAGGAACAATTAACCAAAGTCATGATAATAAAGTTGCCTCCCTTCCCTTCACTGAAAAGACTTCCAACATCTCTGTTCGCATGCTCTTTTCCCCAAGTATCAAATTATTATTTTAGATATATTGTCACCTCATTACAAATAACTTACCAATCGATTAAGAGATTTTAATTGCTTTAGAAAAAATTGAGTTAGGTAGTTTTTGATTAAAATAGTAGATATTCATAATGTTAGAAACTGAATTGAAATTGAAATGAATCGCAAAAATATCCCTAAAATTAAAGTGTTTGTTCCAGAGAGAAATAATGAAAAATCCAGAAAATGTTGAGTAGATTAACCCAGTGAATTCAATTTACCTCCAATTTGCCTTATTTGAATGTGTAAGGAAAGGAACCTGGAACTTTTTCACTACAGTTTTGTTTACTTTGGTCAAATTTATATAACTTGAAACCTTTTGGATAAAATTATTCTACTGATGATAACGAGTTTCATGAAAAATTTAATCATTCCACTTTATGAACCCAGGAAAATATTTTTTCGGGAATTAAGATAAATGATGACAGTAGGAACATTTTAAGAACTTTTACAGAAATTTAATACATCAGTTATGTTCTGAAGACAGCATATATCAATAAAGTAACATTCACTTAAGCTAAGAACTTCTAAGTGACATTCACTTAAGATAAGAACCATTTAAAAGAAACAACAGTTCATCTTTCTCATACCAAAAATTGAAAATATGACGGAGGGTTATTAAAGTGCACCCATATTTAGAAAAGGATGTAATATCGCGTTTTGTTTTATATTTCAGACAGTAACTTAATTAAAATTTTTTGTTCTATTGTAAGTAGCAAGACCCAGATGTTCATGACCGAAAAATGCATTTAATACCCAAAATCTGTACGTAAATGACCCTAAAATATGCCCTAAAATGTATCTTACTTGAGTCCGTCCATTGAGATGCCAAATCCACGCCGTAATTGAATGCAATTTTGAGAACGGTGAACACTATTCAGCATTGTGTGAGGTTTCTCTGTGAGCCAAATAGAACGCGTATGTTTTCAAAATGAGATGAAATTCAGTAGAACTCCGTTATAAGATACACCTGGGAATATAACTTTTTATCACTTATAGGCGGAACTCTTTGTAGGTAGAGAATGTATAATAGTAGCATACCCATGGGTGGGGTGAGGGATGAAGGTCAATGGACGCCAGGTCTGTTTTATAACTATGTTTCTTTAGGTAAGGAGTTACAGTTTTATCTTTTTGAACTTTTATTTTTAGAACCTTCCTGAACCCTTAATGCTCGTTTTGGATGTTTATAACACAAAACAAAAACTCTAAACCGTCACCATACGTAATGGCTGCGAGTAAACTCTGAACAGCCTCTAAAAGCATGTTTTAAGTGGACCAACCACATGGTAATCCGACGGGGCGAGATCGGGACTGTACGCAGGATGCTCCGGTCGCGCTTGTGATCTTTATTGAGTCGTTTTGAAACCCATTTCACACAGACTTTATGAAAGTTAAGTCTGTTATGCATATATTCATATGTAGCCACGGCTAATGTACCTACATATGGTTTGCCACTTCATCAAAGTCACTCGTCTGCTATTCAGGATCAAGTGTGTAGAGCACACCTAAAGAAAATTAAGGATAATTACAGATACTTGTTGACTTACCTACGCAGTATGTAGCTGCGCAAGTTGTGTAATCGGAGAAATATAGTGAATGTTGAGCTAGTTTTTGAAAGTAAGGGCTTAGGCAACTGCGTGCCCGCTTGCAGAAAATGGTTGGATTATATTGCTAAATACGTGTATTATCTGTTCTTAAATATATTATCCAAGACAACACATTACATTTACGATGTGATGTTATTGTGTGTTTTATTCTTTTAAATTAAAGAAATTGAAAATCTGCCTAAAATAAAACGGGATCATACAGAAACTAAATTAAACAAAGTTATAATATTGCTGTACTTTTTACTATTTGGAGGTCTCGAAAATAAAAAAAGGGAAATAAAGCGGAGATAATTTGCGCAGATGATTTTCTCCCCCATACGTCACATACAGTTTTTGACTAAATAAATAAATAAATAAAAAATAAATAAAAAATAAATAAAAAATAAATAAATAAATAAATAAATAAATAAATAAATAAATAAATAAATAAATAAATAAATAAATAAGTAAATAAATAAATAAATAAATAAATAAATAAATAAATAAATACAGACAGACAGACTCCGCTCCGTTTCAGCTCTGTCATGGTTTGCAGATGTGAAATATAGGTATAATGAAAAACAAGATAAACAAATAAAATTATATTTAAATGTATGAGTTTCTGTTGGATGTAGCTCCCTTACAACGTTTTGTGACGCTTTTATCATTTTAGTATCCACCTACTCTCGTACTCATTTTCTGTTCCCTTTCTTCTTTTGTAGTAATAACTGTAAAATATCTTAACATACGATTAAATCAAAAGCGTCTTTCTTTGAAGTATTGCATATTTATACGCAGATGCCTTTTTTGCCACTCACAATAGTGAGCTGATTTGACTTGCCCTTGCACAAATACTGTCAGTACATCGCAAATACAGATATTAACCAGAATAGTCGCTCAACTGGAATGCCAATTTCCAGTACCGTGTAACGAGCTATTGCCAGTTGCATGGAGTGCCGGTGCTGTCCAGGTGCTGGCAGTCCCAGTAATATCTCAACTGGCACGCCAGTCCTTGGCAGAATTGGCGACGCGTGAGTCAGAGATGGGTAAGGATCCTGGACCTCAAGGAAACGTGCAGATTATATTTCTTCCACATACGTCACGCACAGTTTTTACAGCTTTTTTTACGATAAAAAAATCAAACAAATTTGTAAACAGGGAAACTAGGAGTAGATTTTCACCTTTATCATATGAGTTGGGCAATTTCTGGAAAGGTATTTCCGCGAAAGGCATTTTTTCTCTTAAGCAGACTTTCTCAAGGGTGTTTGAGAGTAAAGTCAATGAGTAAAGTCAATGGTTTGCCACGAGGAAAAATGAGATATTTCGGCTTCTGATTTACTTGGAAGAAAATCCTCTGAAACCAATATTATGTCTACCATAGGTGGGACGCTCTTACAAGCGATTCTCTTACACGCGGAAAGAAAATAACAATAATTTATACATTGAGATTCGGGATAAACAATATTGTCTCGCTTCTTAGTGGGTACTTTTATAAGGAGATTCTACTGTATTAAGGACCACCGGAATATCTAAATATTTGAAAATGGCAGAAATATTACAAGAGACCAAAATCGAGGAAATTAATATAAAATCAGATAAATAAAATATTCAAATCAAAAATTATTTGTCTCATAAAAGTGACTAAATTTTGATGAAATATCTCAATAAATATTAAGTTTTAAGTACAAGTGAGCAAAAGAAGAACAGGTCATCAACATCTGGTCCAAGCTATTTAGTAGTTATAAAATCAATAACATTCCCTAATTTCAATTGCCAACTTTATAGCTGCTCTTATTATGTAGGTTAATGTTACTTATTTTCAAGAAAATCCTGCGTTTTAGCAATAACGTATAACATAGCGTGAAAGAGAAAAATGTAGGCACCACAAATATTTATCTCCATTTATAGCTCAACAAATAAATACATTTCTTGATTTTTTTATTTTTTTATTTTATTTTTTTGCGAAATGGGGAGGAACAGGGAACTTTTTCTTAGGTTGAAAAAGTTCCCAGATGGATTGAAATTTCTGTAAAATGTAAATAATTAAGCTGTTAAAAATACACGATTATTATTGCAGTATCTTTAGCAAGTATCTTCTGCAACTCAGGGGCGAAAAATCACTGACAAAGTTATTTTCAAATCATTTGTGACTATTGTTATATCTAACATTTCCTCAAAGGTTCAATATTGATATAAAGTAAATTTACTGTTTTTTGTGAGGCAGTAGCAAGAGTGAATCGAACACAGGGACAGAAGGTTTTAAACACAAAACTATTCACTTGAATATGCAATAGTTACACTTGCTTCTTTTGCGGTAACCGAACATGAACTGTACTGAACATAAAGCAAAACGAGAACACAGGATACGTAACAACCCCTACTCAACCACATAATAAGTTCTAATAGGGTTCTTCGAGTCGGTTGTCGAACAAGACTATTCAACCAGACCCATTCATGATTAAGCTTAGGGAAGCAGGAAATCAGCAGCTTGCCCTGTCTGCACATTTAGAAGACACAACTCCTTCTGCTTTAGCATATTTCATAGAAAGAGATTGTAAACATCGATATGCTTCATTCTAGGATGATGCATTGTATTCTTGGTCAATATCGACCAACATTTAGTACTGGAAATGGTCAAAGCGGCCAAATCATGAAAACACGATTTTGCGCAAAACGATCTCAGACATATGACTTCTTCATATTCTTTGATAAAGTCATATACTCTGACTCCAGTATAGATACGGCATTGTTTTTGTGAATACCAGGAGATTGGTCCTGCATTTAGCTTCAACAAATAACTAGAGTGGGACCTCCTGTTCTTGATACTGTCAATATTAATATATCTCATTAACGAGCCTCGATCAGATCAACAGTTTAGTTCCACATTAATTCATCCCCTGAAAAAAACGCAAAACATGTTCGCTCTCTTCCATTGATCAGCATCAAAAGAATTGTTAAAGTGCCTCAAATAACTTGTAGCAAATGGTGACTGAACTCCAGGTAGGCGAGAGGCCCCAGAAGTTTGCGGCAAGAGTCATCAGGAGACGTTTTTCAATTTTAAACTCGGATCCTTATGAGTTACTGCGTTGCAATATTTCATGCCGAACTGCAATTAAGGCTCTTGAATGCAGCCTCGCTTGCGTAACGTCACTTGTTATTCTGATTGTTTGAACTTCATCCCTAGGAATCACGTGAAAGACCCAAGCCTCTTAATGTGTAAATTTACTTGTCACTTCAGATTGAAATTGAGAGTCTTATGTGATCTCAAGTGTAAATGTATATTTTTTAACACAGGTTTAGAAACATACTTTGTGTAACATGTTCAATAAAAATTCTGAAGATATACTTGTCACTTGGCCGCTTGGCACCTGGTGAGTTTAGATGAAAACTTGCTGCGTTGATGTTTGGCCGCCGTAATCATAATGTGTTCTCAACACCTGATATCGGGCAGCTATTACAACTGCTTTCAATTCTGACTTCATTCTTCCCCGTTTAATCCACATAAACGATTAATCTTTATTGATCTGCACCTTGTCCATTCTTTTAGATATTGTACATGTAGTGGTTTGTCACTCCACTATTTCTTTAAATTTTTTGTGCCTCACATTTCATTGTAAGTAGCATCAGAAGTTCCGTGTCTGTGTTATTCTGCGTGTTTTGCATAGTTTTCTTCGCAATGCTTCCTGCTACACTTACAATGCCTCTGTTTCCCATTCTTCAGTCAGATTTAATGCTCAGCCTCATTAGTGGTTCATCTTCATTACTGACTGCATATTTTCCCATCCTGACTATTGCATTGTGCTAGGAGGCTTCCATTTGTCTGAGGTATCTTCCTCCTTCCTTATGTGACACAAGTCTATGTACTACATGAGTTTGATGGAGGGTCACATGATGCATTGCAGGCAGTTTTCTGTTCGATCCATGATTCGAATTTCTTGCTTCTTCTTCTTCTTCTTCTTCTTCTTCTTCTTCTTCTTCTTCTTCTTATTATTATTATTATTATTATTATTATTATTATTATTATTATTATTATTACTGAATCCGAAACTTTTGTTACAATTCCACCATGTCCTGGGGAGCCTTGTTTTTTCATTTTGTCCCGGAATTTTGTTCTTTTAACATTACCGAAAGGTTTCAAGAAGTCTAAAAAAGCAAAATGTGTTGGTAAATTGAATTCTTTCCTTTTCTCTAACAGTTGCGATAGGAAGAATATATTGTCATAAAGTTATCTCCCGTTTCAAAACGTATTTTCTCCTTCTCATATATCATTCGTACGGTTTCACAATCACTTAGTAGCATTATTACGCGGCTTTCCCTCGCACTCCGCAGGCATTTAGCATAGTTCTAGTCCACATGAATCATGAAGTGGAGTTCATGTGCCCTTTAGAACGTAGTTCTCGGGAACGTCTTGTCCGTGAGCACAGTTTAACACAAATACGCGCATTTGCGAACACCAAGCGCTGGGACTTGGGTGTTAGTGGCAGTTTTACGCACGGTAGAAATGAATACTTTAGTCTGAGACAAAATGACTTAGGGAAAGCCTCCGTTCCCCAACCAAGAACTAAGCTTCCGTTCAGCACGAATAGTTTTGATGCTGCTATTTACATATGTTCCCCTGACTGGGTGTCGACGTCATCACTCTGCAAAGCTGCATTCTCCCGTGGCCGGATGCAATGGATGCTGGGCTGTTCAGGAGACAGTGCGTCCTTGCCATAGTTCCCAATGTTTCGGTCATCATACGCCGATGAACCGGGTTACGGTCAATATAAGCGCTATTTTTAGAACCTTTTACATACAAACCCTTCGTACAGAGTAACTTCATTTTCATTTGTACCGCAATTTTTTTTGTGGAACTGAAGTGGTAAAAAGTAGAACTATTAAAATATTCCGTTAAAGAGGAAGTCCCCAAAAGCTTGAAATAGGAAACACTATTAATCATTTGGTGTTGAATATGTTGTTAATCATTTTTATTTAAGGAATAAAAAATAAATCCTTAAAATAACAAATGAGGACACTGATAAAAATGGAATGTCACTTATATATGACTGCACATCCAGATTTTTGTAAGATATTTTATGCCTGGCGCCGTAGACATAAAAAAAGCACTCCTGAATTAAGACTGAACTTCTGTAGAGCGGCCGTGGGTGTTTCAGAGGTAGGCAATCGGTGATGCACAGGCGTTAGGAGTACTGCATTACAAACTTTTTACTTATTTCATGGTCGTTTTCACATTCAGACCTCACTGCACCCATGTATATGTATTACCTTATTATCAAAGTGGTGCCGTAAATCTCGTGCTTCCCTCGGAAAGTTTTTTCATATTCATTCTGTGTATTATATTATATATAAGATATAAAGCACAAATTAGGAAAATAGTTTTAAGAATCACACCATCTGATACAAGTTTATGTTTCTCACTTTATTTCTACTCTTGATTTTGTAAATAGAGAGGCAGAATATACCAGATACATTACAAGGCTTTGCAATTATAAAACACGCACTTATTTCTTAAATTGCACGGGTCTATGTGGGAGACATTTGTAAAAACATATTCATTTTGTTAAATACGAAAACGACTAAGGTATTCTGGGTCGTCCGGCATTCTCTTCTGCTACCTACTCAATAAAATTATCGCGATCCCTGGTAGTTACACGCTGAAACAGCGGTCATGGGTCCTCAAAAGGAAGGACGTATATTTTCTGTATAGAGAATGATTGAGCATCATGTTATTTTGTATTTTTGAACGTTAAATACAGTGTCTCAGAGGTGTACTGAGTTATTATTTCGTCCGTATTCCACTGTTCAGTCCATTCCCGTTTCTCTACATTGCCTGCATGTCCGAGACCTGTAGTTTTACTGCCGCTTTTTGCAAATGTTGTACTATATTTTATGTATACATATACTGGTGAGCCATGAAATGTGGTATTTATGTAAAATTTCATGAATGAAATGTAGAACATAGGTAAACTTTACATCTGTTGAAAAATGAAAGTTCAAATATGAATATAAGTGTTAATCATTTGTCGGAATAAATGTTAGTGGGAATTTCGGCAACAAAGAATATGGCTATAAAATCGAAGAATATTCTGGGTTAGAAATGCGAATTAAATGTGTCGAAATGAGGCGGCAATACAATTTATTATGCCTCTATTTAATATTTCATTCATAATAATGCTATAACGGTCTGAATTCTATAAAAGATCCTATATTACAGGCATAATAGTTTTCATATATAACGATGAAAAGTATTGAAGGATAAACGGAAAAGATGAATGAAAATAAAAGAAGTTAACGTTGAATTAAGCAAGGCCAGTTGTTAATTGATTTTCAATAACAATTTAATTTTGATTCGTATTTAGCTTGTCTTCATTCTAATAGGACTAAATATTTGTAACTATCAGTAATAATAAAAATGGAACGCATTAAGTAAAAATTCTTTCCTTTCTCTTACATGATATGTCAATTATCCGAATTTCAGACAATAGGCACACATGTTGGAATTGAACTTTTAGCGGCCCACTACTTGCACAAATGATAAAATTATATAACGATAATTGCACGTGAACATCTTAGCCGTTGGGAGGGCAGTGGGCGTGTTGGCAAGTGCGAGGACGAGGAGTGGGAGGGGGAGGGCGCCCCTGGACTCCGCCGCCACCGCCCCCTGTGCAGGAGCAGCTTGCGCGCGAGAAGCAGGTGAGCGGCCGTGTGCAGCTGCAGGTATTCTACCACGATGAGAAGCAGGAACTAGTGGTGTCGGTGCTGGCCGCCGACGACCTGGCTCCACGTGAGGACACTGGCTATGGATCCCTCCCGGAAGCCTATCTCAAGATGCGCCTGCTCCCCATCACGTAAGTACTGGCATTGCCTAATGCTCTCTTCCTTTCCCCTTGCCCGAGCAAATTGGAAGGCTCTTCTTACTTCTAAACCGCGCAGGTAACAGTGATCGACTTTGGCCAGTTGGCTTATAATATTGTGTTTTCACGATTGTGTTCTGCCGCTTTCAGGGTCACGCTTCAAGAATTACCTTTCCAGCGTGGTTATTGTAGTCGACTAATTGTTTCAAACCGTTTGGATATACATTGAAGTTTTACACTTTTAAAACAACTAAAAATCTGCAAAAGAACGAAACGAAAATTTAGAAGATGGTGAAAGTGCATACCTTTATTCGTGTATACATGACCGACTTATCGTATATCCTCTAACTTTGGCTAGGTCAAACATAAAGGCACATACAAATCCAGATGGAACTTTTCACAAGTAGTTGAGAAAGATCAATCACAAACGTTTTTAGTTACATCTAAATGTCCCGCTTATTTGCTGCCTACAAGTTATTAACTGCTTTAATTAGTGATACAAATTAAGAGTTATCTGAATAACATGGGTAACTACAAAGATTAGGAAGAGTTTATTACAATATTTGTTCACTACTATGGACTAAAGTTTTCTGGAGTAGAAAGCGTTATTAAAGCATGAAGAGCATACTTAAAAATATGATTTCAACTTAGTTTCACTCATTTCATAGTAATTAATATAAAATATATATTTAAATGTCAGGTAAGTTCAAGAAGGCCCTGAATATAAATTAATAGTTATAAATGAATGGGACATATTTCAGAATGATCTAGATCGACAGGAGCTGGGGAGACCGGCGCTGGTTGGCTTAAGAGGCTGGTTGGCACACAGGTTCCTGTATTGGCCACGTACTCCCTAGCCTTCTGTTACGTGTTCTTCAAGACCTAATCAACTTTTCCTATGAAAAGTTGGCTCAGTATGATCTCACGTGTCAGTATGATCAGTGCAACGATGGAGCAACAGTGATCTCAAATATATTTTAGAGCTTGGAGAGTAATACTTTCCTGGTTCATTGGTTGGCGTCTGTAACATAGAGAAGGAAAGATTTTGCTTTTGTTGCCAGTGTAAGGCTGTTTTGCGAGACCAAACGATGATAAACATTTATGCATATATTGTTGAAAAATTTTCAATTTCGATATTGATTTAGTATTGTATACTCTAAACAAATCAGTGTGCCAACCTACCAAATGCTTGTGCCAACCTACTCCTATGCGTATATGCCAACAAACCTCACAAGTGAGGTGGATTGGCACATATTGGTTTGATGACCTTTAACGATTATAAAAGTTTAAAGCCTAATAAATCCAATAAGTAGAGTTTCCACTAATACAATCAAACTCGTCAAAACTACCGGGGTAGCGTAAAAATTAAAAACTACAACTGATGGCAATCAGTTCCGTATTCCCCTATTATTCGAGCTGGTGTTTCTTCTCGACTCTATTTCTGTCCGACAAATTGTACTTATTGTTACTTAATACTCTTACAAAAAGCCAACTGGAATGGAAATTACAGCCAATAAACGTACTTGTTATATACGGAAGACATGAAGATGTATTTTTTGTCCGGAGAAAGCTTGCAATCCTTGACTGACACAAGAAGGGTATTAATGTGTAAGATTCATCTTTGGCGCTTTTGAAACACACAAATGCATTAATAAATATCATTTGAGGTCAATTTCAATGGCGTTGCTCTCTGAACTTTGAGGAGCGAGTTGTGATAAGCTCGTCTTCGCTGGCAACTCCCTATTTTTGCTTGTGGGACTCACTTGGCGCTGAGACTATCATTTTCGCCTTTACTTGTCACTTACTTGTTAATAATTATTAAATTTCTGATTTTAATGAGACAAAATATGCCTGTAAATTAATGTAAAGCGTCGGTAAATGTAATCGCAATTAATGTCGGATAATCGCCGTTGCTAACCAAATGCTAACTTGCGCTCCGTGAAGTCACAGAAGTTAAGCAATTCGAGACTTTGTGGGTTCCTGGTCGGGTGACCGTTTGGGAACTCTGAAATCTAACGGTGCTGAGCCCCTGGTTAAAGGGATAAACGGCAATTACCGACTAAATTAATGGTGGATTCCTCCATTACTCCATTCGCTCAATGCCGCAGAAAAGGCTTCGAGACACGTTGAAAAGCCGCAACTTTGTGGATTAGTATTCCCACTTGCAGTTTAAAACTAGGCATAATGTATGTGTGTAACGACAGGCCTCCTTCATGGAAGCCTTCGGCCACTTAGTAGTGCACGGTTGGTCATTCGATCTGGAACGGTCTCTGTTATGTTCAGAATAATTGCACGCTTTACATACACAAACATTTATTGTAATCACTTGCCGAAAGTACAAAGGTTACAATTCCAAAGTCCAAAGAGCGTACCGAGTCACAATCCAAAATCTAGAAACCAAAAGTCCGGGAGATGTACCAAGAAACAAGCAATGTCGTAATAAGAAATCCACTGTACAATCTCCTCGTCGACTTCACTGGGCGCACTGTCACTAACGCTCTCTACTCAACTCAATGGCCAATTACTCGTACTTCTCAGCTGGCGGCGCTCGCTCTTAAAGCGGGCGGCGCTGGAGACTCGCTGCTGCGAAGCTGGCTCTCCGACGCTCGCTTTGGGGGGCGTGCTTCACAGCCGCGACACCTCCCCTCTTGAAAGCGTCGGTACGGTGCAAAACGTACCGGCGTCTTGTGGACCTCCTTGGTGCTACCGCCGGAAGTTCCGGCGTGGGCGGCGGCGGCTCTGTGGGCTGCTCCTGTAATGGGGCGTCATGAATCAGTTCTCTCATAGCTCTTTCTCCTATATTTCTTTCGGAGCCTCTTCCTAATGTGTCTACCGGCTCCAGCGTGTACCTGGGGCGCAATTGTCCCTGGTGTCTCACCACCGTTTTGCTATATGTCAAAATTTCATATACTTTACTCCCTCGGGTTTCTATAACTACTCCAGGCCACCAGGCAGGTTCCTTTTTAAACGAGGTACAATAAACTTTGCTGCCTACCTGGAATTTCGGCTGCAACTCCTCTTCCTTGTGACTGTTACCTGGTACTAGCAATGACAGCAGTGACCTATGCTGCCGGCCATGCAGAATCTCTGCCGGGCTCTTCCCTTCAGGTCCAGGTAGCGTCCTATATGTTGCCAGCACCCGCATCAGCGCCCTGCTCTCTCAGCTCCGGCGTCCTCGCCTTCGCATTGCCGTTTTAGAGTGCGAACGCACCGCTCCACCTCCCATTAGACTGAGGTGGAAAGGCGGTGCACATATGTGCTTGATGCCGTTGGACCTACAGAATCGAAAAAATCTTCTGATGTGAACTGGGGTCCGTTGTCGGACACCAGTGATTGCGGCAGTCCTCTGTCACGAAGATCTTCCAGGCATCTATCGTCGCCGCGGCCGTGGTGACTCCCATCTCCACTATGAATGGGAAATTGGACAAAGCATCAACTACCACTAGCCACATTTTCCCCCAAAAAGGACCGGCAAAATCGACGTGCACTCTCTCCCAAGGCGCCTCAGGTGTCGGCCACGAGTGCCAATCCTGCCGCGGGGCGGACTGATTCATTTGGCACGCGTTGCAACTCCTAACCAATTCTTCTATGTCAGAGTTCATTCCTCGCCAATAGCAGTGGCGCCTAGCTAACTGTTTTGTACTCACAATCCCCCAATGTCCTTGGTGTAACAATTCCAGTACCTGCTTCCTCAGGACTCTCGGTATCACCACCTTTGCTCCTTGCTCACTAGCTAGTAATAAAACTCCTGACTTAACTGATAAATCGTCCCTTTATTATCCACGCAGTGCTACTCTTTCGCAACTCCTCGGCCAACCTTTCCTCACATATTCTCTAACCACCCGCAACTCCTTATCCTGGTCCGTAGCTGATGCAATCGTTGCGGCTGGGATGGGGAAATCCTGTAGCACCCCCAAGTCTTCTAGATCGACTTGCTGGCATGCTTCTTCCGATTCATCAAACTCCACGTCTGGACCGACTGGTAATCTAGACAGCGCATCCGCGTTGGCGTGCTGGGTTGTGGGCCTATAATGAATTTGATAATGGTAGTCAGTCAAAACAAAGCCCACCTTTGCAGCTTTTTTGCCATACTTTCCGGCAACTTCTTACCCATATGAAACAACTGTACCAACGGCTTATGGTCCGTGATAATATGAAATTTGGACCCATAAACGTACTCATTGAACTTTCTAACCCCAAAAATTACTGCTAAAGCCTCTTTCTATCTGGGAGTAATTTTTTTGATGCTTGTTTAATGACTTGGACGCGAAAGCGATGGGGCGCTCTACACCGCTTCATCCTTTTGTGATAATACTGCCCTACTCCATAATCTGATGCGTCAGTCGCAATCGTGGTCACCTACCGGATATAATGGTTAAGCTGTGTCGCTTCAACAATAGCTTTCTTCAATTTACCCAGTGCCACCTCACATTCTGGTGACCACACAAATTTAACGCCCTTCTTTTTTAATGCATTCAAAGGGGCTGTAATCGAAGAAAAGTTCTTAATAAACTTGCTGTAATAGTTTATCTTTCCTACCAAAGCTTGAAGCTCCTTCACATTCTTGGGAGCAGGGAGGTTTTTTATGGCTTCCACGTGGTGCTGCGTTGGCTTAATACCAGATTCCGTTACTTCATGGCCTAGGAATGTTACCTGTTGCTTGAAAAATTCACATTTCTTGAAATTCACTTTGAAACCCCACTCCGCCAAAAGTGCTAACAATTCTTTTAAGTTCCTAATATGTTCTTCCCTGTTTTTGCCTGTTACGATGATATCGTCCAGGTAGTTAATGCATCCACTCACTTGTGACGTTATCTGTTCTAGAACTCTCTTGAAAATGGCCGCTGCTGAAGCAATTCCGAAAGGCAATCTATTATATCTAAATAGCCCCAAAGGAGTGTTAACCACTAATACTTTCTTTGCTTCCTCATTGAGGGGAATTTGCAAGTATGCATCTTTTAAGTCTATTTTAGTGAATTGCTGACCACCTGCCAATTTGAAAAATAAATCTTCCGGCTTGGGGATCGGATATTGTTCAATTTCTAGTTGGTCGTTCACCGTGCTTTTAAAGTCACCACATAAACGCACATCCCCATTGCTTTTTGACACCACCACTAACGGCGTAGCCCAACTGCTTGTTGTCACTTTCGTAACTATTTCCTGTTCCTCTAACCTTTTCAACTCAGCTTCTACTTTTTCCTTAATGACCCACGGCACCGGCCGTGCCTTAAAAAAATCTAGGCTTACATTTTCTTTAACTTAAGTTCCGCCTCAAATTTTTGCATTTTCCCAATCCGGCTGAAACACCTCAGAAAATTCATTTTCAGTTCATCTACCAATGTTGACAGTTTTCCTGTTGCAGGGTGAACACATTATCCACGACTCCTAAACCAATTTTCTCGAAACTGTCTAGGCCCAGAATGTTCATTACGTCATATCTGTCCACTACAATTACTTCCAAAACTGCTTTTCTGCTCTTATACACTACTGGAATTTTCACTTTTCCTATTACTTTAATGGGATCTCTACCAAATCCGAAAACTGGCTTCCCTACTTTTTTCACCTGGGGGGAACCTAATTTTTTATAAGTTCTCAAGATTTACTAAAGTAACCGTTGCGCCTGTGTCCACCAAAAATTTCACTTTATTTTTTCCCAATTCTAAATCTAGGATCAGCCTATTTTGTCCCTTGCTATTTAGCACTTGGTTCACTGCGTTGATATCCATCTCCTCTTGCTCTACTAATTTTCTTCTTTCCCGCCTTTCTAACTTAACCTGCCAACACACTTCCCTTATGTGGCCCACTTTATTGCACTTGAAGCACTGTGCTTGCCTAAACCTGCACTGCCACCTCTGGTGTGACGTCCCACAGTATTTACACGACTTCCTTATTCCGTTATCGGCCCTGTAGTTGCTGCCACTATTCATGCTACTACGCGCACTGCTCTGGTTATCTAACCGCTGCTGATAACGCGGTGCCCTCTGACGTCACTCCGCTCGCTCGAGCTGGAGGTGTCCACGATCGATGGCGCCGCGGCCGGCTTTATCTTGCGCTCCAAGGTTTTACTCTCACTCCTGCTGTTATCGCGGCGGCGCTGTTCCCCTGAGCCTGCTTGCATAACCTGATTATCGGCCGCGATCTGCCTTGCAGCCTGAGTTGTAACCTCAAAAGTCGTCGCTAATCTGCGGATTTCCTGCAGCGACGGGTCACTACTGTTAAGTGCTTGCATTCTGATGCCGTCCTCGGGTGTATGCAGAATTACTACATCCCTGATTAAAGTTTCTGCGTAAGATTGTTTACAACTCTCAGATTGACACCTAAATTCACAGTTCTTAGCTAGCCCGTTCAGTTCTGTTATCCATTCGGCATGCGTATCTTTTTCCCTCTTTCTGCACTGAAAGAACGCATACCTGGCCGCGACCACATGTGGTTTCCTCTCATAATGCTTGTCTAACATAATTTTAATTTCTGACCACTTGAGTTTATTAATCTCGTGCCCGGTACATAACTTCTTTAACAGTGCGCAAATCTCACTACCGCCATAACTAAGAAACGCTGCCCTCTTATTCTCTTCACCCCGACCCCACAAAAATCCAATGTTGTTCTAGCCTTTCCGTAATCACTCCAATTCTCTAATTGTGGCTTGAAAGGGTCAAAAGGCGCAGGCAGTTGCTTGCCTTGGTTCTGACTCACCGCCTTCAGCGTTTCTAGTTGCGCTAAATGCTGCTTGGCCTGCATTTCTAACATCTGCTGCATAAACTGTTGCTGCTGCTGTTGAATAAACTGCAGCACTTGCGCCAACTCCGGTTGAGCTGGTGCGCTCGCCATCTTCTACTCGTAGTAAATACCACGGTCTCTGTTATGTTCAGAATAATTGCACGCTTTACATACACAAACATTTATTGTAATCACTTGCCGAAAGTACAAAGGTTACAATTCCAAAGTCCAAAGAGCGTACCGAGTCACAATCCAAAATCTAGAAACCAAAAGTCCGGGAGATGTACCAAGAAACAAGCAATGTCGTAATAAGAAATCCACTGTACAATCTCCTCGTCGACTTCACTGGGCGCACTGTCACTAACGCTCTCTACTCAACTCAATGGCCAATTACTCGTACTTCTCGGCTGGCGGCGCTCGCTCTTAAAGCGGGCGGCGCTGGAGACTCGCTGCTGCGAAGCTGGCTCTCCGACCAGCTCGCTTTTCGGGATTGGGCGGCGTCTTGTCGCTCCGCCGCCTCCGCTGCCTTCCCTGACCGCCGCTGAGCGCTGCTTTTTAGGCGCGCTCTTTAAACGTGCTTCACAGCCGCGACAGTCTCCCCATTGGAAAGCTGACCATCTGCAATTCCCTTTGGCAGTTGAGAAGCAGGCGATAACATAGAAAAGAATGTCGTAATACCTTCGCTGAGGGGAAAACTTAAATTGAACGTTCATAGTAATTAATGTAAAATATGTATTTAAATGTCAGGTAAGTTCAAGAAGAGTTGTAAGTAGATGATAGAGAGATTGTCCATTTTAATGTTCACAGCGGTACTGGGCATTAGAACGTGTTGCCATTAGACACTAGGTTTTGTTACGATTTAAATTCACATTTAATAAAAAATGGAATTGGCAAAACATTTTTCATTTTACCAACATATTATTCTGGTATGCAGCATTACATATATTTACAGTCCCTGGCTATATTATTGTGACCACCCGCAAAATTTCATAGTTCGTTTGCTTTCCCCTCGTTTTTTAAGATAAAAGTGAACTTCAATGAATTGATGTTTTTAAATAGTGGCAACCCTTTTGTGAATATTTGGTATCAATTATTTTTCCTATGACAACACTGACTCTGTGGATGGCTACATTGGTCTTAGATGTCAATGGCCTGCAGATTTTTCTTGTGGAGTTTTTGTGGAAAAATTGTTATTTTTGCAAAATGTGCAAGTTGTTTCGGTACGCTTATCTAATATTTATAGTTTTTATCATGGATTTTCGTAATTTGAAGGTTTTTTTTTGATAAATTTGTACATTTTATAGCTTTTTGCGTTACTTTACCTAAACCTAAGTTTTTTGTTCTATAATAAGTAATTGGAAGGCCAAAGAACATGTCACCAAAGAAAAAGAGATAAATTAAGGCTCTAATATAACTTCAAACCCTTTCACAACGCTAAATTGCTAAAAAAACTTCAAGCTTCTAAGAGATCAATAGCAAACATTACTAGAAAATTAGACAATGGCGACGGTTTGTAACCAAAACGTGTGGACAATTGTGGTCGAATCTTATCAGCACGTGGCCTACGAAAATCGACCGAAATTCGAAGGAAACATAGAATAGGAACCGCTGAAACTATAACATCTAAGTTGTGCGAAACTGGAGTTGACTTATCATCGCGGATACTATGGCGGCGTTTAATAAGAGCTCAATTTCAGCTCCCGCCGTCCTGTTAAAAAGCCATTGCTGACTAAAAAGTGGAAGAGAAAAGACTAGAATGGATAACGAAATACAGAAAATTTAGATTGGAGAAAGATGGGACATAGGTTTCATTATATTATTAAATATATAACATATCGTAATTGTGTAAGTTGCAATCTGTTCTTTCTTGTTCACGTTTGCTTCAGTGACGAGAGTACGTTTGAAATTCTATCACACCGCCATGGCACACCGCCAAATCTGTAAAGATATTACTGTCAGACAGTGGAGTACCTCTTCTGGATTGATCGGGTAACTCCCCTGATCTCAATCCTATTGAGAGAACACATGAAAGTTCCTGAAAAGAGAAATATCTAAGAAAAAAGTTACCAATAAGATTACTTCAGTCGAAAAATAATTTTTCATTGGAACGATTATGATAAATTGAAAATAAAATGCTTTAAATTACAATGATAGCATACCACAGCGAGTGAGGGCATTCATTACTAAAGGGTGGTTATTCAAAATATATAATGTATATTTATACTAGTAACATATTTTTTATTGTAAACTTATTGTAAAATAACTAATTTGTTAATGAATTAATGATTTACATTCGTATTTAATCATTCATTGCCCAAACGTTTTATACATGAATTAAAAATGCACAAAATACCTAGTGGTTACAATAATATAGCCAGGAAATATAATAAGATTTTAGTACAGAAACATTTAACAGAAAGTACTTCAGGTAAGGTGGTTAATTTAAATTAAAAAATTAAAAGGTAGACTATGTGTAGGCAAGAAAGTGGTAGCCATTTTGTCGACTGCTATGTGTGAGAACGGGAATGGTGAAAAATTTCATAGTCATTTTATTAATATTTTTCTGTTTGTTATTCGAAACTCCTTACCGGGAACGGCGACTTAGTGCATCAACTAACGTTACTGCAGTACTTCTGAGCGGGAGGTCCTAGGTGCGAGTCCCAATGGCGGCAGGATTTTCCACCTAGCTTTTCAGGTAGGTCGAATTCAGACGCTGTCTGGAGGAGAATTCTAGCGGCCGGCTGCTCTGATCGGTAGTTTTTCGTGGTTTCTCCGAGCAGGACTCAATCAAACGAGCCACGAACTGCGCTTCCTTCCTCTTCCTTGTCCTATTCTCACCTCTTACACACACACTTACACTGACATGCACTACACTACCACAAATGCCGGGAGACCGGTCGGGGACTTAGAACCCGCCCCGGGTTGGGCGGTGCCCGCTGGTGGGAGATAGCTGGTTGGGGTAAACCCCGCTAGTCGACTGTAGGTCGGCGCCGGGTCTCGCCATCCAGTGGGGAAAGATCACCACCACCTCTCTATAAAAACATACACCACACTTACGGGACTAATAACCTCAGTAGTTGACGTGTCCGGAATCACTAACAATTAATCAATCAATCGAAACTCAGTATTGAAAGATTGCTTAAAAGCCCGGAGAACCTTTTTGGCTAGCAGCTTTGGGGAACAAACCGTGTCGCATCGCGCCGTCACCGCCATCGTGCATTGCCGTTCCATTCGCTGTCAGCATGGCGTGAAGGCGACTCCAGGCATTTGGCATTGGGCCAGTAGCGAGCGACCGCTCGCTTTTGGTACTCGATTGGGTAGTGTGGATGGGTTGCTTATTGTTTGCCGAGTGAAAACACTCGGTGCTCGCCTTACCCCCTACCGCATATCGGTCCTTTGGACACATGAAAGGAAGCGAACATTTCTCGAGCACCTCGACCAATCGGGATTCGGTGAGCGGTTGCTCGCTACTTTCCCAACGCTGAATGCGAATTCGCCTTAAGGCAAAGCATGTCACGAGCTACGCGGCTGCGAATTGTAAGATTAAATCATCAATAAAATCATTTGCGACCCTCCAAAACATATTCGACACTGTATTTTTAACGATTTTAGACTTCTCAGAATTATAGTTTTAAATAGCTTTTACAATACAATGGCACGTTACTTAAAACACTGACGGCGGGTTGAAAGAAAAGCGTCCTGTAACATTTTATTCCGTCGTAAGCAAACGGATCTTTAAAACTACTTGGTCCTTTAAAGAGTAGGTCGTTTCAAAAGTGACATTTAACGAACCGTTTACTATTCCTTCTGTAAAAAGAAAAACATGAAATGAACTATAGTTTTGAAGGTTTGTAGAACTTATTTGAAGAAGTCCAAAGCCTCCTACTCCTTCCACGGGACTGTCTTTGACTGTACAAACTTCCTTCGAACTCTCTCGTCTCGTCAGGTTGTTCATCTCGTGCAGATCTCGTGGTTATTCTGTTTTGTGCTGTCATTGTACGCGTGTTTTAGCGAAAATTATGGAATTGCATGAATCTGCCACAATGGAGAAAGTGAAACGTGTTAGAGGGGAAAATTTTTCAGAAAGAGAGAGCATGGAAATACAAGAGTACACAAAAAGTAAGATATTACAATAGTAAAAAGATGATTTTTAAGTGCTGAATTAATTTCCATGTGTCTCATCTAACCTTAATTTTCAGGTTAATATATATAAAACTGGTAGTGGTGGTGCTAGCAATGAGGCTGTAGATCCTGTACACGAGAGGGTTGTAGGACTAATTAGGGAGCAAGTCACTCCGTTGCCCAACGAATATGATAGTGATGCAAACTATGACTGTGAATCGCTAGTGAATAATTTCGAGTTACCAGTGTGTGAGATGGATGTACCTCAAGCAGTGGATGTCCCGTGCGAGATTAATGTGCCCGAAACACTGGAATTCAATAGTGAAATTAACCCGATTGTAATCGAAGTTCATCAAATTAATGGGCAAAACATTCACAGGCCTAAGTACGAGTGGTGAGAGTGAATTCAATTCTGTATTTAAGGAGCCAAATGTACCTCCACAATCCAGACCTGACAGCAGACACACCTCGCAGTTCTGGAAGCAAACGCCAGAGAAAAACTTTAAGTGTTTTTAAACGTAAGTACGATAAAGTTGAGCAAATGGCTACGTCACAGACGAGTAAAAATACAATAAAAGGACTTCACATGACGAAAATCAAATTGAAATCAAATTCACATGACATGAAATCAAATTAAAAATAAACGAGAAAATTGAAAATAAGAGAAGAAGAACTGGAAGCAAAAAGTGGAGTTTGAAAGTGGACTTGGAAATAACACGGGAAAAATTACGCGAGATGAATAATCAATGACATCTTAATATTGTATATTGACTCTTAACCTTGAATAAATTTTAAATTGTTCTTGTATATTCCCCATCCAGTGTTTGAATGTTCAGTGTTTCTCACATGTTCTCTCAACCATTGTTTCATTTTCTTTTTAAAAGGTAAATCAAATGCTTTTTTATGTAATATATAATTTTTTGCTTTTTGATTTAACTTAACTGGAGCATGTTTATTTGCATGTTTGTTGTATATTTTTTGCTTTTTGTTTTAACTTAACTGGAGCATGTTTATTTGCATTTTTGTTGTATATTGAAAATATTACAATTAAATTCGTAACCTTCTGACATTAATTTTCCAGTAAACTTTTAAGTATTTTCTAAACATTTCCCATGGCTTATCTCTCCTGTAATTTATATCTCATATTTGAAGGTTTAAAAATGTTTTTCACCAGTTTTCTGATTCGAGTGAAGTTGTAACAGGTGGTACTTAGGACGAGGTATTCACAAAAACTGAAGGTGAATTGAAAGGGTTTGCAAGTTGGCAGAATAATAATTGAGTTTTAATTGTAATAAAACTTTTGGTAGCTAAAATTAGTGTCTCTGCAAATGGTTTTTTAAGATTTCATAAAAGACCAAATTCAAAATGGATTGTTTGATGAAATGTTTCAATAAAACAAGGTACTTGATTTTGTATTTTATAAAATTGGAATAATATAGTGAAAAACGGTTATTGAAGCTTTATTATGCATTGTTTTATTATATAGTTTTGTATAGCTACTATTTTATTTCGCTTATATATTGTCTGGATGATTTTTATGATTTTACTTTATACATTTTACAAATATCAACCTACTGTAACTCTGCTAAAGCAGGAGGCCTTTTCCCCTATACAGGATGTTGTAGACTAATAATAATAATAATAATAATAATAATAATAATAATAATAATAACAATAATAATAACAACGTTAATGAATCAAACCGGTTTTCTTAATACTTCTAAAAACATTTATTTTAATTTACGTGCATATGCCATTATTATCAATAATGTTCCAAATTACCATCTGGCAAACACAGTATTAATTAGTGCTGATCTTGTTGCATTTCCATTGTAAGGAATAGGATCTACAGGCACATCATAATCTTCTTCAATATCGTCACAACCAGGTCCATTTCTTCAATATCGTCACAACCAGGTCCATTGTCATAGTGATCATTAGCTATGTTACGGAGTACAGCTGTTCCTACAATGGTTGCCACTGCGGTGCTGATCTTTGTTCTCATTTCCAATGCCAAGACAGGTAATCTCCTCTTCCAAACACCAAATAACCTTTCTACAGGATTTCTTGTAGCTAAGTGACTGTCTTGGTAGTTTCGTTCAGCTTCTGTAGTGGGATGAAGTGGTGTCATTAAATAATTCCTACAGGGGTAGCGAGTATCCCCCAAAAGAAATGAGTTGGGATATTCATTGTTTTCAAATTTTGCACGTAACAGACACGCATCAAATATAGTACAGTCATGAACAGATGCTACAATGCCAACGTGCTACAACATCTATTATCCTTAGGTCTGGTGTAAACACGGCCTAAAATAGAAAAATAACCTTTTTTGTTCCTGTATAACTCACTCAAGCGTCTACCAGGACTTTCTATTTTCATATGGCTACAGTCTATAGCATCAATCACATTAGGAAAGCCTCTAATTTTAAAGAAATCCTCATTTGGTGGCTTCTTTTCTTCAGGTATATAAATGAATATTTCTCTCAAACGTGCGATACTTTTGGTCAGAGATTTTATTATTCTACACACTGTGCTCTTATGAATACGAATGCGGGCTCCTAGCACAGTCTGAAACGCTCCTGTTGCTTAAGAGCGCAATGTAATAAGTAATTGAGTGCTAGAGAACACAGCCATACTTCTTGAAGTCAGCTTCTCAATGCTAGGCTCTATTATTTCCAGGACAGCTATGAATGCATCTTTTGACAACCAAAACCTACACTTAAAATCAACTTTGTTGAAATCTTCGAGAGGATTTGATCTATCCCGGAATGTTCTTGGCCTCGGAAGATGTTGCAACAAGTCCAATATAACCTCTTCGTCAGATGATTCTGTAATGAATAATATAACAATAGTTTCAAGCACCAGCCAATTTCTCATTGCTAACATGTTATCAATTAATACAGGATTCCACTTGCCAGAAGATGACATTTTAAGAAAATAAGATAAGTATTGTGATGAACCCGACCTGCCGCATACGGCAACCCACGCATGTGAGCAATGCGCGTAGCACGCGGTCTGGTCACCTCACAAAAGGGGGGAGAACACCGTCACACCGAAGTGTGTCGGTAATCAGCTGACAGGTGTGCGCGTTAAATTTATAAATGAAGGGCGCCAAACGGGCACTTACCTGTCACCTGGCACCGGCAGATGAGAACCTCAGGGGTGAGCACTCTTGAATGAGGGCATGCACTGGGTCCACTTCTACTACTACTTTACAATAATTACAAAGTTATGCTCCATTTTAAGTGTCAATCGCCTGAATGGCGAGAACACGTTTATTGCTTTTTTCTAATACAATTTGGTCGGAAAGTCTCTTAAATTAAACTCTATATTATTTTTTTTACATTAGATGACTCTTTTTTGAATGTCTTTAGAATTAGTACAAAATGATAGTCGTTGATTCTACCTCTTTCGATGATTTCACATCTGTGGTCGTCCTCAAAACAAACGCTGTGGCGAACCGCGTTGTAGCAAGGCGCAGCCAGCCGGAAGCAGCAATACGTGCGGTGCTAGCGTTCCTTCCCGTTCCAATCCTTCGCAGATCCGCCGCCCGTAGTCGGGAAATGGATGAAATGCGCTCCGATCGGTGGGGAGGAGGCCGTCAAACGCCACCCTACTCCGTACCAGGTCAGCCTCGATAACTCGGCTGTACAATCGATCTTTACGGATCAACGCCGGCCCGTTGAAATGGAATAAATTCCAGTTTGTGCTTTCAAACGGGGCGGTCTGCACTCCGTTGGTCGGCCAACACTAATCGCTGGCTCCAACTACCTCTCCTCAACACAGCAGTCTCTTTTCTATGCCGTTCTCTTGCCTTCTATCTGTCTTCTGCCAAAAATCCTACTCTCTCGAGCTTCCTGCGTCGCATCCCCACTCTCTTTTCTAATTTCACACATCGCTCCTTCACGTGATCGGAATTTTAAATGTTATTGGTCGAAATCTCAGTTTCTAGAATATTCGGCGCGAGTCGGAAGCCGATAGGGCATTTTCTAACTAACGTCATTTTCTGGGCGCCTGATTGGTGGTCTTTGTTGTGCGTGTGTTTTGGCCAGTACACCAGAGATGAACAAAGCAGTCCTTTCTGCTGTTTCCGGGATTATATGAGTCCTATGGGATTACTTAAACAGTAACCGGGATCTCTATAATTCACTTGTTCCGGTGCCTAGTGTAAACGTGGGCGGGCAGTCGCCCGCTCTTTGCCTGAAGGGCTGTCCCCGGGAGACAATCTCACCCTAGTCGTAAATCTTTGAATAGAACGACAGGCACGTGTTCGCGCGTCTTGCGCTGAGCCGTGTCAAATCAGGGACTGTCCTAATTGGCGTGACCGAGGGGGGAGTTTTGGGTCCGGCGACCAGCAATGGCCTCATTGCAGTATACAACTATCAGCAAAACGCAGAGTAGATTAGTAGCAAAACGTAGCTGTAGATTTGATGCATGTACGCGTTCGTAAGGTTAACGAATGGTTATCAGTTTACAGGTCCGATTTTCAATCTGTAACTTAAAGAGTACTTTAACGAATCAGTAAACTTAAAGAACGTTCTTGCAACGCTTTTTTCTGTTACGACAACACTTACAGGACCCAAAGCGTTTAACGATTCTTTAAATACGTTCATGCAACCCACTGTGAGACAGAGAATAGAACTTTATTAAGGAGAGGTTGTATCTGTTAATCCTTTTCACTAGTGGTCGTAAAACACCGTATACTTTCTCGCATTATTTCTAAATTTTTATTTTCCGAAAAGTCAGAGAGTTGAACGATAATGGTACGCGCTATACTTGTAAGCATCTCTTATTTTGTCCGTGTAAAAAATCTGAAGAAAAAAATTGTAGCGATTTTGAGAAAAGTTTTTCTATAAATTGCATTAATTTCAAGGCCAATTTACGCGAAATATACTTTTTCAAAAAATTGTACAGGGCCTTTTTTATTGAACTAATTTTTAGCAACACATTTGTCTAAGGAAAACATTTCCATCTTCAATTTTATAGTTTTGAAATGTGAACCTTTTGCACTTTTCGAAAATACGGAGAGTTTGGTGAGAATTAAACTAGCATCTTATTTTCTATAGATACTTGATAGTGATGAGGAGAAAATTTAGTTTTTGAGAAAAAATTGTTTAAAAAAATTAAAATTGCCTTTTCGCACAAAATTACTAGAAAACTACTCATATTTAATTTCAGATAAATATAGTTTCTGCCATTTGATTTTGCAGCCTGGTGGCAGAACACAATAGTTTACATACTTTACAATTACAATTAAAAAATTTACAATGTATTTATACGTTCATAATACACATACATATTTTTTATTAATCATAATAAATATAAATAATTATGACTATCCTATATTCCAATATTTTTACTACGTGGTTTTCTAACTACACCTAACTGAATTTCTTCACGATTCGCGGCACATCATTCTTTCTCATTTTATGTTTCCCTCTACAAACAAATCATACCAACCCTTTATTGCATAACATTAATAACACTGGTCAACACATATTTTGGTGCCTAAGATATTAAACTTTTTCTCGGTATTTCGATGTCACTGATTGCAAAAAAATGAATTAGTTTTGTCCTATGAGCTCTAGTTTTGTAACAACAGAATTATCATTATATACCCCACTTCCACAGTGAGTGTGTGCTAGACTTTAGAAACATCAATGGCATGTGAATATTAAATATTTACTTTAGTGGTGTTAACTTGTTGTAAAATAAAATACGTTTGTTTTGTAACTGTAAATGACGTAATTTATCATCGACATGTTTTAAAAATTCACAAAATCAACTATTTATTCAAGACTCCAAACTTTTTTTAAATAGGATATTTTGAACGCTAGAAACGAAACTAAAGCAATGTGGAACATCGTAAAAAATACGACCACGTCATCAAGACTTTTCGTAGGGAATGTTGTTTTAAAATAAAAAGAGAAACAAGTAATCCAGAAAAAGTTGCGAATATCTTCAACCAAAAATTTTCTAGAATTGCGGTTGATCTCACGAAGGGGCTAAAACCACAAAATTCAAAATCATATGCTTCTCAAAATAATTTCGGCACGATGTTTACTTATGAAACTTCTTCCAACTAAATCCTCAGAATAGTCAGTACACTAAAAAAATAATATTTATGTTTTAGATAAATTTTCGGATTGTTTATTAAAACGTGTGCACCTGCAAATATACACCTATTAACTCACATTTTTAATGCTTCCTTGTGCACAAAAATATTTCCAGATATTTTCAAAACAGCAAAAATTAAGCCACTTTTTAAAAAAGTGAACAAAAATGAAATTCAAAATTACGGGCCAATTTCTCTTTTGTCAGTTTTCTCAAAAATATTAGAGACGCAAATGGAATGTACATATAACAGAATTAAACACTGAAGCTCATTATGTTATGCATTCAGAATTCTTTCTAATTCTGTCAACATCCATGCAGCTCGTTGCGAGTATTATGCAAATATACATTCCCACCTAATAGCGTTTTCCATTCGCCGCACTGGTGCGCACCCAGTGCGCACTCAGGGCAGCTTTCGTGTTCCATTCGCTAGGTTGCACCAGTGCAAAGAACTGCGTGTTCCATTCGCACATAGTCACGGACCCAGCGTCACGGACTAAACTGCACCGACGATCGCATCAGTGCAGTCCAGTGCACCGGGCCATTGTGAGGTTAGGTACGGAAGTTATCCATGCTGATTAGATTCGTGGTGAAATTTTGAAGGATGTTGATCTTTTGTCACGCAGAGATACTTCGAATGATGGAGTATATTATGTTGTGCAAGAAATGTCTTAAAATAATGTTTGTGATTTAAGAGTTCGGAAAATCAGATTGTGTTTTCCTAAAATGCAACCTTGAATTAACATATCCTCATAATATGTGAATACTCATATTAACAAATCCTGTGCTATTTAGAGACTAAAGTGTTTTAGGTTCTCAATTTCGAAACGCTAATAAAGTGAAAATAAAAATAGTGAACCTTACAAAATCATTCAAATATATATGCCAAGAAATGTTTCTCGCACGCCCATACATATACCAGCGGAAAAGTGTATGCTAATATTTTTATTGTTTTCAGTAATCAATTCTACAGAAGCCTTTCGGTTCCAAACCTTGTGTACAATATCGATCACTGGCAAATCTCGAAATATGAAATTACGACTCATACGCATTTCAAGTTTTCGTATTTTTTAAATAAAGAAATCACACGTTAATGATTTATGAGTTAAGAAGTAAGAATTACCAAAAGACTTCATAAAAATTATAATGATGATCATAATTCAAAATTGTTATTTTTCGAGTTCCATCAGTGTGACTGACCAAGAACAGCTGTGTATAATTGCACTGCGTAGGGCACAAGCACTGACTCAGTTCCGGAATCCATTTCATTCGTAGCTGCCCTACACGCGTGTGGGGCAGCACTATTGCGGAGCGATGACGTTTCTGCCCTGCACTAGGGTGGGTTTCAGCGCAAGAAATGGAAAACGCTATAACATTTGTCATAATATGGGGAAGCTCATCCTTTAGTGCCCAGACATTTAGATTGCACAATAAAATTATCCGAATAATGAAAAAATGCCATCCACTTGATCCCCGCAAATCTCTCTTCATTGAGCTTGCATTCCGCTGCGAGCAGTCGCACAGTACGGAGCTCCGCCTCGCCTCGCCTCGCCTCGTCTGTGCTGCGCTGCGCCTCGTCTCGTACCTGTGTTCTGTGCCAGTGTAAGATGAAGTGCTAGAATAATAGTGTTCATCAGCACTTCTGTGTGAGCTAATATTGCCAGCTATTAGTGCAACATTTTCATCAGACAACGCTGGCATAAGTCAGTGTATCGCAGATGCCCTCGTCCAGGTCTACCCGACTGAGGGCGAAATGGGGGTCGCTTACCCAGAAGGCGACGTCCGTGAAACATCACTGCAACATATTCCAGATCATCTACCACAACTTCAACTAGAACAGCAGTTACCTCAACCCCCGTCACATCAGCTTCACATGCTAAGTGGAACAACCCCACTTACCGACCACAACTCCACTTACCGACCAGCAACGCATTGTTGGCAGCCAGGAGGCCGCCTCAACAGACGTCAGCACGATGTCGCAACCGTCATAATCAGTCATCAAAACCAAAAAGCGGTCAGTCAGTGTCAGTGAAATCCCCATCGAAACAAAAAAGAAAAGTGTAGTCTCGAGTAATGCTAACGAGAACTCTACATCTATCCAGTGCTCTACAATACAATGTCCCCGTCGGGAACAGATTCGGAGAACTCGCTAATCTGAATCCCAACCCTGAAGATAATCGGTTCGAATATTTAAATGTAAATACGGACGATCACTCTTCGCAACCAGCCAAAATTCCTCCAATCTCTGTGGCGGACATAACCAGTGTACGCGAACTTATAATCGAACTTAAATCTAACGTCACAAACAACTTCATCACAGACGTGAAAAATAACAAAGTTAAGATCAAATCCAATAACCCTACGGACTTCCGTAAAATAATCAAATATCTCATACATACCCATCGTAAATTCCATTCATTCAAAGATCCATCGAACAAAAAATTTTCTGTCGTATTCAAAAACATTGAACAATCAATAACAGAACCAGAAATTTTGAATGACCTACAGCAACGCTTCACTTCAATAATCAGAGTCACCAGACTTCAAAAAGATGGCCTTCCAATCCCAGTAGTCGCTGCAGAATTCAACGGTTCTGAACCCATAGAAACTATTTTAACCATACATCAAATTTGCAATCATCGTGTAAGAATCGAAAGACGCAAAAAGCATAAAGGCCCCCTTCAATGCCAAAGATGCCTAGACTTTGTCTCTCACACCAAAAACAATTGTAACCACTCCATCACGTGTGCATTCTGTGCCGGGAACCATTAATCTCTGCTCTGCCCTAAGAAGAACGAATCTCCGGTGTGTGCGAACTGCAACGGGAATCACAAGGCCGACATAAGAAACACGAACTGCACCTACTACAAAGAGATATTAGATAGGAAAAGTACCTCTAAAAATAAAAATAATGAAAATCCACCAAACTCCAATGCTACTCCTCCCCTCCAAAATCAGTCAAGAGCCCATTTCCCGCCACTGCCGCAATCCCAGCCTATTCAAAACTTCACCCATGTTTCAAACACGAACAATCCACCTCCTAGCACATCGCAAAACACCCAAAATTCCAATCACCATACGACCCATTCCAATAATATCCAATATAATCACCCAATAATCACCACTATAATTAACTCCATCACCACCTGGATTATTAACTTCATCAACTCTCTAATCCCATCTATAATTAGTACTATCAGAAACCCATAAATCACAAAACAATGAAACCCATCCTAAATTGGAATGCAAACTCAATACTATAAAACGAATTCGTACATTTCCTTCATCATTACAACGTAGATGGTTAATATTCCCGAAACGCACTTGAGCAGAAAAAATAAATTATATGTTCCCAATTATAACGTATATGGGACTGAATAACCGAAACAAAAGGCGGGGGTGTACCATCGCAATCAAATCAATTCATGCGCATAACCAGGAAACTCCCCCGGTTCATACACCAGGCTTGAAACTATAGCGCCTCAATAATAATAAACAATAACTCTTTGAAGATCATAGTCGCATACAAACCCCCCTCAACAAATAATAAATACAAACCCCCAAAATCTATTTAATCTCAATGATAAAGTTGTGCTATAGTGACCTAAATTTGCCAAAACACAGTAACTGGGGATGCCAATAACAACCAAGATGGTAAAATTCTAGTCCAATTAGTAAACAATGCCAATATTAAAATTCTTCCCGGAGTGAACCCACTTACTACCCACAAGACCGTTCGAGCAAACCAGACATTCTCGACATTGGTCTAACAACACAAACTTAACTTTCATTTATCGGTAATATTCGAACTTGATTCTGACCATACCCCAGTCTTTCTTACTTCGCAGCAAATGTCCCTCAACATGCCCCTGTATCTAAACCAACGCATTAAAATTAACTGGGTAAGTTCACAAACAATAAAAAGTACAATACCCAAAATAAAAATACTAAATACTCCTTAAATAGATCAATCCGTTAATTTCTAACTGACCTCATCAACACAACCATCCAAAATTCTCAGTTGACTAACATTCCGAATACATCCACAAACACTACAATAAATTACCTCCGGAATTTTAAACGCTATATCGGTAAAGAATAAGACTAAAAGACTTGGGCTCAGCTAAGAACACGAGAATTAAAGAGAGAACTCAACCTAATCTCCAACGAGGTCAAACGACTTATCAGAAATCATAACAGCGAACAATATTATAAACTCATACAATCACTCAACACCAGTAAAAACACATTATGGACACTAAAAAGTTCTCAAGAAAAAAACACGGTCCCTCCTTTAAATACAACGACAGGCAAGGCCTTATCCTCACTTCAGAAGGCAGAAGTGCTCGCCATGCTTTTTGAAACCCACATTCTGTGAGAACAGAATGCCCACCGAAACATAAAATATTCTAAACCACAAAATTAAACTTCTTCGGTCCGTATCGAGAATAAATTTCATCTCCATTAAAATTTTCCTAAAATCATAAAGATTCTTCCTAACAAAAAGCCCCAGGCCCGACAAAATAAACAATTTGCATTAAAAACTACCACCAACGGCAATCGCGTTACAAATAACATATTCAATTCATGTTTCAGAATCGGATATTTCCCTAAATGGAAACATGAATTATCATCCCATAGCAAAGCCAAACAAAACCCCATCAAACCCGGAGTTACCCCAATCGCTTATTAACAACTTTTTCCCAAAAATATTCGAGGAAATCATATTGCGAAGACTAAAAAACCACCTATATTCAACCAATGCTATCCCAGGTACAGTTTGATTTACAGAAAGAATCTCACGCAACACCAGCTATTAAGAATTTCAGAGTACATTTATTCCGCTTTTAAAAAAAAAAAAAAAAAAAAAAAAAAAAAAAACCACTCCATAGCTCTATTTATTGATATTACACAATTTTCCCCGAATTTTGCACCAAGCTCTTTTATATAAACTAATCCAAATGGGCACTCCACAATACTTAAAATCAATAATAACAAATTTCAAGCAATAGAACTTTCTCAGTCAATGTTAAAACATTTATCCCAACCCAAAAACAATAAACACTGGGCTTCCCCAAGGCCTCCGTTATCACCCACCCTATTCAACTCTATGTCGCTGACCTTCCCCCACTTAATAAAAAAACTATCGCTCAATTTGCCGACGACACAGCCATATTTGCCTCCGGTGCAACCTCACTGAGTTAAGAACCCACTTACAACTTTTTTTAAATATGATAGACAGTGGCTGCTTGGGAAAATCAAATCCAACTAAATCCCAACAAAACGCTGCAAAAATATTTGGGTTTTAAGACCCCCTCTCCCACTTCCTCTCACTATATAACAAATCAATGAATGATCCTCCCCAAAAAACCTGAAAATATTTGGCATATCTACCAAGCTAACTTGGGAAAACATATAAACCAAAGTGACCCAAGCTAAAATAAAAATGGCAAACTACGACCACTAATTTACAGCAACAGCCCAATACAATATAAATCAGTATAATTACAAGACAACTTTAAGACCATTAATGTTGTACGCCAGCCCAATTTGGATCAATTTGCTAAATCTAACATCCTAAACTCTAAGTCCTGCAAAATAAATTCTTAAGAATAGTTGCTCATGCTCCATGGTATATAACAACAACCAACTTACAACGAAATTTTAATTTGGAACCCATTGAACAATAATCACATATCGGGACCAACTTTTATCATAACCTACCTCAATCCAGCCCTATCACGATTCAAACTAGCCAAAACTCAATTAGCAAACACGAATCAAAAAAAAAATCCATATCACATGTTCCTACAAAATTTGAGATTTAGATCCGGACTGAGGACCGAAAAGGATTTCTCCCCTTGTTAGTATGTAAGATTATATTTAAGGTTAGCATATAAGTCTGTAAATACATATGTATAGTTATTTTTACTGAACTATGTAATTTCTTCAAAATTAATAAATTAAAAAAATTGATTGGGAAACTTACCATTGCCTTGCCTATTTATTTACGAGTCTGTAGTATTTGTCAAAACTTACTTAACGGTGGAAAATATTTTCTGTAATACTGATATTTTTAGTTACAACACTCGACGTAGAAATCACGTTCATCAAGTGTTAGTATCAACAGCTCACTACAAGAAATCTACATACAATCATGTACGTTACTTTAAAGGCATTGCCAGATGAAATTAAACAATTAAAATTGGGACACAAATTTAAGTTAAAAATTTAAAAACTTTCTGCTGGAAAACTGTTTCTATACAATTAGAGACTATACTGATCGTCAAAAAAACAAATTATGTTTTTTTTCAAAACCAAGATATTGTATAACAAATTAGTTAAATTTTCATTGTTTAATAATAAAAAAAAACTTAATATGCCTGTAACAAGTAGTACTCCCGCTTCGGGTCAATGACCCCATCTCGATCGGATTTTTGTCCAGTTTCCTGATCCATTGAGCAAATGCTATGGCCCCCTTTATTTTTTCTGGGCGTAAATGTAGCTTCACTATGCGCACGTTTTGTTGAAAATTTTCTTTGCTTGTAATGGGAGTAGAGCTTAGGGGGAGTTTTATTTTAGAAAAATACAGAAAATCAAATCTGTTTTGTACATTTTTCCGTTAAAATAAGTTTTTTATAATTCCCAACGAAATATCAAATGTTTGAAATGTTAACTCTCACTTTTTTAAATTTATTAGTATTATTCACTTTATTCACAGTTTCCTGGTACAGTCGGGCCCTACAGAAATATGTTTTATCAAAGCATGACAACCATCAATAATTCATTAAAAAAATATAACAAAATAATAAGATGAATAAAGATCTAAAATAAACTATATACATTGTAACACCCTCACTGTCCTAATGCCCCAAATGGAAGTGCTCCCAGGGTTTACCTCGACTTACCTTTTTCCCGGCGCCAGCTGCAGGTTAAAGCTTTGCCCGGCTACCCCCACTGAAAGCACTAAAATTTCTAGCGGGAACATTCGTGGCGTGGGCATTGGCATGCAACTTGGAATGAAAGATTTTCCTCATTTAGCTTAAATTTAATTCACAAGAGATATTTAGGCAAAATCACGGTGAAGCCGAATTCATAAAAAACGGACTTGCAGACTAACTTATAACTATATAACATGGTTGGGGTCTCGGCGGGTCGCTCGTCCATCTCCCGTCACAGCAGCTGCCCGCGCAGGGCACGGAGTTTGTCGCGCCGGCGCTGGCGGAGGTTACGAGCGGTTACTCGCTCGTGTCCTTCCCAGGTACGCTAGCGCAGCCGTGGCGATGACCCGGGCGCTTGCCCGACCCAGCGGCGATGAATAGCCTGGATTCGCCGATGACCATTCAGTAGCCGAGCGCGTGAAGGGCGGCGCTCGGGGTCGATGGCTGCGGCGGTGGCGGCGTGGTCGGCGCCCGCGGCACAGAAAATGCCCAGGCACGCCTCTGCGCCAGGAACGGCGGCTCTTGCCCTCGGGTTCGCCTACCTCCGGAGCTGATCGTAACAGGCGGGGCCGCTCGCTATGCGTGGCGTGACCGCCTCGTCGCGCCCTGGCCTCTGGCGGTCGACGGCGCGTAAATATCGGCGGTCCCTACTTCCTATTGCCGATCGTAATTACCGAAGTTCGGGCCGGCAGAGCCAACTTTCACACCCGAGGCCGTTCTACTGTGCGTGTACTCGCACGTACGTGTCCGAATCCAAAAAATACTAAGACTCGCGTCTTCCGGGAGAATACCTACGCCATCTCCCGCTGTTCCCCTCAGACAGGCGTCCGCTCTCCTCCGCAGTTCGAATCAGAAGAACCCGAATTATCTTTCCTCGCAGCTCCGCGGCTTCATAGGGTCACATGATCGCGCCTACGCGTTGTTCACGCCTATTGGCCTGCGGCATCACGCGACACGGGGTGGCCAATCGCGGCTGTATCGACGTGGCGGTTGACGCTATGAAGGAGCATCTTCAAGGGAATTTGTTCGACGTCAGAATTCCGCCGAAATCGCCGGCGCTGGTCGGCGGCGGCCGGAAATTCCATTGGCGTCACGGGCGCGCCCCCTTCACAGGGCTGGTTAACAAAGGCGAGCCTGCTCGCTCGCATCGGCGGTGCGCAGGTAACGGGAAAACGTCCCCTTTCCTGTTGCCCTTCGACAAGCGCCTTCACTACGCATTTCAATATGCGTTTGAAAATACAATTTAAATTTATGATTTGCGATGCCATACGTGGGCGACTGTCCCATTACAACACATTAAAATAAGTTATAAACAATGAATTCATATACATGCCAAAACTATATACATATCAAAATAAATTATAAACAATGAATTCAGAACCCCTCATTATTTCCCAGAAATTTTCTCACTAAAGAGCAAGTACTCAGAATCACAGATTTCTGTAGATTGATAATGATGTTCTTCTTAATGGATAATCGCTCAAGTGAACACTTCAAGGTCTTCGGGATGATTCATGTTACTGAGAGAACTATGGGGATGGTCTCGATCTCCCGGACGTTCCATTGCTCCTTTACGATATGTGCCAGCTCCCTGTATTTCTGGATTTTAGTATTATATACTTTAGTGAGATTGCTTGTTTCTACGACTGCTATATCAATAAACCATACTTTCTTCTTGTTTTTATTTTGGTTGGGGAATATACTTCTGTCCTAGTATAACTTATAGTTAACACTTTCTATGACATTTTGTGGGATATACTTGTAGCATGGTATGTTATGTGTTATTGCTAACCCATAGATTTTCACAAGCTGGGCGTGGATAATTCAGCCGACCGTATCATGTCTTTGCTTATATTCTGTGGGAGCCAGTATGCTACAGCCTGCTATGATATGTTGTATCGTCTCATGGATTGCAACGACAATTATCGCAGGGCACCTCCGTGTCATTGACGATAAATTTGAGGTAATTCTTTGTTGCAATAACTTGGTCTTGGATTGAAACCATGAAACCCTCCGTCTCAGGGAACAGATATCCGATGGTGAGCCACTTGTACGACATAACAACGTCTACATTTGAATTGGCTATCTCTGCAGGATATCTCCCATGAAGTGCCTTCTGTTTCCATAGTTCAATCTCCTCGTCAAAGGTTGTCTGAGGTCCATATCGTGTTTGAAGCTGAGAGCTGTGTAATTGTCATCTGCCTCCTGGAGAACTGTGTGAAGCTGAGATGATACAGCTTTGTTTTGGAAATACTCGCGCATATTGATAATCTGTTTTGTGTGTAGACTTTCAATTTGTATGATGCCACGACCTCCCATCTTCCTCGGGAGTGTGACTCTTTGAACTGCACTTTTCGGGTGATGATATTTGTTGCGGGTCAATTGAACTCTGATTAGTCTCTCCAATGATTCGAAATCAGTTTTGGACCATTTGATAATTCCGAGTGAGGATGTTATTACAGGTATTGCATATATATTCATTGCTGCAGTGAGATTTCGTGAATTCAAGAAGGTTTTCAGGGTGCCTTTCAATCTTTTCACAAATTCCACTCGTAATTCTTCCTTAATTTTGGTGTGCATGACTCGCTTATTTTGCTGAATACCAAGATACTTATAGAATTCATCTGTTTCTAATGCTGTTATCGTTTCCTTTGACATGGTTACATGCTGAGTATCCTTGATAAGTTTGCCCTTCTTGATACGTTGGATTTTACATTTTTCAATACCGAATTGCAACCCTATATCAGGAGTTCCATTTCCCAGGAGTTCCATTTGGTTCCTTTCCTTATCTCCTCTGTAGTGCTAAGCACTTCATTCAACCATACCGCATCAGAGTTGAAGTGGCCTTTAATTCACCATATTTTGGCCCAGTGATTTTCAATAGCTGTTTTTCAGGTAGTCTTTCTCTTTTGTCTTCTCTCTTCAGGTTTCTATAAAACATTTTCTGGTAAAATTTTCGTTGTCTTCTTTCCTCTTCAGGCTTTTGGTATAGCGTCATATTCGCTGAGTATACACACTAAGTTGTTGTTGTTATTATTATTATTATTATTGTTATTATTATTATTATTATTATTATTATTATTATTATTATTATTATTATTGGCGAATTCTCCCCAGAAATGGAAGACGTTAAGCAAGTAACTCGATCAATTTTTCTTCTGAGTTCTTCTTTTTGATCCCATAGGCTTTCATTCTTTCCGAGAAAGCTCGTTTACGTTCTTCTGGCTATTTTGGTCTGTATTGTTTTTGTTCAGGTTGCTCTGGCATAACTTCCCATTTGTCTACTTTATGTCTGAAAGTGTCTCTTTCTAAAATGTCTGCTGGTCTTATGTTTGCGTTTTTGAGGTCCTTTCGAATTTCATCTAGCCAAGTTGTGGAAGTTTTAAGTGACGTTATATAATTTAGTATCCTTTTAGGCAGTCGATTTTATTTATTTTTTATTTATTTAATTATTTTACGTAAAAAAACAGTTAAAAACTGCGTATGACGTGCTATGGGGAAAAGTGAATTGTGTGCACATTTTCAAAATTCTGTGATCCCTACACTAAGTTATATACTACTTAAATTTTGAATTTTGAAAGGGAGAAAAACCAAAACTCCCATGTAGTAAAATCTATTTTCAAAAATAAATAAGCAATAAATTTTGAATTTTGAAAGGGAGAAAAAAAACAACAAAAACTCTCATGTAATAAAATCTATTTTCAAGGATAAGTAAGCAATAAATTTTGAATTTTGAAAGGGAGAAAAACAAAACAACAAAAAACTTCCATGTAATAAAATCTATTTTCAAGGATAAATAAGCAATAAATTTTAACTCTTATTACTTCCTGCCGCGACAACATGGAAACGATAATTTGAATAATTGTATTTCCCACTGAATTCTAGAAGATGTGCACAGAAAATGAAGTTACATTTATGTTCAGAAGCAAAACAAGGGGCCATCTCAGCATTTGCTCAATGGATCAGGGAAACTGGACGAAAAACCTGATCGAGATGGGGGTCATTGACCCGGAAGCTGTAGTACAATAGTTGTTACAGGTTGTTTATACTCATTTATACAGTTCAAATGGTAAATAATGCATTATTTATCATTGTTAAAATGAATGTTACTTTTCTTGTGATGCTCAGTATAGTCTCTAATTGTATAGAAACAGCTTTGCAGCAGAAACGATTTCACTTGGGATTTAAACTTTTCTATTGAATTTAATCGTTTAATGTCATCTGGCAAAGTGTTGTAAAATAATGTACATGTATTGTATGTGAATGTTTTGTAATGAGCTGTTGATACTGTCACCTGATGAATATGATTTCTACGTCGAGTGTTATAGTAATAGACTTGGCATTTTCTGAAAATATATTCCCGCCCTTGAGCAAGTCATTTTTTACAAAAACCACTGATTCGTAAATAAAAAGACACGGTAATGGTAGAATTCCTAGATTATGAAGAGGCACTGATCACGTGGGTGGGATTGGTTATTATTCGTACAATTCGTTTTGTAATCTAAAAGTCTGGGAGCTATAAGATGTATTTCCCAGAATATTATGCCATATCTCAGGCGGGAATGAACATTCTGAAGTATACACAACGAGCAGTATGAAGGCTGACTGAATTTGCAAGAATTCTGAACGCGTAGCATAATGAACTTAATTTTGTGTTCAATTCATTTAAATGGACGTTCCATTTAAGGTTTGACTGAATTGAGAGACCTAAAAATTTTGTTGCCTTAACATCAGTCAATGGTATACTGTTCATTTTCAATGGGGCACAGAATAGTTTATTTGAAATGGAAAACTGCATTAAAACCGTTTTCTTTTCGTTTACTATTAATTTGTTATTTCGGAACCAATTTGAAACATCTGATATTGTACTATTTACTGTTTCTTTATTGCGAAGGATGTTCGTATCATCCGCAAAGAGAACCGTTCTTCCGTTTCGAATCGTCGAGGGCATATCGTTTACGTAAAGTAGGAACAGAATAGGGCCTAAAATCGATCCTTGAGGAACTCCACATGCAACGGGCAAAGAGTCGAAAAGGTGCGTAGGTAATGTTCCATCATTCCAGTAAGGTATTTCAACTCTCTTAGATCGTTGTTTAAGGTACGAACATAACCAATCTAGAGCAATACCACGAATTCCATATGAAGGTAATTTGGAAAGTAAAATGTCATGATCAATGACGTCAAAAGCTTTTGAGAGATCTAAATATAATCCAATAGGTGCCTCGTTTTGATCCAATGATGAGGCGACATCTTTAAGAAAAGTAAATATAGCTGTTTCCGTTGATTTTGATTTTCTAAATCCATGTTGGCAATCTGAAAGCGCGTCGTGTTTAGTGAGAAAGGTTTCTATTCATATGTAAAAAAGTCTCTCTAATATTTTTGAAAAGACTGATAGAAGAAATGGGCCGATAATTTTGAATTTCATTTTGTTGCCTTTTTGAAAAGCGGCTTAATTTTATCTGTTTTGAAAATATCTGGAAACGTTCCAGTGCATAAAGATGCATTAAATATGTGAGTTAACGGGTGTATAATGGCATACGCACAAGTCTTTAACAAAGAATCTGGGAATTTATCTAAACCGGACGAATATTTATTTTTTAGTTTACCGATTATTTTGAGAATTTCATAGGAAGAAGTTTCGGAAACGAACATTGTATCTAAAATTTTGGGTGAACTGTCTGTTTTTGAATTTTGTGCCTGAAAACCCTTAGTGAGATCAGCGCAATTCTCGAAAGTATTGGTTAAAGAGACTAGCCACTGTTGCCGGATCGTTCACATTTATATCGTTATATTTTAAAACAACATTCTCTACGGTTTTCTAGTTGATTTGGTAGTATTTTTATTATATTCCACATTGCTTTGTTTTATTATTTGAGTTCAAAATATCTGATCGTTTTTCATGATTTTAGTCTGCCTTATGACTTTTCGTAACAATGTTTTGTATTTTTTAAAGTAGATAAGGAAATCTTGAGATACGTCATGACGTTTAGAAATGAAAGAAAGAATTCGCTTGTTTTTACAAGATGTCCTTATCCCTTGTCTTATTCAAGAATTGCTTTTCCGTGAAATATTTAATTTTCGTTTTTGAAGAGGAAAGCAAGTGTTAAAATGTAATGAAAGAGTTGAAAAACAAAAAAATAATTATATTCGTCGTTTGTATCAGCAGTATTATAAACCGTTTCCCATGACTCCTGTATCAAGTAATCATTGAATAATTTAATTTTTTACTTTTAGTAAACAATCTAGTCATACGTGATTATTTATTGTGTCAATGATCGCATTTCTTATAATGGTAAGAATTTGTGCATCGTGGTCACTGTATCCTAAATCTTTTGTTTCAACTTCATATCGAGTAGTTGTTTTGTTAATTAAATTTGATCAATTCCTTCGATCCGTGTAGGTACATTAATTGTATTGTCTAAATTGAAGGAATTAATTAAATTGAGAAACTTTTCTTTCTCGTAAGATTCGACCAGAACATCAATGTTAAAATCTCCGAATACAACAATGGATTCAAAAGAGCGATTGCTGACTTTGTTAAGTGTTATATCCAGGTTTTCTAAGAACGAAATATAATCTGCAGTTCTCTTTGTTGGAGGTCTGTAAATGCAAAGTATTTTCACTTTTAGTGAAGTAAGATGTATAACAGAAACTTCAAAAATATTTTCAATGGAGTACACATTTAATTCCGCCATGGGGATAGAATCAATATTATTTCTAACGTAAATACAGGAACCCCCATACGTTGGACCTTTATGGGATTCTCTCTCTCTGCAATAAAAGCCTGCGAGGTAAAAGTTTGGAATTTGGAAACTGCTAAGTTCATTAGGAGATAACCAATGTTCTGTAAAGCAAAGAACGTCCGTTTGATTTAGATCGCTCTGTAGAGCTACCTCGATAAACTCAATTTTATTTGAAAGGGATTGTACTACATTATGGTGGAGAATGTTTATTTTCTGCAAGTACCTACACGAATGTTTTTCTGCTGCATCTGACTGTTGTTGCTATATATTTACTCCATTTTGACCTCGAGTGCGTGGTCGAAGGTTGTAGTGTGTCCCGGCAGTGACAGGTTGTGAGGAAGATGGGGCATCGGATGTAGACGATTGGTAGTGGGAATGGGAGAAACGGGAGTAGGTTCAGCGGAAGAGGCAACAGGGTTCGAAATAAGGGTGGGGGGTGGAGAACGTAAGGAAGGTGAAGATTTTTGGCAGGAGACTGCGTAGGACTGGAGTTGATGATGTATTGTGCAAGCTTGTTACCGACTGCATGTTTTCCAGCAAGGTTCATGTGAAGACCATGCCGGGTGAAGTGTTTTGCTGAGAGGAAATTAATTTCAAAAGTGTGACATTTGTTTCTCTCAGCTGCAGTTTCAATTGTTGGTTTGCGTGCTTAATCTCGCTGCATAGTGTTGGTCTGTTGTACCAGAAGGGCAGAGTCGAGACTACAATGTTAGTATTTTGGGCGGCACATTGTAATTTGTTAACATGTTGTTCAGGTGTAAAGTTACCGCCCAAGTTAATGTCATTCTGCCCTCCTATGATATTGACTGTGTCCTGATTGGTCAGTGTTTTCGTGTGGGTGTCCAATTCTGCAGTCACATCTGCAACCTCCGTCAGGTTTAAAATAGATGAGACTGAGAAATTGGAGGGTAACTTCCTACCGAGAATGGAGGAAAGATGGCGGCCATGACTGTCAGCTAAAATAAGTATCTGTTTTTTAGGCTCAGTAGGAATGTCTTTGTTTTCAAGTGAGCTAGGATGCGCAGCTTTACGTGTTTTGGTTTTGACGCGGTTCCTAGCCTGTTTGCGTTGGTTGTGCATGTACTTGTCGATGGTAGAGAAGGGTGGTGAGGATCAGGAAGGCGAGGAAAATCTGTTCATAATCTAAAACACTAAATTTGTTTTGAGTTGTTACTGGATGCGGTGTCTGTGACTTTTGTACAGTCACGGGTGTACGGTTGGTATTATTCGCAGTGTTGCCGACTTGTACCCAACCGTCTGTGTAGAGAACGACCTCTTCCAACCTTCGGATATGTTGATCTAAATTATTGCTTACGTTGTGAAGGCTTTCAGAAGGTCGGCTTTGAGAGTGTAGAGAGTAAAAAGAGTAGAACGAGCAGTAGCCATGTCACGAATGCGTTTTAATGTACGTGATAAAAATTGAAATAAATACAAGAAACCCCAGATAAGAGCAACAAAAACCTAGCTTTGTATTTTAAAAGTGTTAAATTGATGTGTATTAAATAAATTAAACAGCAAGATTGAATACAAAAACTAGAAGGTATGCTACATACAAAATCTAAAGGAGCTAGTACTTACGAAATTTGGCAATGTGGCTACGTAGAATTTCGTCAACTAAGCTCAACTGTTTAATAAATCAGTAGATTATACTTTACCGTAATTAGATAAAAGATAATATCTGAAAGTTTGTCTTCGATATATAGAATAAGATTTTAAACAAATTCACTTTGATACACCGTCCTCGTAACGTTGAAAAAAACGGAATCGTCACTTGTCACAGAAATAGAATAAATCTTTCAGAAAATTAATTAGCACGGTGATTTAATATTGGAAATAAATTGAACTTTTAGTTTAAAATAGAATATATTCACACTTATCACCACCTCGTAAATCTGAAGTTCGTTGAGGTTTGAATGTCCGTTTAAAATTCGTAATCTGTTTGCAAAAAAATCAGTTGAAATTATATTCTCCGCTAACCTGCAACAAGTAATAAAAGCACTTAAAACCCACTAGGCACAGTCAAACCGCTAAAAGTAGTAAATATTCACAAAATGTGAAGAGCACAACCAGATGCGTCCGTCTCGTAAGATGGCGTCAACCAGTCTCCGGTTTTCTCAACCAGTCTCCGATGGCGTCAACCATTTTCCGGTAGCCTGTTGAGATGACCAAAGAATTTCATTCGCCTTTTCCTAATATCAATTTCGATGTTTGAGAACTGTTCTGTAGTTTTAATTGTTTGCAGCCTGTAACCGTCTTGGGTATGTCTTGCTCCTAGAATTTTCCTAATGATCTTTCTCTCTTCTTTTTTGATTTGTTCAGGTTCGTGTTTTCTGTTAAGGTTCAGTGTTTCACTTGCGTAGAGGATTGTTGGCTTTAAGACTGTGTTGTAGTGCCAAATTTTTGTCCCTCTTGACATGCATTTTTTGTTGTAGAGATTTTGCACTAACCTAATCCTTTTTTGGCTATTTGGAGGCGATGTTGCTGTGAGATTTTTTAAAGGCCTGTCGGTTCAATGAATTCTCCCAGGTATTTGAAATATGGGACCCTATTTACTTTACCATATTTTGATTTCAAGCTCGCAATTTCTGTTTTGAACAAAAGAATTCAGTTTTCTCGAAAGAGATTTGTAAGCCTACCTTTTCTGCACATTCTTTAAGTACTTCCAGCTGTTTGACAGCAGTCTACTCATCCTCTGTTAGTATCGCTAGGTCGTCCGCGAATGCGAGGTATGGTATGTAGAGGTTGTTTTTGGCAAAGCCCAGTGGGATTGGCTTCCACAACCCACATTTCTTGAGTTCTTTTTCCCATTCTTCCATAACTTTGTCTAGAACGACAATGAATAGAATAGGAGATAGTCCATCACCTTGTCTCACACCGGTTTGAATGTCGAAGGGTTCTGAAATTTCCCCCATACATTTTACTTTCGATTTCGTGCCAGTTAGTGTTTGTTTTATGATTTCATGTGTTTAGGGATCTAATCCTCTCTCTTCTAAAATTTGAAAATGTGACAGCCTGTCTATTGAGTCGTATGCCTTTTTGAAATTTACAAATGTGCATACTATGGGTTTTTGTCTAAGGGCTCGCATTTTGAGAATGGTTTTGAGGTTGAAAATTTGCTCTGGACATGACCTGTTCGGTCTGAATCCTGCTTGATATTATGCTATTTTGGGTCCTAACTGCTGTTGTGTTGTACTCAACAGACAAGCTGATAAATTTTGAAGTGACTGGTAAGAGGGAGATCCCTCTATAGCTGTTTACATCTGATTTATTGCCTTTTTTATGAAGTGGATGAATGAGGGCAATCTTCCAGTCATCCGGGATTTTTTCAGTTTGCCAGATGTCTTGGATTATTTGTGTAATTTCCTTGAGAGAATTTGGGCCTACATTTTTTAAGAGTTCTGCTACAATTCCGTCCTCACCTGATGCTTTGTTATTTTTAAGTTTCTTGATGTGGGAATAAATTTCTTCTTGTGTTGGTGGTGACTAGTTTTGAGGTGTGATTTCTGTCTGCACTTTCGGGAATCTCTCTTTAGGTTCCGGACAATTTAAGAGCTGTGAAAAATATGTGGCTAGTTCCTGGCAATTTTCCTTATTTGTCAACTTTACCATCTTGTTTTTGAAAGCAAAGGTTATGTGGTGAGTACCCTTTGACTTGGTTTGAGAAGCTCCTGTAGAAATCGTGTGTATTATAATTTTTGAAATTGTCTTCAATTGATTCCAGTTGGTTTCACATATTTTCGTTTATTTTGTCTAAAATCTTAGATGTCTGTTTGCGAACTGCGAAAAATTACTTCTGTGTTTCTTCTGATTTGTTGCAATTATAATTTTGAAATGCCTTTTTTCTTTCTTCTAGCGCATTCTCACATTCTTGATTCCACCAAGGGTGTTTGGTTTTTTGTGAAGAGGGATCAGATCTTTTGCTGTTTTAATGATGAAATTTCTCCCGTCTTTTGCGGGTTGTTCTTCCCATTTTGGAATTTTTTTTTTTACCTCTGCGTACTTGACATCGTGAATTTCTTTTTGATAGTCGTATATATTGAATATGATCAATCTGAAATTCTCCCAATTGATGGATTGGTGATCGCCATGTTTTTTGTTTTTTGGTGTTTTTCCGAAGTTGTTGTTGTTGTTGTTGTTGTTGTTATTATTATTATTATTATTATTAATATTACTATTATTATTTTCCATCTTCCAACTAAATTGTTGGGAAGGGATTCTGAAACTCAAGAAAGCGTGCGCAGATGATTTTCTCCCCCATACGTCACATATAGTTATATAGTTTTTGGCTGTTTTGACTAAATAAATAATTTTTTTGAGTGACAAATACCATAGCAGTCTTGCTGCATGGTCCAACAGTAGTCTGCTATAATGTGTATACCATTTTTTTTGTATCTCTCTTCCATTAGTGAATATCTTCGTGAAATCGTTCACCTTTCTCTTCACTTATATCAAGCGAAGGAAAACAATCCAAGTGGCTCTGTAGGTAATGGACCTTGGTAGGTAATTGGTGTGCTCATTGCAGCTGAGCACAAGGCAATTGGAAAGCTTTGTTTCTATTAATTGGGAAAATTTATCTGCTTTATGCTTTCCTAGAAATTTTTTCACAACTAGAACAAAAGAAGACCAGGAACTCGATTCATTTTTGCTCATGAATATCAAGAAATATGAATAATTTACAAGCTTTCTTATTTGAGAACTATCAAAAATCCCCGCTTTCAGTATCTCGTTGGTGAATTCTGGAAATGTAAGTAATATGCACTGTAAACACAAACCTTTCCTTCCTCAGCGACTGTACAAATTGCTTCATCAAGCCTAGCTCGATACACAAAGGAGAAAGAATATTTTTTTCTCGAGCAACTGCAGGTAAATTGATCACATTGTTTTCCCCTACAACTATCTCTTTCCTCAGAGGCAAAGTTTTTCTCAACCTATGCTCACTGTTGGCTCTGCTGGCTCACAGAAATGGATAGTTTGTGCAAACATTTTGTTGACCGAGAAAAAAATTCTCTATCTTCAGATCAACACAAATTGCCCACTGATGTGTATAATACTTAATCTTTTTTAAACTAAAGAATTTGTCTCCTACTCTTCTTTTATGCAGAATTATGTATCTATTGGAACAGAGCCGAATTTGTTGCCGTTGTATAAGAGTACACATTTCAAAATTCTCCTCGAGCTGTCAGTGATAAGTCGCCATTCATCTGACTTATATTCTGTAAACCCAATTACATTGCTAAAAGGGCACGTAGAATTCAAATTTGTCGGTTTATAATGAAATAGACTATACATATTATTTCAAAATGAATTAATATGAATATGATTCCGAAAGTGACGGAAATCGCTCTTTTCACTGTATCTTCAAAACTAGAGCTGATGCAGTCAAGCAGTTAGCAGTTTTGGAATCAGCGGCCCTGAAATAGCTTTAATCAGCTCTAAAATTTCAGGCACCAAACAAAAAAGTTTTTTGTTTCCCTGTGTAATTAATGGTTTTAAATATGTGTTAATAATAATGATGAAAATAATAATAGTTTACGTTTCAGATTCCAACCTTTGAATCTTTCTGTAGGTAAACTTGTCAGCTTAAAAAAATTATAAATTCATTAACTATAATCTTTTCCTAATTTATTTCTATTTCGTGTTGATTATTATGCCAAAATTCTATCCAGTGTTTTATTTACTAAGTGGTGATCCAACGTATTCGAAATACGGCGTTCAATATTCATTATTAATGTTTCAAAGATCAAGTACACTCTGACATGAAAGGTATCCCTTCTTAAAAGTTGCGATTCTTAAAAGTTGGTGAACAGTAGAGTGGTTTGGTCTGAATCCAAACTGACAGGAAGGGATGATGTTAATAGAGAGGAAACTGTTTAGCCTGAATAATATTAGTTTACAGTTTAGAATACTTAATACAGATCAGAGACTTACGGGTCTGTAACTAGCGGGATCTTAGGCATTAATTTTTCTCTAATTAATTAATCTTAAATTGATGACGTAATAATAATATATTTCACAATACAATATTTTGCACTGTCTTGATGTCTAGCTGTTCGTTACAATGGCGTCATTTCTTAGGTGCTTCGCAGTGTTTAACGCAGCTCGTCCATACAAAGTAAAATTCATCTCTTCTCTGCATGAGGAAGTTGGTTTCACTTAATGTGGTCACAAAATAAAACTATTTTTTGACATCGTCTTGATTTTTCTCGTCCTTTTGACAACCTTACTATTTTGGATAATAAACTCAGAAAATATTCAAGATTAATCTCAGAAACATTACACATAAAGATACGCAATGCCATTAATTTCACATTGAAATCAAATCTATTCACGAATATTTATGACGATCACCTATCAAAAATATGGATCCCAATTTTTTTTATACTATATGATACGTTCCGCTTGCCTTTATTTTTTTATAAGTGTACTTATGTGTTCATCGTTTTCTCCCCCTTCCACACCCACACATTCCCATCCTTCCACATCAGTTCTTTTTTTAATTTATCTTTCATTTTTTAAAATTATAGCGTCTATTTTTTTACGTTATTCTACCCCTCTGTTCATACGGACGTATGTAAATTGCGGACCTTCATCTTATCTCGTGAAACTTACTTTCTAATCCTGTATGTAAATTGCGGATCAAACCATCTCAGGTAAGGAAAAGGACTGAGGAAAAGAAAATGCAGGTAGAGCCGCCGCCGCCGCGCTGCTGTCCACTATTGTCTTGGGCATTTTCCTTCACGTATGCACTTTACATTGATACCGGGTGATCAGTATAAGACGCAACCCACAGCAGGCAGAGCGAAATGCACTGGCAACCATGTCTGAGCGGGTCGGATAGCGGCTGGTGGTTCCAAGGAGGTAAACTCACGGGAAGTACGCTTAATCCCCTCTCCCACTAACGCCAGCCTGAGGAGGAGAGCAGGTGACCGCCGAATTCAAAGAGAAAGTTTGTTTGGTATCGAAAGGAAATTGAATTGTCAAGAACGACGATTCCTTCGTGTATTGTTTAAAAGTGAAATAAACTTGCCATGTAAAATATACATTGAGGTAAATTTAATAGTAAACTTTGCTTGATTTAGTTTCATAACAAGATATGTACGTTTTGAGCAGGTATGACCCACACCACAGGAACAGGATGAGTGCAACAAAGGGAGGGGGTGAATGGTGTCGCTGACATGCAGTCGACGGAGCTGTCCCAGAAGCAGTGTTGCAAAACGTTCCCTTTTCTCTCAGTGCCTTGAACAGCAGGATTGCGTTTTATACTGATCACCCGATATAACATGTTTAAAACTCTAGAAAAAGGCTGTTTCGTATAGAAATTCATTTTATGTTATGACAAAACGAAATGACACATTTTTATACGTTTTTATTTTCGCATTTATCGGCGATTTCCACTATTAAATCATTTTTTAACCTTTTCCCATCATTTTAATGTACTTCTACTTTCCGCTGATTTCATCGATTTTAAGATCATATTAATAGTACTAACTTTGAATAATATTTACGAGATGCAACAAATGTTCTTCACAGAATTCACGAGAAACCTATTCGATTTCTTCGCTCAGAAATTGTAAACTTAGCAGTTGTCAGTATTAATTTAAGGTACCTGTGTCGCCTATCAGCGCCATTGTCGGATCAGCCGATTTCGGGATAATTAAAGACAGACTTTTCCTGGAAAAGAACAGTCCAAACCAAAAGTTTAAAACCTGAGTTCACTTAAACGAATAGAAACCTCGATTACATCTGCCACGTATCCAACAGATTGAGTTGCTTATGCGAACTGATTTTGATCAGATTTCTTACGTCATTTTGCTTTGCTTTGAGGGCAATTTATAACATTTTAAGCGCATTTTATTGATAATTTTTGGCGATGATTTAGGTCATCCAAATCCACTACTTATTTATGATTACCTCTTGACTATCGACAAGATCCAGTTATTAGCGAATTGAATATAAAACACAAATAAATTTCCAATGAGAACAAGAACGATACTGTTACCATTTATATTTTATTGAAAAATAATTAATAATAATAAATAATAATTAAAATACTTGTTAAAATTAAAAACAAAACTTGTCTTTATCTATAACTTTATTCGTCTACTTTTTAATAATTTTCTTAAATAAAAAAAATTAATACTCACGTAGTCGAATGAGAATATAATTTAATTAGAACAAGAATATAATTTTTCAACAAATCTCAATAACTTAACAATCACTACAAGTACTTATGAGCATTAAAATCAGTTGGAAAGCGCATACATATACCGGGTGATCAGTATAAAACCCAACCCTGCTGTTCAATGCACTAAGAGAAAAGTGAAAGTTTTGCCACACTGCTTCTGGGACAGCTCCTTCGACTACATTTCAGCGACACTTCATTCACCCCCTTCCTGTGGTGTGGGTTATACCTGCTCAAAACAATCCGCGTCTTCATTCATAGTTTCCTTCTTTCACAGTAAACTTACGATGCGCCTCCTCGTAGAGCAACGTAATTTTGTGTTGGAGGAGTATTTCCGAACGCAATTTTTCAGAGTGCCGGGCAGCTTTCAGAGAAATTTTTTTTCTGAGCCTATTCCGAACAAAAGGACAATATTTCGGTTAGTGATGTGCTATCGTGAAACAGATGTGTTTGATCCATTGCATTAAAAACCGATTGGAGTATGGTGTGCCACTTATCGGTCTGTTGTTTGTTGTTGCTATTTATCGGTTGTTGTTGTCTGTTTATCGGATTAATTGATCTGTTGTTTTTCAAAGAAACAGGAAAGGCTGATACGTATCAGAATAAATTGAGAAATTGATTTATATTTCTTATTTTGATTATATTTTAATTAATTATTTTGAAAGTAACCTTATTCAATAATAATAATAATAATAATAATAATAATAATAATAATAATAACAAACATTTGTTCTGCGAATCTGAATTTAAAATTTGTTAATATAAAAATAATAAAAAATATATTAAATATACCAATTAATATTTTACATGGCAAGTTTATTTCACTTTTAAACAATATGCGAAGGAATCGTTCTTCACAATTCAATTTTCTTTCGACGCCAAACAAGCAGGCGCGTGCCTTTCTCTTTGAACTCGGCGGTCACCTGCTCTACTCCTGAGGGTGGCGTTAGTGGGGGAGGGGATTAAGCGTACTTCCCGTCAGTTTACCTGCTTCAAACCACCAGCTGCTCTCCGACCCGCTCAGAAATGGTTGCCAGTGCATTTCGCTCTGCCGTGGGTTGCGTTTTATACTGATCACCCAGTACAATTGTACGATTGAATTAATGTGAATTGGACGATTGATGATTCATCATTGAAACTTTCTTTGAATTATGGAACCATTATTTGCGGACTTTCCCAAAAGAGACTTATCCCTACTAAAATTTGCAGGTTTTATTATATAATATTGAACACTATTCTTTATACGATAGAAGTCATTCCCGATGAATATTAATCATAAATAATCCAAACATAAAATGAAATACGGGGAATACCTACAAGTCAGTATGGACTGAGTTGCCACTCTCTGTAGTGAGGAATATATCACTAAGATACATTAATTTAAAGAAGACGAAGAATAAGTAATAAAAGATTCTGTACTCATTTCAATCGGTCCGAATCGTGAGTGCGACAAAATATGAAATGAAATGGTTCAAATTATTACAAGATATTATTATTATTATTATTATTATTACTATTATTATTATTATTATTATTATTGTTGTTGTTGTTCTTGTTGTTGTTATTATTATTGTTTTTATTTTCTCATCTTATTGGCACATTTGAATGAATTGCACAAATATACAGCATCAAAGCACAATACATCTATTTTTTAAACGGAATTTATAATGCATTGTTTCCCATGAATTTCCGTACTATCCTTGTTGTTGAAATAACAACTGCCTTCTGCATGGGTTTGTACAAGTCTTCATTCTAACCCAGTTGCTTAAGGCCCCACATCAGACTCCTAGGGAAGACTCCGGTGGTTGAAACAATTATCGGGATAATGTTGACTCTTTTCATATTCCACTGTTTCTCAACGAGTTCAACAAGATTTGCATATTTACTGATTTTTTCAGTGTATTTGCTTTGATTGTTGCCAGTATTTGGGACAGAAACATCAGTAAGCATGACATGTTTCTCACACTTTTAATCACAACCAAATCCGGTCTGTTGTGAATCACTGTCTGGTCTCTTAAGATAGATAGATCTCCCAATACAAGCGCCACTCTTCGTTCTCCAGAACACTCATAGGTTGGTACTTGAAGTACGGTACATTTTCAGTCAGAAGACGACATTTCTGAGCCAACGCTTGATGTAAAATTTTGGCCACCGAATCATGTCGCTGTTTATACTCGGTGCCTACCAAATGTGTACAACCCGAAGTAACATGATGAATTGATTCCACTGTTGGACAACCATAACGACATAACTCATTCTGCACATTGCTTTCTCTAACAATTCGCTTCAAATAGTTACGCGTTGGAATAACTTGATCCTGAATAGCCAACATAAACCCTTCAGTTTCTGAAAAGATCTCTCCTGATATAAGCCAGTAGTTCGATGCTTTCAAATCGACATGTTCTTGGCTCATTTCATGTGGATGTCTTCTATGAAGAGCTTTAGCCATTCATAAATCTCTATTTTGGCCGTCATTGCATGAGAAGTCCGCAACATCCTGTCTCGACAGCTCTATCGGAGTATAGACATCTGCTTCACAAATTGCTTTATGCAGTTTTGATGTATTTGCCCAGAGTGGAAATACATTCTCATGCTCTTCACTTGCCGACAAAGTTGGTTTCCAATGTCTGTGAGGCCTCTTCTACCCATATTTCTCGGAAGTGTTATACGTTCGACTGCAGATTTTGAATGGTGCATGCTTATTATTATTATTATTATTATTATTATTATTATTATTATTGTATTTGTTGTGAAATTTTGCCGTCCCCTAAAAGAGCCGCCTGGAGCCGACCGCCCCTGTGCTAGGTCACTGGTCACCTTCCACTTTTAACTGAAAGGGCAGGTCCGTAATGTATGTATACCCTTCTCTGGGTCGGTCCCCAATATACCTATGGGTTAAGCTCTTATTTTCCTTTCGATCCGCAATTTACATAACCCGATTCATGCTAATCTCCTTCTCTTTAATAACGGTTTTACAATCGAAATTTTCCCCCTAATTTCTGTTTGGAATTATTCTTTTAAATATTTTTTAATTTTCTATAATTTTTTAGAAACGAATTTGCTTAATTTAATATGTTTTGTTAAATTCTCTTTTTTTTTTTCCACTTATATTTGTTTTATACATAACTTCATCCCTCATTTCGATTTAACTTTATTTTTATTCTTTTGTTTGAAAAGATACGATCAAAATTGTGTGTCATTTTTTTCGTTTTCAGACACAAACATGTCAATTTTGATTTGGTTTACACCTAACGATTGTATCATGTCAACATTATACAGACGATAAAAACTGTTACTACATTATTATATTACAACTTGTGCTAAATAGTTGTGTTAATGTGTCAAATACCGGGTCTTTATCGTATCTCCTAACTCAGGTCTGGAAACACCACCTCTTGTTTTGGAAATCTGGCAACGCGTGAAATACCTTCGGCATCCCTTTCACTTGTAGCCACTCCCGGCTGCGAGCCCTCAGATTTCGGGCTGAGAGAATGTATCTAGTTTTTTTTGAAGAAAGAGACAGCACTTATTCTGTCCTTGTTTCTCTTCAATGTATTGCAGCCACTACACTGAAAAGAGTAAACGGCGTCTCTTAGTAAATGGTGGTCATTTTCAGCATTTACTCGAAGGCCAGTTTTTTGTCATTTTAACGAAGTTATATTTTATTATTTTCAATAAATATTAATTTACTACTTATTTATATTTTATGTTTTTAAAATTTTATTAAGATTTTCTTATTTGTTTAATATGACGGTTCCATAATAATAAATATAATAACAATACATTATTATTGTTATAAATAATGGGCTTGTCAGTCATGTTTCACGAGATGTCTTTCTGATTTCCCTCTGAGATGGCTCTATACAATAATGATAATTGTTATGTTGTTGTTAATAATTCGATATATCAGTCATAACTTCCCTCCACATCTTCAGTATTACAGTTTTGTTTCTTAAACACACTGAGTAGAATCGCTTAAAGAGACGTTTTGTTCCCCCGTTCATGCCTCATCCATTTTGAATTGGGTTGTGACAGTCACGCTACGTGACACGCAGCGTGACAGTCACGCTAGCACAACCCAATTCAAAAAATGATCACAAACGATCCAAACTAATACGAATGTTTAGAGCACATTTATTACTCTAAAATGAAAGTCATTACTCAAGCGGTTTACGAAAACAAAAATCAAACACAATTAGTTATGCAACACGCACGACTTTTGCGTATATTAATAAAGAGTACCAACGACCTCAAAACACTACAACCAATTACAAAAATACATATAAAATAAGAAGTACACACGCCGTTCTAAATTTTAACACCAAGAAACAAATTTTGAATGTGAAAACGAATTAAGAAATATTGTAAAAACTAAATCGTAATGGTCAAAACATGCAAGAGATTCAAATTCAAAAATAGAGAGAACTAACCAGCACAATCGCATAACACAAACTCAACATTTAACAGACGTATCACATTATCACTTAACACTAAACAGAATTGTATTACTCCTGTTTTTTACGAAATAAAAATTCTTAAAAATCGACATACATACGCAATAACGCACGGTATTCATGAAGTATATTTAGAGTATAGTAAGTCACAAGTAAATGAAACCAATCCTGTACAAAAGTACACATTATGTTCTGTTGTTTAACACAAAATAGAAAATTATTAACGCGGAAACGTATTTAAGAAATATTGTGTAAACTCAAACGCAATGGTCAAAATATGCAACAGATTCAAATTCAAAAATAGACACAACGAATGAGCACAATCGCATTAAACCAAACACACCATTTAAGAGACGTATCACACTGTTATTTAAAACTAACTAGAAATGTATTACTCCTATTGTTAAGGAAATAAATAATTTTAAATACGGCATACATACGCATTAACGCACGGTATTCGTGAAATAATTTTAGAGTATAGTAAGCCACAAGTAAATGAAATCAATTCTGTACAAAATTAGTCATTATGTTCTGTAATCTAACACCAAGTACCATATTATGAACGTGGAAACGCATGTAAGAAATATCGGGTAAACTTAATCGTAATGGTCAAAACATGCAGGAGATTCAAATTAAAAAATAGAGGGAACCAACGGGCACAATCGCATTAAAAAAACACACCATTTAAGAGACATTATACACTATTATTTAAAACAAACTAGAAAATTATTACTCCGCTTTTTTAGGGAATAAATAATTTTGAATAAACTACATGCATACGCAATAACGCACGGTATTAATGAAGTAATTTTAGAGTATAGTAAGCCACAAGTAAATGAAACCAATCCTGTACAAAAGTAGACATTATCTTATGTTATTTAACTTCCAGTAGAAAATTATGAACGTGGAAACGCATTTAAGAAATATTGTATAAAGTCAAACGTTATGGTCAAAATATGCAAGAGATTCAAATTTAAAAATTAACGGAACGAACGAGCAAATCGCATTAAACCAAACACATCATTTAGGAGACGTAACACACTGTTATTTATAACAAACTAGAAGTTTATTACTCCGCTTTTTTACGGAATAAGTAATTTTGAAAAACCACAAACTATTTTTTTACATTGTATCTCCTCCATGTTTTGACTATAACGATTGAGTTTACCCGATATTCCTTACATGCGTTTCCACGTTCTTAATTTTCTAGTAGGTGTTAGATAACAGAACATAACATAACATACTTTTGTACTGGATTGGTTGCGTTTACGTGTGGCTTACCATACTCAAAAATTACTTCATGAAAACCGTGCGTTATTGCGTATGTATGTGGTTTTTCAAAATTACTTATTCCGTAAAAAAGCGGGGTAAGAAATTTCTAGTTTGTTTTAAATAACAGTGTTTTACGTCTCCTAAATGATGTGTTTGGTTTAATGGGATTTTGCTCGTTGGTTCTGTCTATTTTTGAATTTGAATATCTGGCATATTTTAACGATAACGTTGGAGTTTACACAATATTTCTTAAATGCGTTTCCACGTTCATAATTTTCTACTGGGTGTTAAATAACAGAAGATAATGTCTACTCTTGTACAGGATTGGTTTCATTTACATGTGGCTTACTATACTCTAAAATTACTTCACGAATACAGTGCGTAATTGCGTATGTATGTGGTTTTTCAAAATTATTTATTCCGTTAAAAAGCGGAGTAATAAACTTCTAGTTAGATTGAAATAATAGTGTACTATGTCTCTTAAATGATCTGTTTTGTTTAATGTGATTGTGCCGGTTCCTTCCCTCTATTTTTTAATTTGAATCTCTTGCATGTTTTGACCATTACGATTGAGTTTACCCGATATTTCTTACATGCGTTTCCACGTTCATAATATGCTACTTGGTGTAAGATTACAGAACATATTGACTAATTTTGTACAGGATTGGTTTCATTTACTTCTGGCTTGCTATACTCTACAATTACTTCACGAATACAGTGCGTTTTTGCGTATGTATGTCATTTTTTAAAATTCTTGATTTCGTAAACAACCGGAGTAATAAATTTCTAGATAGTCTAAAATAACAGTGTAATACGTCTCTTAAATGATGTGTTTGGTTTAATGCGATTGTGCTCGTTGGTTCTGCCTATTTTTTAATTTGAATCTCTTGTATATTTTGACCATTGCGTTTGTGTTAACACAATATTTCTTAAATGCGTTTCCGCGTTAATAATTTTCTACTTTGTGATAAATAACAGAAGATAATGTGTACTTTTGTACAGGATTGGTTTCATTTACTTGTGGCTTACTATACTCTAAAATTACTACATGAATACTGTGCGATATTGCGTTTGTATGTCGATTTTTAAAAATGTTTGTTTCGTAAATAACAGGAGTAATAAATTTATGTTTAGTGTTAAGTGATAGTGTGACACGTTTGTTAAATGTTGAGTTTGTGTTATGCGATTGTGCTGATTAGTTCTCTCTATTTTTGAATTTGAATCTGTTGCATGTTTTGACCATTACGATTTAGTTTTTACAATATTTCTAAATTCGTTTTCACATTCAAAATTTGTTTCTTGGTGTTAAAATTTAGAACGGAGTGTGTACTATTGATTGTATATGTATTTTTGTAATTCGTTGTAGTGTTTTGAAGTCGTTGGTACCTTTTAGTAATATACGCAAATGTCGTGGGGGTTTCATGACTAATTGTGTTTGACAATTTTTTTTGTAAACCGCTTGAGTAATGACTTTCATTTTAGAGAAATAAATTAGTAATAAATGTGCTCTAAACATTCCTATTAGTTTGGATCGTTTGTGCTCATTTTTTGAATTGGGTTGTGCTAGCGTGACAGTCACGCCAGCTCAACCACCTTTATTTCAGAAACGGGAGGAGTAATAAATTTAATTTTTGGGTAATAAATGAGTACTAAATATTCCACTTGGTTTGATGTGATTGTGCTATGGTGGTTGTGCCAGCTTGACATGGCCCATTTCCTCCTCTTCTGTCTCACCCTGCAAAACACGGCTGTCTTGAAAGGTGACAAAGATACGGTTGCCAAATTACCAAAACAAGAACAAGTTCTCTCAGACATGGGTTGCGAGTTTTATTTATTTATTTATTTATTTATTTATTTATTTATTTATTTATTCATTGATTGATTGATTGATTGATTCATTCATTCATTCATTCATTCATTCATTTAGTCAAAAACTGTATGTGACGTATGGGGGAGAAAATCATATGCGCACGCTTTCTTGAGTTTCAGAATCTCTTCCCAACAATTTAACTAAAGATGAAATAATAATATCAATAACAACAATAACAACAATAACATTAACAACAATAACAACAATACAAATAACAACAATAACAACAATAACAACAATAACGACAATAACGACAATAACATTAACAACAATAACAACAATAACAACAATACAACACTAACGACAATAACGACAATAACAACAATAACGACAATAACATTAACAACAATAACAACAATAGCAACAAGAACGACAATAACGACAATAACAACAATAACGACAATAACGACAATAATAACAACAACAACAACTTCAAATTTAAAAAAGCGAAGGATTAACATTTCAAAAACTAGATATTTTCGTCGAAAATTATAGAAAACTTATTTTTAACGGTAAAGGGACAAACAGATTTGATTTTTCTGTATTATTAACAAAATAGAAACTCACCCTAAGTTCTACCATTACAAGCAACATGCAAGTTCAACAAAACGTGCGCATAGTGAAGCTACATTTACGTCCAGAAGAAAATGACGGGGCCATCTCGGCATTTGCTCCATGGATCAGGGAAACTGGACAAAATCCCGATCGAGATGGGGTCATTGACCCGGAAGCTGGAGTACATTACTTGTTACAGGCATATTAAGTCTTTTTTTTATTATTATACAATGCAAATGTAAACTTATTCATTATACAATATCTTGGATTTGTTAAAACATTAAACATTATATTTCTTTTTGACGATCAGTGTAATCTCTAATTGTATAGAAACAGTTTTGCAGCAGAAAAGATTTTACTTTTAACTTAAATTTGTGTACCAATTTTAATTGTTTATGTTCATCTGGCAATGCCTTGTAAAGTAACGTACATGTATTTTATGTAGATTTCTTGTAGTGAGCTGTTGATACTGACACTTGATGAACATGATTTCTACGTCGAGTGTTGTAACTATAAATATCAGTATTACATGAAAATATGTTCCCACCGTTAAGTAAGTCAGTTTTGACAAATACTACAGACTCATAAATAAATAGGCAAGGCAATGGTAAGATTCCTAGCTCAATGAAAAGAGGCTTGCACGGATCACGTGGATGGGATTTTTTCATTATTCGGATAATTTTCTTTTGCAATCTAAATGTTTGGGAACTAAAAAACGAGCTTCCCCAGAATATTATGCCATATCTCAGGCGCGAATGTACACGGGTCTGGGGACCTTATCGAGTAGGCGCGCCTCGCGGGCGGTCTCCAAATACTCCTAAGATATGACTCTCACTTTCTCCACCAGATGTCGGTCTCAGTTTCTATAACCGAACTGTCTGGGGAAAAGTGAGTTCTCGTTAGTAGGAATGTTGTCGAAGGGATTAAATTTTTTCGGGCATACCGTCAGGGTCCTTTTACATAACACAAATGCTATTGTGGATTTTCCGCCCTTCGAAAATCCGGGCACCGCAACTCGGTCGGGATGAAAACCGCGCACTGGGGATTCATAGGCCAGAAAGCTAACCCAGCGAAGCCCCAATATTTATTTTATGAAAAACTAAACCTTGAATACATTCGAACATATTTTTTGAGTTTGTTGGGATAAGAAAGTGATCCGTAAATCTAAATTTATTTATTTATTTATTTTACGTCAAAAAAACAGTTAAAAACTGCGTATGATGTGCTGTGGGGAAAAGTGAATTGTGTGCACATTTTCAAAATTCTGTGATCCCTACACTAAGTCTAATACTACTTAAATTTTGAATTTTTGAAAGGGAGAAAAAAACAAAACTCCCATGTAATAAAATCTATTTTCAAGGATAAACAAGCAATAAATTTTGAATTTTGAAAGGGAGAAAAACAACAACAAAAACTTCCATGTAATAAAATCTATTTTCAAGGATAAATAAGCAATAAATTTTGAATTTTGAAAGGGAGAAAAAAACGAAAAACTCCAATTTAATAAAATCTATTTTCAAAGATAAATAAACAATAAATTTTGGCTCTTATTACTTCCTGCCGCGACAACATGGAAACGATAATTTGAATAATTGTATTTTCCCACTGAATTCTAGAAGACGTGCACAGGAAATGAAGTTACATTTATGTCCAGAAGCAAAACAAGGGGCCATCTCAGCATTTGCTCAATGGATCAGGAAACTGGACGAAAAACCTGATCGAGATGGGGTCATTGACCCGAAAGCTGTAGTACAATAGTTGTTACAAGTTGATTATACTCATTTATACAGTCCAAATGGTAAATAATGCATTATGTATCATTGTTAAAATCAATGTTCCTTTTCTTGTGATGCTCAGTATAGTCTCTAATTGTATAGAAACAGTTTGCAGCAGAAACGATTTCACTTGGGATTTAAACTTTTCTATTGAATTTAATCGTTTAATGTCATCTGGCAAAGTGTTGTAAAATAATGTACATGTATTGTATGTGAATTTTTTGTAATGAGCTGTTGATACTGTTACCTGATGAATATGATTTCTACGTCGAGTGTTATAGTAATAGACTTCGGCATTTTCTGAAAATATATTCCCGCCCTTGAGCAAGTCATTTTTTACAAAACCACTGATTCGTAAATAAAAAGACACGGTAATGGTAGAATTCCTAGATTATGAAGAGAGGCTTACATGAATCACGTGGGTGGGATTTGGTTATTATTCGTACAATTCGTTTTTGTAATCTAAAAGTCTGGGAGCTATAAGATGTATTTCCCCAGAATATTATGCCATATCTCAGGCGGGAATGAACATTCGCGAAGTATACACAACGAGCAGTATGAAGGCTGACTGAATTTGCAAGAATTCTGAACGCGTAGCATAATGAACTTAATTTTTTTCAATTCATTTAAATGGACGTTCCATTTAAGGTTTGACTAAGTGTTCAATTCATTTATATGGAGTTCTATTTATTTGAAATGGAAAACTGCATTAAAACCGTTTTCTTTTCGTTTACTATTAATTTGTTATTTCGGAACCAATTTAAAACATCTGATAGTGCACTATTTACTGTTTCTTTATTGCAAAGGATGTTCGTATCATCCGCAAAGAGAACCGTTCTTCCGTTTCGAATCGTCGAGGGCATATCGTTTACGTAAAGTAGGAACTGAATAGGCCTAAATCGATCCTTGAGGAACTCCACATGCAACGGGCAATGAGTCGGGAAGGTGCGTACGTAATGTTCCATCATTCCAGTAAGGTATTTCAACTCTCTTAGATCGTTGTTTAAGGTACGAACATAACCAATCTAGAGCAATACCACGAATTCCATATGAAGGTAATTTGGAAAGTAAAATGTCATGATCAATGACGTCAAAAGCTTTTGAGTGATCTAAAAATAATCCAATAGGTGCCTCGTTTTGATCCAATGATGAGGCGACATCTTTAAGAAAAGTAAATATAGCTGTTTCCGTTGATTTTGATTTTCTAAATCCATGTTGGCAATCTGAAAGCGCGTCGTGTTTAGTGAGAAAGGTTTCCATTCGTACGTAAAAAATCTCTCTAATATTTTTGAAAAAACTGATAGAAGAGAAATGGGCCAATAATTTTGAATTTTAAATTGAATTTTTAATTTTTAATTTTTTTGTTGCCTTTTTTGAAAAGCGGCTTAATTTTAGCTGTTTTGAGAAATTCTTGAGATGAGTGTGATCCATTTTTTGAAAAGGATGGACAGAAGCTCTAAATTATTTTTAGGCATTGACGTAAATCTCTATGTTTGATAAAATATAAAATTTCTGGAAGCAAAACTCAGGTCGTTTAGATTTTGCAAGTACGGAAGAACAAGATAAACCCAAAATTATTTCATAGTCACAGCCTATTTGTCAACATGTATACAATTGTTAATTAACTTCTCATATACTTTCGTTCAGTATGATAGTGTTTATTCACAGGAAAATCAAAAAGTGTGTGCAAAAATCTAATGTAGTTTGCCTGAGAATATTTCATCAAAAGCAAAAGTCAAGTAGTTTAAATTTTACAATTACAGAAATAATAAATATCGAAAAAAATTGCATTGTTTGGATTAGTATACCCCTTTTTTTTAAGAAAAAACAAGACAAGCACAAAATTATTTCAGTCATCCTATTTGCCAACATGTGTACAATTATTTATAAATGTTTTATTACTATTCGTTTAGAATGATAGGGTATATTTACCGACGAATGAAAAAGTGAGCAAAAAATTGAATATTGTTTGCATGAGTGTTTTCTATTTCTTTAATTGAAAAAAACTCAAATCAATTTTTTGGCCTTGACGAATGCAAAATGCATGTAGTTAAGATTTTATAATAACGGAAATATTGAATATCCAAAAAATGTGGAATGTACTGAATAGTACTGTCATTTTTTCAACAAGATAGACAAGCCCAAAATTATTTTGGAGTCACATCCTAGTTACCAATATGTATATTGTCACGGTCTCCCTTATCTTGTGATTGACGCCGGCCCGGGCGTAGCTCAATCGGTTGAATTGGATGGTGGAAGGAAGTTGATAAAAGTAATTACAACCAGATAGAAGTTATTCTAGGTTAATAAAAGTGGGCTTTATTCCTGACAGGTGTCAGAGAAGTTACATTGAGAATTTCAAGTAAAAATAACCCTACCTAATGAGCTCATACAAAAAAAAATTAAATTAAATTACAGATTGGGTTCTTATTCTTAAATTACAACAGCCAATGCGCGGCAACGCTTACATAAAAGAAGTTGGCGGCTGATGGCGAGAGAAGCCGGTGCTTCGGTAGCGGGGTGTCCTCGGGTCGCTGACATCAGCTGGGGACTGCGTGCTCGGGGAAGCGGGGCCCTTGGCGGCCGTGGTAGCGTCTCCTGCACCGGTCGCGCTGGGGGGGGGGCGGCGTCAGGCCGCGTCAGCTGAAGGAAGCCCGGGGTGCTGGGGCCGTCTCCACCTCTCGGAACGACTAACGGCGACACCACATCAGGTATCGGTTGGCGGCGTGGCTCAGGAAGATGACGAAAGTCACCAGAAGATACAGGCAAGCATTAACCTGTGGCTAGCTTGGCGAAATAATGACTGGCCGTTTTATGCACAGTGGCGCAATGGTCACGAATCACAGTGCCAACAATCTCGGCGAATCGATCTGAGACCATTCCTTTCTGCGCGTGAGCCTCTCGTGAAACTCCTCGGCCGAAAATCAAATCGAGAGTGTTTCTTGGATTTTGCTCCGTGCGTTCGAGCCCTTGGGTTCCCCCTCCCCAAATTGCTTACTTTCTTTCGAAATCACCCCTTCCCCTGTCATTTGTGATCTGATTGGCCTAAGCCTGTGGCGTCGTGGTTAATTCTTCACCAATCAGATGTCAAGATTCTCTAAAATTTTCCGTCAATTCGACCTTTTCCCTCTCACTCTATCTTTAAGTGTGTGCACGTGTGCAATGGCCGTTTTCATAAACACTCTTTCAATAAACAGAGTTAATGTACTTCCCAACCTGGGAATCACCTAAAGAAAAATATCGGCTTCGAGGACAGTGAAGCATTCATAAGGGTGGGCCCTGTCCGCGCGCGGCTGTGGGTCGTAAATCCCTTTGGAGACGGGCAGTTACGGAGGGGACCTGCCAGCTGCGGCGGCGGCAGTGGTGGCGGTGGTGGCGGTGGTGGCGGTGGTGGCGGTGGTGGCGGTGGTGGGGGGTCGTAGGCCCCAGCGTGTCCCAACACACAGCCTTTTTGTTCACGAATAATTTTTCTTATTATACGTGAAAATAATGTGCCGCCACAATATAATGGTTAATTAGCTTCTTCTATACATTAGTTCAGTATTTTAGATTTTCTTTACAGAAAAATGAAAAAGAGCGAAATAAATCTAATATATTTTTCTCGAGAATTTCCCAATATTGGAAAGAATAAAAAGAAGCCCAAAATTATTTATTGACCTTACTTATTTATTGACGTTATCCTCTACAAGTGTTTTATACAACATTGGATTGCCGGAAGCGAAAATGGTGTAGTTTAGTTTTTATAATAGCACAATATTGAAAATCAGGAAAAAATTGTGAGTTTTGATTAGTATCATTATTTTTTTAATAAGAACGAGATAATCGCAAAAATATTTCAGAGACACATTTCATTTGCCAATATGAGTCAAATTGCCAGTTAACTCCTTATTTATATTCATTTAGTATTTTATATTTTTCTTATTTAGGAATGAAAAAATTATCAAAAAGTCTAAAATATTTCGCTGGAGAAATTTCCAGTTTTTGGAAAGAAGGAGAGAATCCCAAAAATATTTTTGGACAGTGTCGTATTCCTTTACATGTGCTTTATACATTTGATTGCAGGAATCAAAAGTCGAGTAGTTTAGTTTTATATCAAGGGAAATATTGATAATTGAAAAAAAAAAATGTTTGTGTAAATCTGTTTTAATAAGTATTCTTTTTTTCAATAAGAACGAGAGTATCCCGAAATTATTTCAGAGTCATATTTTATTTTCCAATACATCTAAAAAAATTCCTTATTTTTTCCAATTAAGCGTAAATAGTTTTATATAATTCCCACGAGAATTTTCAATTTTTTTGAGAATATGAAGAGAAGCCCAAAATTATTTTTGGGTATTGTCAAATTTCTTTGAATGTGTTTCTTACAACATAGGATTGGGGAAAGCGAAAGTCATGTAGTTTAGTTTTTTATAACCACGCAAATATTGAAGATCGAAAAAACTTTGGGACTGTTTTGATTAGTTTTTTTTTTCAATAAGAACCACACTAACCCAAAATTATTTGAAAGTCGCATTTCATTGCCAAAATGTGTACAATTATCAATAAATTCCCGATATCAATTCGTTCACTATTTTAGGGTTTATTTACTGAGGAATGAAACATAAAAGTCTAAACAAAAAAGTGGTCAAAAAGTCTAATACAATTCGCTCGAAAAGTTTCCAATTTTTGGATAGAAAAGAAAGAAGCACAAAATTATTTATGGACACTGACGTATTACTTGGCATGTGTTATATACAACATTGTACTGCTGGAAGAGAAGGTCGTGTAGTTTATATTTTATAACCACGCAAATATTGAAGATCGGAAAATAAATTAGGACTGCTTTTTATTAGTATTTCTTTTTTCCAATGAGAACAAGACAAGCCCAAAATTATTTGAGAGTCCAATTTTATTTTTCCAGTATTTATATTTCCCTTTTTTCAATAAAAAACATGACAAACCGAAAATTATTTCAGGCTCACATCTTATTTGAAAAGAATGGAAGAATTCCGAAATATTTTTCCACATATGGTGTTCCTTTTTATTTGCTACGTTGTATTTAATTAACATTTGAATTATTGTACACATTCGCTCTGTATCTTGGAGGTAATATGAAGAACAATATTAGAGTATACAATAATTCTTACGTTAGCTGAGATTTCGCCATTACTTTTCTTGGATGGAATTGAGAAAACGATTTTTTTATCTTTCGTAATCTGCTTTACGTGTTTTGAAATATAAAGTGTTGTTTGAAACAAATGCCAGGTACGAGGGTTGGTCAGGAAGTAATGTCTCACATTTTGTCCTTCATAATGGTAGACAGTTGTAGTTGTTAACCCCTCGAAGTTTCATATTTCCAGCGTTAGTGAACGAAGTTCCTAGTCTCTCCTACAGATGCCAGTTTTTTAATAAACTGTTAAAATAGACGACGCGCGTTCCTCCTTTCGGAGAAGTAAAGTGTTGTGAATATCCACAAACCCTTGTGTGCAGTGTATGGCACCTCTGCAGTCACCAGGAGTACTTTTGGACGTTTGGGTAAACGAGTTAGAGCTTCGGAAAATGACGAATGCGATCTCCATGATTTGTCGCTCTCCGGGCATCTTGCCACAGCGACGAGTCCTGGCATGCTGATCACTCGCTTTTGGGGTATTTATGGTACCATTCATATAGATGGTACTGCCTTTGGGCATAACATCAATTCAAATTCTTACGTCAACCCTCTGAAGACACTAAAGAAGCATCTCCTGCGAGTTTGATCCCAGGATAATTGTGCATAAAGCGTGCTCTTGCACGATAACGCATGCCTACACAGAAGAGAAGCACTGACAAAAATGGACTGTGCCTCCTCATCCAGCAAACAGTCCGTATTTAGCCCCCTCCGATTTCCATCCCTTTGAGCCACTGAAAAACGGTATTCGCAGAGGAAAAGTTGAATATGACCCGAAGTGAAGGGGAGTTAACGCCGTCAAGAAAAGATTTCGTACCGGCAAGGCATGCACACCCTTGTTTCACGCGGGCGCAAGGCTGTTCAAGTCGATGGAAAGTATGTGTAAAAAAAGATTCAGTAGAATAACCATGTGTTAATATTGTGTGTAAATTTCATATTCTTCAAATAAATATTTGTGGAGTGAAAAATGAGATTAATTTCTGACCGACCCTTGTAGTTTAGATTTAATACTAGGTATTATTCTGTTTCCATTTTTGGTTTTTCTATATTTTTATTTTCTCATATGCATACGTATATAAATGAATGAATGAGCCTAGTGTGTCCCATAAATGGCAAAGGCCTCCTGCAAGAGGGGAAACTTTTGTAAAACTCACGTGTGAGATATTCCACGTAAGGAGCACTGTACATCTGCACTTCCTAACAGGTGTCTTTCATAATCCTTCCAAATTGTTATACACCTCGCTGCACTTTACCATTGTGGCCCCACTAGTCTATTGAAATAGTCGGCCCATCTGGTTCTTGGCCTTTCTCGTCTTCTGCTTCCGATGAATGGATCCCACATGGTGGTCTTCTGCACCCATCTGTCTTGGTGAAGTCTTGCGACGTGACCCGCCCATTTCCATTTAATCTTGCAGCCTGCTGCGCAACGTTTTTTTTTTGCTTAACTCTTTCATTTCGACATTAAGGACCACGTCTGGCAAGCGTAGATTAGAACTGGAATAATGCATGTATGTCGAGATTCTATTCTGAGTTTCCTGATCAATAATTTGTCCAAGAAAATATATTTAATTCCTCAGAAGGTTTCCATGCTGGGCTATTCGTCTCTTAACATCATTATTCATTTTATTGTTTAGGGTGACGGGTACGTTGTGACGTTTTGTAATGTTTAGTTAGTGTATTCTGCCACAAAGTTCTCAAACGTATTTGCAGAATTAGTAATAATTCTAATCAAATCTAATTTCTTCCGTCTTTTCTATGATTTCGTTCATCGTTTGGATGTGGCCTACATTGCTAAATCCCGAGCGGAAGTCTGCTTCTTCACATGGCTGATTCTCATCTAGTATCTTTGTTAGCCTTCTTGTTAATATCTTTGAAAACAGTTTGTACATATTTGAAATTCGAAATGCGTTGAATTTCTTCTTGAAGATCAGGAATCTCTTTTTTCGTTTTCTTTCTAAAATTCTCGTTCTGTCTTCTCAATTCTTTAAGTTGGGAAAGGATATGCGAGAGAGTTGTCGTGGGTGAGTTTGTGCTGTTGCGATCAACTTTTGTGGAGCTCTGATTTTTTCTAACCTTTTGTGATTGTATTTTGGGAGTTTTTGTGCTTCAGCTCGCCATACTGCCAAATTATACTTGAATTTGTCACCTGGTACTACCGTTTAAGGATTCTGCCTGGCTCCGAAACATGGAAGTCTGATTCGCCCTTGCTGTGACGGTTACTGATTGCTGTCAATAGGTGTCGATAGTTGTCCTGGCCGTATTGGTTACTTTCTAAAGTTGGTCGATTTCGAGATTTTAACGGAAAAATACCTTTTGGGGTCCCCTGATACCGAAAAAGTACTTTTTTTTTTACAAAACGTCCGTCCCTCTGTCCGTCTCTCAGCCAGTCCGTCAGTCAGTTCGTCTGTCCGTCTCACCGTCTGTGAACACTACTAGCGCCTTAACCATCCGTACGTCTTTTCCCAATTGATGAATCCTCGGTCGATGTGGTTGAAGCTTTGAAATTTTGAAAAACACTTTTGAAAATTTGGGGTATTTTACATGAACCCCCCTGACATTTTCAGAATTTTCTCAAAATCGGCTCCAAATTTTTTCTTTAAATTCCTTGAAAGAATAGAGTAAAATACACTTATAAAGGTGGCATATGTCCGATTTTCACGGTAACAGAATTTTTGAAAATTGCAAAAGTTAGAAGTTTTTCAGTCTTCCTAGAACTATAAAATTGAAGACAGATTTTCCCTTCAAATGAAATTTGTTGTCAATAATTAATTCTCTCATTAAGGTTATGTAGACTTTTTGGAAATTTTAGTAGTTTTCGTGCAATATTTGCACTTTTAAAAAATAACAAAAACAAAATTTTCTCAAAAACAGATCCAATTTTTTTTAATTTGCCAAATGTCAAATGTACTGTATTCGATGACATAAACGCCATATTGTTGCATTTTTTCAAAAATTACAAAAACCTAATTTTTTTGACTCTCATATCGGTAATATTTTCATTAGCAGTAATTTCTTCACATTATTGTATTTATGAGTACATATGCTTTAAATAATATCCTATACAAATTCTCGAAAACTCAACAGTTTTCTGTTAAAATGAGCTCAAAATTCCGCATTTTCAGAAATGTTCAAACGCCATTTTTTCAAAAAGGCTCTAAATTTTTTCTTCAAACTTTTTCAATGGATAGTGCTAGGATCACTGATTAATAAGACGTAAAGTTCATATTGGTGTATTCTTTTGTTGTTGTTTTTTCAAAAATTACACAAATGTATTTTTTTAATACCTCTCACGTCGTTAATATGCACAGTTCCATCGATTTGCGTACATTATTGTATTTGCGAGTAGAAGTGCTTAAAATAATTTAAAAGGAAGTTTTTGGTAAACTCAATAGACTCCTGTGAAAAGAGCTTCAAATTTGCATTTACAGTAACGGTTAAAGGGCATTTTCTTAAAAACTTCTCCAAATTTTTCAATGAAAATTGCCATTTAGAATGAGGTTTTACTCTTCTGTAATAGTCTTGAAGTAACATTTTGGTTCTACTATTAGCAAACCGGAAATTTAAGAAAGTTTAAAAAAATGTATTTTGGGCGCCGATACATGAAAGCTGGCAATACGATGGGGCAAGACCGTAAAGACAGTCCAAACCAAGGAAATTAGAAAACTTTACTACTAGAAAGTCTGGGACAAGCACCACTAGTTACTTTCTGGTATACGGACGTATATCAGCAGTAATATACGTAGTATAGAGAAAGTTATGTAATACTGAGGAAAATCGATTTTGAGATTTCAAGGGAAATACACGTTTTGGGCCTCCTGATACCGAAAAAGGATGTTTTTTTCAAATCGTCCGTCCGTCCGTCCGTCCGTCTGTCTGTCTGTCTGTCTGTCTGTCTGTCTGTCTGTCTGTCTGTCTGTCTGTCTGTCTGTACGTCTGTGAACACTACTAGCATCTAAACCAGTCCAAATTGAAGAATCCCCTGTTCATCTGACTATAGTTGAAGCTTTGAAAAACATTCTTTAAAATTTGGTGGTACTTTGCATCAAGTCCTTGGGACATTTTCCAAATTTTCTCAAAAACCCGCTCAATTTTTTTTACATTTCTAGTGATAATAGAGTTAAATGCACTTACAATTTTTAAAAAAAATTTAATTTTTCCACGTTAACTAAAAATTGAAGATGAGATTTTACCTTCAAATGAAATTTATTGTTCATAATCATTCCTTTCAATTAGATTATCGACATTTTTTAAATTTTTAATCGTTTTCGAACAATATTTTGTGCAATATGTTCAATTTTAAAAAGTAACACAAACAAGATTTTCTCAAAAACGACTCCAACTTTTTTTCTTAAAAGTTTTGGTAGTGATAGTGATAAATGTACCCTATAAAATGACATAAACATAAGATGACATATTCTTTAATAAGACGTTAAGTTCATATTGCTCTATTCTTTTGTTTTTCAAAACTTCAAAAATTTACTTTTTTGGCTTGTTTCTTGCAACGTTCATATTTACATTAGGAGCGATTTTTTCACATTATTGTACATTATTGTACACGTCACATTATTGACGAGAACATGTGCTTTAAATAATGCCGTATAAAATTTCTCAAAATGAGCTGAAATCTCATATAAAAGTTTGGAAAATGAGCTCAAATTTCTGCATTTTGAGAAATACTCAAATGCCATTTTCTCAAAAATTACTCCAATTTTTTTCTTTAAACTTCCAACGGATAGTGTCCAACGGAGTATTTATTTGTTTCTATTTTCAAAAATTACACAAATATAATTTTTTAAATATATCTCACGCCGCTAATATGCACATTTCCACGAATTTTTAAACATTATTGCATTTGCGAGTGGGTGTGCTTCAAATGACTTTAAATGAATTTTTTCAAAATGTTAATAGAATTCAGTGAAAATGATCTTCAAATATCGCGTTTACAGTCATGCTTAAACGCCGTTTTCTTTAAAACTGAGCCAAATTTTTCAAAGAAAATTTTCATATATGACGATTTTTTCTCTTCTTTAATATTTTAAAAGTAATATTTCAAAACTACCATTAAGAAAACGAAAAATTAAGAAAATTTCTAAAAAAGCGTTTAGGGCGGAGGCAGATAGGCAGCCGCAAAGGGAATGGGGGCAAGACCGTAAACCTAGCCCACGCGAAGGAAATTAGAACATTTTACTACTAGAAAGTCTTTGCCATTCTGTAGCACCATTAGTTTTTTTTGTGATACTGAAATTGACAATGTATATTTAAATAAATATTTTATCCTTCTCATTTTTTCGCATCTGTTTTGGGGGTAAATGTTCTTTTTTGAAAAATTTACTTTCTTAGGGTAAGTCCAAAACTTTGCAAAGGAATGAATTAAAAATAAATTAAATAGAATAGGAATTAATTAAAACGCTCATTTTGTTCCTGTATTCAACATTCAAGTAATGTATGGCTTAGGGTAGGGATCACAGAATTTTGTAAATGTGCAACGTAGTGGTAAAATATGGAAGGGTACACTCTGAACATTTTTTTTATTTTTTACTGTGGGAAATACAAGTGTACGGGATAATTCACCCAGAATATGTGTGAGATTTCTCTGGGTTTCCTAGTTTTGAGCAAGCGAGGTGCTAGTTTCTCCATTCCCATTTTTGCACAGTTGATTTTGATTTTTGAAAAAGTGACTCAATGGGACCAAAATTCGCTGGTTTCGACTGTTAAAAAATTGAATTTTGAGTAATTTTTGGTGTTAACTTTACCACCCACATTTTTGAAACTTAATTTCGAGGGGTTGTGAGGTACCAAAAAATGTTTATAGTGTCACTGAAGAACCCAAAATTAATCCAAAATTATGGCGCAAGGAATTTTGAGTTTTGCGTTATTGGAGTAATTTTCATTTTTGGTTTTTGTAGTTAGAAGTTAGTTTCGAAGTTTTGAAAGGGAGACCACAGGAGCCAAAAATGCACATGTTTCGACATTAAAGAAAGATATGAATTTTAAGTGGGAGTCCTAACTTTACCAGTCTAGATTTGTCTTCATTTCGGGGTATTGGGAGGTAGCCCAAAATATTGGGAGGGGGCCTGAAATTAGCCTAAAATTATGGCTCAGACTTTTTCAATTTTTAGCAAGTGGGGGTGCTAGCTTTACGGACGTGTTATTATTTCTAATTACGTTAGAATAAGAAAACCTGGGAGACCTTCTACGTTGAAATGACTTTTGCCTTGCAATACAGAATGGGAAATTTTTATCTGAGGACAAACGATTACCGTTAGAATTTATACATTAGGAGGCTTGCTTACTAGGTTATAATTTCCTGTTTCATGATTATTCCCACAAAATAAACATTTAAATGTTACTTTGCAGCAGTTTCAGTTTCTCAATTCTTGAAAAGGTTTGCACCGAATAATTTGGTCAATTTAAATATTTTTATGAGTTATGTGGGGTCTTGAACTTCAACCACGCTGAGTTGCATTGGGGTTGTGTCTTGTAGTCTTCAGGATGTTAACCTTGTGAACTGTAAGTTTCTCACCGATCTGATTTTTGGAATAGTCAGTTAGGATATTGCGTATGATGGCACATGTGATCTTATAATATGAATCACAAAATGTATGATACCGATAGTTATTATCATTTAATATTTTTATTCGCTTCCTATAACCATCTGGAGAAGTGATGGGCACTTGAATTTGAGAGTTCTGTAATAGAGTTGTTGAATTTGAGAGTTCTTGAAATTCACTGATCAGTTTTTATAATTTTCTACTTCGTGAATGAAAATTAGGGACGATTTCTCAATGAACTGTGATTCGTTAGTAATCACTTCTTCCATTGATCCACTGCTGTCAACTTTCGCTGATTCCGCGAAGCAGTTATGCCTACTTATAGGTGGAGATGAGGACATGACTGTGAAGTTATCGTAGTATGTGGCCATCTTTTAGCCTGTCTTGATCCAATTTTTGGGAGTTAGGTCCGCTCGCTTCAAACGTACCTCGGGGGGCCTACCGCGCACACCCAATCCCTGGTTGTTAATATGTCGGTCCAGCGCCCCCGGCCTCTTGCTTGAAAGAGGAGCCGCGGCTCCGTGGCAAGCGGCGACCCGCCCGGCGCTAGAGTGTCGCGTACGTGTCGGCCACTGCTTTTTAAGTTGGGTTTCCATGGTCCGTATCGGCTTAGATAGCTCAGGTCAGTTGATGTCGCTGCAGAGCCTCTGACCGGGCTAGGTTTCTAGTCCCGACGGTGGCAGGACTTTCGACACTTGCTACAGGTACTACACTTCTAACATACTAGCGTACTAGCTAAAATGTTCTACACTATGTCGAACACAACCGCTGTCTGGCCGGCCAGTTGCACTGATCAGTAGTTTTTCGTGGTATCTCCGACCCTCATATTTTCCCTTCCTTTTCCCTTCCTCATATTTTACACACATTTACACTCACATGTACTACCTACCAAACATGCCGGGAGACCAGTCGAGACCTCAGAGCTTGTCCTGGCTGTGGCGTTTGCGTGTTGGTGGGGGATACCTTGCTGAGAAAACCCCGCTTGATGACGGTAGATGCGCCACAACTCATCGTCCAGCTGGAAAGATCACCGTCACCTCCCGAGTAAAAAATGCACTACACTTGCGGGACTAATGGCCTTAGTAGTTGACGTGCCCGAAATTCCTAATCAATCGAACCTCATACGTCAAGTCATACGTTTTAAAAAACGAAGAGACTTCGGAATAGTACAATAGTGTGGTGTGACGCAATTCATTGGGCAAGCAACAGTTCTGTGATACGTTCAAACTTTGAAGACCAACATAAAATTCAATAAGAATATCAGAAAATGAATTGTATGAGTGAGTCAACGAGAGTCAGAGTAGAAAAAATACACCACCGTTTTCTCCTCAGTTAGATGAACAAATGTTCCCTGTGGTATTTAGCTGGGAAACGCTACGTTTCTGCACGTCAGTTTCTTGACAATTTCTCTTGTATAAAGCCCAGAAGGTTTGCTTATTCTGGCGATTTTTCGACAAAGAAAAAACAAAAACTATATTGCCGGGTCCTAGTAAAAAAGAAGGATAGATCTTGTTACTACATGTAGTAAATTACTTCCTCTAAGGCGTTGTGAACTCAGAATCCATATTTTGTGGGTTGATACCGAAACTTGATACCGAAAAATCGATTGACGGAAAAATATCTGTCGGTCAATGCTAGCACCTGAAGCATTCAGTCGGTTGAGATAGAGATCTTCGTCTTCAATGAAATCTGTTCAAAAAAATCAGATCTATAAAAAACTCATACACATTTTTTAAACTTTTTCTCCATAGTCACAGATTTCTTCCGGGCTGAAGGGCCATGGTCCATTGAAAAACATATTTCCAGACGTTTCGTCCTCAACTACGACGGACATCCTCAGTGGCGATGTAGTCTCGGACGAAAAATCCTCTTTGAAGGTTCCCGGTGACTGTCAGTTTTGTCAACTGTCCCTGTTGCCATGTTCCCGCGCGCCTACGTGACCGCTGTCACGTCTTTGTTTTTCATTAGGTTTTGCTTTGGCCTGGCGGATTACGGGGATCCAAATCTGATTGATTTTCATTCCCTCCTCCTTTCTATTGAAATTGGTCGCCATGGGTAATCCCCTTAGCCCGGTCGTCGCCAACTTATACATGGAGAGTTTTGAAACTACAGCGCTGAACACCGCGCCTCTTAAACCTAAGTGTTGGTTTCGATATGTTGACGACACTTTTGTCGTATGGAGCCACGGAAAAGATACCCTCAACGATTTCCTCGACCATCTCAACAAGGTCTATCCTCGCATTCAGTTCACAATGGAAAAGGAGCGGGACGACAAGCTGGCCTTCTTAGATGTACTTGTCACCAAGAATGCAGACGGATCACTGGGACACACTGTGTACCGGAAACCAACTCACACAGATAGATACCTCAACAAAATGTCCAATCACCACCCAAGTCAGAAGAGAGCCATGATGAAAACTCTGGTTACTCGTGCAACAAGGATATGTGAAAATGACAGTTTACCCGAGGAACTGAGTCACCTCAACAGAGCTTTTCAGGCCAACGGATACTCTGCAGCGGAAGTCAAGAGAGCACTCCATCCAAAGAAAACTTCACGCAGTGAAACAAATGCCAACCAAACACTGAAAGTAAGCCTACCTTATGTGAAGAACATCACGGACCGTATAGGAAAAGTGCTAGGAAGAAACAATGTAAAAGCCATTTTCAAGCCCACTTCACAGTTTCGAAACTTATTCCGATCTGCCAAGGACAGAAGAGATCAAATATCTTCAGCAGGGGTCTATAGAATTCCATGTTCCTGTGGCGCTGTATACATTGGCACTACACAACGGAGCATCAACACCAGGCTCTCCGAACACAAGAGGAACTGCCGTTTTGGCTACACTGATAAGTCAGCAGTAGCTGAACACGCTTTCTCTGGCCGTGAACACAACATAAGATTCGAAGACGTGGATGTTTTAGCCACCACAGCTCACTACTATGCACGATTAAACCGTGAAACCATTGAAATTCACAAACATCCCCGGAATTTCAATAGAAAGGAGGAGGGAATGAAAATCAATCAGATTTGGATCCCCGTAATCTGCCAGGCCAAAGCAAAACCTAATGAAAAACAAAGACGTGACAGCGGTCACGTAGGCGCGCGGGAACATGGCAACAGGGACAGTTGACAAAACTGACAGTCACCGGGAACCTTCAAAGAGGATTTTTCGTCCGAGACTACATCGCCACTGAGGATGTCCGCCGTAGTTGCGGACGAAACGTCTGGAAATATGTTTTCCAATGGACCACGGCCCTTCAGCCCGGAATAAATCTGTGACTACAACTCCGGCCGTGAAAGCCTACATTGTTTTATTTTTTCTCCATAATTTTTTCTTGAATTTAATGCAATTTAAAAGAAATATTTTTTGAATAAGCTTTATTTTGTTGGTCGCATGAACTGCAAGGTCATCAGCAAAAATGAGACAAAATACAAAAAATAAACATCTTATACTAAAATAGGCAAAATAAAAAATCTATCGAAACAACTCCAGAAGTACCTGTTGATAAAAGTCATAAAATCGTAAAAATAAAAAAAAAACATTTTGCCAAACTTCCGGGCTCTATTCACGATGTTAAAAGATTAACCATTCTTCAACTACGTCTAACAACTTTTCAACTAACGTTGAACTCCCATGACTTTTTTGCTGGGATCCGTTTTCTCCGATATATTATACTCCGATTTAAACACAATAGCACTTCATGGTCAGGAGCTGAACGAAGAGGGGGGCACTGTCCAGTCCGGTACCCGAAGAACATCAAAAGCAGTAATTTTTTGTGTTAAGTTTGGTCGAAATATTTTTTTGAAATGAAAAAAAAATCACTGTTAGTTTTTTATTCAAAATTTATATTATATTTGTTGTGTTTAAAAAAATTGAAAACACAAAATATATTAATACCTACTGATCTATCTACATACGTAATTAACACCAATAGCATTCACCATAGCAACCAATGTTCAGGAACATTTTCACATCCAAAACTCTTTTTCGACAAATTTAATTTTAAAATTTATTTAATTTTAATTTAAAGCTATGAAATTTCAATTAACAATCTAAGCCTCTCCCATGGAGACAAGGGATTCCAGAAATATTTATCAGACCTACTTTCTGGAATGCGTATTAACTTCAAAGTAAACATTGCAAATACGTCCTGACACATTAAGAATAATTGTAACTGTAACATCAACAGTTCCATCATCTTTATTCAAATTACCTATGAAAAGCGTTTGTGAATCAGTACATGCATTTACTATTTTTTTTCTTTCTAAGTAAAGGAGAAAAGTAGTATAGTAAGAATAAAACTCGTGTCCAGGCAGGCAGGCAGGCAGGCAGGAGAAGTCCAGACGGGATTTATTGAATTACACACAGATACAATAAAAACTATGATATTTCTTCGTTATACAGCTAGAATTCTGAGAGATTTCTTGCTAAACGACTTTCTTTCCGAGATACTACGTGTATCTTCGAGGTATCCAAAGCATTAAGATCGCAATTTCAGAGAAAATTTTGTGCTCTAGGACAGTTTTGTTCGTGTAGAAATGAAAATAACAGTACAATATTTGAAAATACTTGTTATTCCCGATTTAAAATCGTGTTATCTTGATCTCAATACTGCGCATCTATTACGCCTTTTTTTCAGAATTCCTTGTTCTCTTTCACGAATTTTGCCCGTTCCAAGCATAACGTTGAGTAGACAAATGTAGAATTTTGTAAATTAATGGATTTTTTGATAATAGAATGGATAAAAATATCTACGCAGACAAGGAATCGAACCCATTACTCCCCGAATAATGGTATACCACTTTGACACAGAGCCACCCATTCCCCATTTTAAGGTTTATTTTATAAAAGCACATTTTATATTAAAGAAACTTGAAAGCAATATTATTTACAAGAGTAGTACTAATGGCACAGACTTTCTCGTACTAGTTAATTTTCTGATTTCTTTGCTGTAACCTAGTTTTTTGCCTTGACACATGCTTCTGCCAGCTGCCATCTATCGCCGTTCAAAGTACTTTTTTTTAAACATTTTGTTAACTTTTCGGTTTCCTAATAGTACAATCGAGATATTATATTAAGACTATTAAAGAAGAATAAAACTTTGTCCTAATAATAATTCATTGAAACATTTAGAGCCTTTTTTAACAAAATTGCGTTTAAGCGTTTCAGTAAATGCAAAATTTTGAAGCTCGTTTTCACAAAAAAATTTGAATTTTCAAAAAACTTCATTTGAAGCACTTTAACTCGCAAGTACAATAATGTTTACAATTACTGAGGTCCTAGATTCGAGTCCCGACTGTAGGAAGATTTTCGACACTAGCTTGTCAGCTAAGTCGAATTCTGTCGCTGGCTAGAGGAGAATTCTAAGAGTGCTCTGGTCGGTTGTTTTCCGTGGTTTCTCCGATCAACACCAGGCGAATGCCGGAGCAGCACCCTAACGAAGGAACCACGCACAGCGCGCGATCGTACCTTTGTATTCCTTTATTATCTTCACCTCTAACACGCACTTACTCTACCACGCATGCCGGGAGACCGGTGGGGATCTTTGACGTTCTTCCAGGTTCTTCTGGCTGGGGCGTTTATTTATTTATTTATTTATTTATTTAGTTATTTTACGTCAAAAACAGTTAAAAAACTGCGTATGACGTGCTATGGAGAAAAATTAATTGTGTGCACATTTTCATAATTCTGTGATCTAAGTCATATACTACTCAAAATACTACTCAACTAAGTCATATACTACTTAAATTTTGAATTTTGACAGGGAGAAAAACAACAACAAAAAAACTCCCATGTAATAAAATCTATTTTCAAGGATAAATAAGCAATACATTTTGGCTCTTATTGGCGTTGCCCCGTTGATACTTGGTTGAAGCTCACTAGCTAGCCCCGCTAGCTGGAAGCCCCGCTAACCCAAGGGAAGTCCGCACAGGATCTCGCCATCCAGTAGGAGAACATCAAATGAATAAAACATGCACTACACTTAGAGGATAAATGATTTTAGTAGTTGACGCTCCCAAAATTACGACCAACCAACCAAGAAATTGCTGAAAATGTGCATATTAACGGCCAGAGAGGTATTTAAAAAATTACATTTATGTAATTTTTGAAAAAACAAAAGTATACGCCAAAGTGAACGTAAGGTCAGATTAAACAATGCAATCACTATCCGTTGGTAAAATTTGAAGAAAAAATTTGGAGTAATTTTTGAGAAAATGGCATTTGAGTATTTCTCAAAATGCTGTTTGACCTCGTTTTCACAGAAAACTGTTGAGCTTTCGAGGAATTTTATGAAATTATTTAAAGCACATTAATCACGATTATAATGTAAACAAATTGTCACTAATGTAAATATTAACGATGTAACAAACAAGCCAAAAACTTTACATTTTTGTAATTTTTGAAGAAAAAAAAAGGATAGAGCAATATGGCGTTTATGCCATCTTATAGAGTACATTTAGCACTATCCCTTCAAGAGTTTAAAGATAACTAGAGGTGCTACAGAATGGTACAGACTTTCTCGTAGTTAAGTAATCTATTTTCCTTAGTGTGGACTGACTTTACATTCTCCCTCATTCTCTCGCCATCTGCCATCCATCGCCGCCGAAAATACATTTTTTTAACATTTTCTCAATTTTTCGCTTTCTTAATACTAGAATCAAAATTATACTTCAAGAATGTTAAATAAGAGTAAACCCTTGTTCTTAATAACAATTCTCATTGAAAAATTTGGAGCCATTTATAGGAAAATGGGGTTAAGCTTTATTGGAAATGCGAAATTTAAAGCTCTTTTTTACAGGAATCTATTGAGTTTTCGAAGAACTTCATTTGAAGTCATTTAAATCACTTCTACTGACAAATGCAATAGTGTATACAAGTTGATGGAAATGTACGTATTAAGGGAGTGAGATATAATTTCGAAAAAATTACATTTGTGTAATTAAAAAAACACCAAAATTAACTTTACGTCAAATTAAACAGTGCAATTAGCACTATGGATTCGTAAAATTTGAAGAAAAAATTTGGAGCCATTTTTGATAAAATGGCGTTTCAGCGTTTCTGAAAATGCGGAATTTTGAGCTATTTACACAGAAAACTGTTGAGTTTTCGAGGAACTTTGACATTATTTGAAGCACATGTACCCATACATATAATAATGTGAAGAAACCGTCTATGATGTAAATATTACCGACGTGGGAAACAAGTCAAACAAATTACGTATTTTAATTTTTGAAAAAAATAAAAGACTAGGTATATTTGGCGCTACCACTACCAACAATTTAAAGAAAAAATTTGGAGCCGTTTTTGAGAACATCTTGTTTTAATAACTTTTTAAAATTCGAAATATTTCACGCACTATTGCACGACTACTACCAAAATTTTCAACAAAATATACTTGACCTTAAAGAAGGAACTATTTACGGACAACAAATTTCATTTGAAGGAAAAGACTCTATCTTTAATATTGTAGTTATAAGAGAAGCCGAAAAAAATTCATTCTTTTACAATATCCAATAATTAAGAGTTATTCCTGAAAATCGAATCTATACCACCTTTATAAGTGTATTTTACTCTATTCTTTCAAAAGATTTAAAGAACAAGTTTGCAGTCGTTTTTAGAAAAATTTTGAAAATGTTCGGAAGGCTTCATGTAAAGTACCCCCAAATTTAAAAGAATGTTTTTTCAAAATTCCAAAGCTTCAACTAGGAGCAGATCGACCGCGGTTTTTTGCAATTTCGAAAAGATAATAAAGATAGATTTTACTACATGGGAGTTTTTGTTTTTTTCTCCCTTTCAAAATTCAAAATTTAAGTAGTATATGACTTAGTGCAGGGATCACAGAATTTTGAAAATGTGCACACAATTCACTTTTCCCCATAGCACGTCATACGCAGTTTTTAACTGTTTTTTGACGTAAAATAAATAAATAAATAAATAAATAAATAAATAAATAAATAAATAAATAAATAAATAAATAAATAAATAAATAAATAAATAAATAAATAAATAAATAAATAAATAAATAAATAAATAAATAAATAAATAAATAAATAAATAAATAAATAAATAAATAAATAAATAAATAAATAAATAAATAAATAAATAAATAAATAAATAAATAAATAAATAAATAAATAAATAAATAAATAAATAAATAAATAAATAAATAAATAAATAAATAAATAAATAAAATAAATAAATAAATAAATAAATAAATAAATAAATAAATAAATAATAAAAAGACCCATAAAACAGAGATTCCGGCTACACCACTTGTTAGAGGATTTTTTCTCTTAATTAAGCAACTGGTTTGATTCACGTTTTCGTCACCAGAGCGCGGCAATGAATTTTTCCGTCGAAAATAAGCCGTTTTTTCGTGCAGCATTACATAACTTTCTCTTCACTACGTATATTACTCCGAATATACGTACGTATACGAGAAAGTAAAAACGAGACAACATTAGATCACAGTTGGGAAGAGGGTGATGCAAAATCAAAAACCTAATCTAGACTAAAGAGATCAGAAGACAACTAGGACCGTACGAGGGTTTCTGGAGAGTTTCGACTGCAGCTGAGGATGATCGCCTGGTCTCCGAGGCTCGATCGCTACCTTTCGCAAATGCCGTGCAGTTGCAACGGAGTGTCTCTTTACCTGGAAGCTCTAGAACTGTGCTAAGACGTTTGAAGGAGGCAGGAATAAATTCCCGACGCGCCGAAAAAAAGGAGAAGCTCAGAGATGAGCATAAACTGTACCGCCTTGCGTTTGCCGAGGATAACATAAATCGTGATTGGGAAGATGTTATCTTCTCAGACGAGTGTGTGTTTTCTTCTGCTAACGATGGACCGGTACGCGTTTTTCGACCAACCGGCACTCGACACAATGCGGAATATGTGGTTGAGGCTTACCGCCTCGATTGGCCGCCTTGTGGCGCCGATATGAACCCAATTGAGAACGTGTGGGCCGAGACAAAACACTTTCTGAAAATTGGCCCAACCCGCAGCCAACGAATGCAGATGCCCTGTGGGAACTGGTATCAGACACTTGGGATGAGGTAGCAAACAGTGAAGGTTACGCTGCTAACCTCGTCCGTTTTCTACCACGGCGAATGCGTCAGGTAGTAGAGAACGAGGGCTTCTGGTCATCCTATTGAAGGATAGCCTGAAGACCGGCCCTTTTGAGGGCAACTAAAACATTGAAACAAAAATTGATAATATGATAATGAATCTTACACCTGGCTACTTCTCATGTATGAAAAAAATAATAAAATAAAAAATCTCAACGAGTATGGCTCGAACTCATTAAGTTACGACTACCATACTGGCCGCGATGTTAACCGTTCGCCTAACAAAGCGCTTCCACAAAAATTACTTTTCGAGGAATATCAACTCGGCAAATACAACATTAAATTAATTTTTGAGAAAATATTTTTTAATATTTTTGAAACATTGGTACTATTTATCTCAAAAACACGCGAAAAATATAAATATTCTGAGAAATGTACACGATAAAATTGAAAGATTTTAGTGTACTGATGATAGATTTCAGTAAGAAAACAGTTGTTTTCAATTTTGATGATGTAAGTCAGAATCACAAATATTCAAATAAAATTTCCGAATTCCAGAGAATTTACTAATAATCGAACATAAATCATAATTTTTTTTATTTTTTATTTAAGTTTTTATTTTCTTGTTCGACATTATTATGCCTTTCAAGGGTTTGATGATACATAATATACAATTTTGTTGTAATTACATTTCGTCATGTATGAACAATGGTAGAAGACTAATATTTACAATAACACAATAACGGCCAAGGATACCCAGGAAGGGTCCTTCAGAAAAAATGCATAAAATTTGAATTAAAACATAAGTATTTAATTTATAAACGTTGGAACCTGCTTTACAGCTAATTAAGGAGGATGTAGTAGGTCTTTAGAATATCTTGATTTTATTCGTGGAAAAAGATTGGCTGATTTACCTCGATTGTACAAAGGAGTGGCTGGGCAAGATGAAAGAGAAGAGTAGAAATTAGAAGAAAGTTTTAAAATCCAAGTTTTCAGAGGTTCTATAGATAGTTCTTTTAAAATTTCTGATATACCATGGAGCTTTTAAAACATTTCTTAAAAATTTGCAATAATGCAAAATAGCAATACTTCCAGTTTTTGAAGGTTGCTTTTAGCGGCACGTCCCCAGGTTAGGCAGGCGTAGGTCAGTGAAGGTCGTACAATGTATTTAAATATTATTATATGCTGAGTCTATTGATAATTTTGATTTTCTATTTATGAATGGATACAATTTTAATATTTTTATGTGTGTGTAATTAGCTATTGATGTTATTGGTTTTTCCAGGTTAATTTGGTATCTATTTGAAGTCCAAGATATTTAACAGGAGTGTCATTTGGAAGCCATTTAACTTCATGGTTATTAATTATTAAGGGATATGTGGGAAGAATCCGTTTTAAGGATAACATTTTTGCTTGAGATTTTTAATGATTTATTTTTATTTGCCAATCATTGTACCAAGACATGAGGAGATTTAGGTCATCTTGGATATTGTCTCTACCTAAAAGAAGATCACTAAAATATCATAATTGTAAGAACATTTTACTCACATTGAGCTCACAGTTAAAAAAGAATTGGAGAAGATTGTGAGTAAATTTTAAAGATTTCGTATTGACTTATATAAAGCGCCCCCCAAAATTATATTATCCGAATCAAATTCAACTCGCAGCGCGTTAGGTTGAGCATTTTCATCAAAATGTCGAAAAAAATCTTGGATAATTACTTCCTCTTTACTACTTAGTAGTAAAGTTCCTACTTAGTAGTAAAGCCGTTCTCGATCCCGATGTTCAGTCAAATGGTAGAGAACAGGGGTTCCTAATCGTTTAATTGCAGAACGACAAAAAGGTCCTTTTTATTTCGTATCGGTGCATTTTTTCGACATTAGTTTCGAAATAGACACATTAGTTTTTATAAAAACGACAAAATTATTCCGATTTTCGTTTTTAGAAAATAACCGAAGAACTTTTACTCATTCGAATACGTATTAGAGAACTTGACAGTCACATTAAAAAAATGAGAGTAGTTTTTTGAAAACATTTCGGATTACAGTGTAATTATTTATTTGCCTGATTTGTTAATCGGACCAGAGGCTCATGTTATAGATGTGTTTACAAGAAATTTTTGAAAAATTGAATACTTGCATGTTGAAAATTTGAAATTTTGCATTGAAAATGAAACTTTTATTATGATTTTAACGACTCTGTGCAAAGGTTGCCATAATTCAGCTTCATCATTTCACATGCCTCTACTACGTCGTTGACCGAAAGAGACCAGAGTTCGAGACCTGTCAGTGAGGGATGTTTGAGTCTAGTTACATATCTTGGTCGAATTTAGCTACTGATTCGAGGAGAATTCCAGCTGCCGCCTGCTCTTATCCGGCAGTTTCCTCTGTTTTTTCGACAAATACCAGAAAAATCCGCCAACTTTTTGCGCAGCATTACACAACCGTCTCTATACTACGTATACACGTGTATACGCCGTATGTATACGAGAAAGCAAAAATGCCGACCCAATACCTTAACAAATGGACTACGGACAGCGGATCATTCCTGCCTCAATTATCTCTCTCTCTCTCTCTCTCTCTCTCTCTCTCTCTCTCTCTCTCTCTCTCTCTCTCTCTCTCCCACACACACACACACACACACACACACACACACACAATCACACCAATCACACACACACACACACACACACACACACTGATATGGCCAACTCTACCACACATGACGGGAGACCAGATTGGAGCATAGTTCATGGCGGTTGTAGCGTTACCGCGCTTGGAAAGATATCTGGAAGTGAAACACTGTAAGCCGAAGTGCAGGTGGACGGCGGATGAACCGTTTAAACGAGGGAAGAATTCCACCACCTCCCAAGGAGTAAAATGCACAACACTGACAGTACTAATGAACATTGTAGTTAGCGCGCCCGGAAACACCACCAAGCAATCTTTCAATGGCAATTTACTGTATTCGATACAAAAAAAATTCAAGATTGTTTGGCTAACTCAGTAGGAAGTTCATATTCTACAACAAAATAAAATACGGATTAAAGTTTTATTTAGCATTTTATGAACATTGCCAGTAAAATACTTTTTTTTTAAATTTTGCAAAATAAAAGTTTAAAACTCCCAGCAATTCTCTGTTGCTTGAGATTTCCTTGTTATGTATATTCTGCTTTCCCTTTTTTAAGATTCAAAGATTAGCTTATCTAGTGTTGCTCCAAAATGGCACAAACTTTCTCGTACTCGTAAATCCCTTAATACGTTTAGTCTGAGTTAGCTTTTGTATTTTTCCCCATCCTCTTCCCAGCTACTACCTATTGGCGTCTATATCACATTTTTTCTTTCTCATGCGTACTTCGTGACAAGAGAAAATGTTGTAATCGTGTGCCGGCGAATTTTCGAGAGCAAAACTCATTGCCAAATCCTGGTAACGAAAAAGTGGGTAAATCGTGTTTGAATACGAGAATATACGAAATTACTTCCTCTGACACGTTGTGTAATCAGAAACAATGCTTTTGGGTCCTTGATACAGAAAATCGATTGACGGCAATACGTCTGTCTGTCCGACCGTTCGTCCGTCTCTGGTCAACGCTAGTGCCTAAGCCGTAGTGCCGATTTTTTTCCAAAATTGGTATTCCTTGATCGATTTAAAGGAACTCAAGGCCCTATGAATTTAAAAAGGACACTTTTATTTTGGAAGTTCTTCAGGAAGAACCTCTATATTTTCAAAATTTTCACAAAAATGGCTCCGAAAATCTTGATGTAACTTTGACCTCGGACAGCATTGAGAACGCTTAAGTGATTCGTGTAAGTCACATTTTCTCTGAACTATCTAATTTTTCGAAAAATGAAATGTTCAAAAAGTTTTCGGTGCTTTCCTGGATCTACAATATTGAAGTTAGAGATTTTTTCTTCATGGAGAGTGTTCTTTAAAGACAAATTTTGAAATAAGGTCATTTACTACAATTTATCAAAAAGATGAGTGTTTTCGGATTTTGTGTGGAATTTAGACAGTTTTTACATATTTTAAGCATTTTTTCCCTAAAAAACGGTTCCAATTTTTTCTTTAAGTTTTCTTCTCGGCGGAAAAAAGGAGTGTTAGTTTCATTTCCAGCAAACTCTGTATTTTCGAAAATTTTATTATTAACATTTTAAAACTACAAAATTGAAGGTAGAGATTCTTTCCATAAACAGAATCTGTTATAAAAATCTTTAAAAGAGATAATTTAAAATTTTTTTGAAAAACGAGTACTTTTTCCGTAAATTGTGCTTAAAAATTAAGCACTTTACATGAAAACATTTTCCTAAAAACCGTCTCAAATATTTTCTTGATTTTTTTTCAAAAATAGAACAATAAAACCTTAAAAGAATGGCGCAGATGTCATTTTCGTCAAAGTCTCAGAATTTTCGAATATTTCAAAGTTCCATTTTTAAGTGGTGGTGATATCTTACTTTTCTCTGTTTCGTTTATTAATATAATTTTGGTATACTTGACAACCCTTGTAATTTGCTGGCTGATTTCGTGAACTCAGCATGCATGTAGCCGGCTGTGATTTATCCATTCGACATTCATTTGTTAAATACTCAAAGCTGCATTTTACGCATCTACGCGTTGCTTTACAGTAGTTTGACCGTATTTTTGGCACTGATGGCATTGAACTGGTGTTTTCTTTTTATATTGTGGTTCAAATTTGATGCTTGCATTCAAAAGTTTGTAAATTTCTTTGTTGTTTTTGTGTGGTTCTAACTCCATAATGTTAAGGTGTAAAAAAAGGTGGTCTAAAATATTCTTGGTTACCCGATATCGCACTTTCTGTATGTTACGAACAAGGAGGCTGTGAGATTTGCGTTCATCTTTGACTTCTTTGTTCACAGACAGTGAATATAACGAAGTACTACGCGGAATGCTCTGTTTTATTTTGTTTGATATAGGTGGTATTCCATATCTTTTTATCCAGTACTTTAATTATGTTTCTGCATTCTTCAGTACTGTGTATGGTTTTATTTTTTACTAAGTCTCTATGCATTTGATTTGTTTTTTCCTTTACATACATGTGTTAGTTTAGAAATTCTATTAACTTCGGTATATTAATAACATTTGCACATATATTGATAATATACTGATATTTGTCGCATTTTGCGTTTCCTTTTCATATTGTGGTGACAGGGTCGGATGGAAAAAGAGTGCCGCTAAATGCACGTTGCGTTGGCAAAACGACTTGAAGGGTAGATTTGTGAGGGAACTGCGAAAAGATTGACTCTCAAACAAATGTGACTTGTCATGACGAACTAATTTCTTATAAACAATTACATACTCGTATCTCGATAATGAAAGGAGATACCGCCGATCGGATTGTGGAATTTTGCATCTCGTTTAAAGACAGTTTAGAGAAAACAAAAAATTTGCAATATTTGCAAATTTATAAACAATTTTCAATTTTTGCAATTCTGAAGTCGAAAGAGTTGCCTGATGTCCCAGAACCGAAAACTTCGAATTAACGATTTTGCAACAATTGAACGTTTTATAAACAATTTCTAAACGTGTGCTGTACGGACCGGGAGGGTCCTCAATTTGTCTCCGAGGTGAATATTGCAAAATAACAATTTTGAAAAGAGATGCTAAATTATTACTAAATACCTAGTTTAATTGTTGCAAAATTTTAAATTTGGTAAACCCGGATACTTAAACACTGTTACTTCGCCAAAACTTCCCACCCCCAAATATTTTCCCGATCCTGGAGCCGCCTTCGCACCCTTCATTTCTTCGACTCGGATTCGTAATATTCGTTCATATACTTAAGTTGTTTTGCATTAAAATTAATTCTATAGATTTTTCGCAAGTAAATCTGGATTATGTAAAAAATGTAATTAAACATTTTTCAAATCCACTAATTCTATTGCATGTGCTGAATATATTTATGTCGTAATGTATATTATTATCTTTATTGATGTATTTCATGTAGGCCATCGAATGGCTTGCACTAGGACGCAATGCGATCATTCCCGTCCCCTTGTGCCTTCTGCGCCAATACTCTCAACCCTTAGGATAAACACGCCAATCATAAGGAACGTTCATGCTAGATATCATGATTGGGAAAAATCCAGCCTATCAGCGTCTCAGTCGTTGGCAGTTGGTCGAGATTGTTCTTTTGTAATAGTTAACTATGAAAGAATCAGATGGCGTTGTTCTCCGTACAGTGCTGCCACAATGTGCAGGAGTACTGGAAATTGGCCGTTACTCATTTTATGAGTCGGCGAGGGTACACAAATCGATGAAAATGTACCCTTACCTTTAAATTTAATTTAATTTAAATTTAAAACTTTCCCTCAGGTAAAATGGCCGGAAAAATTCTATCTTCCACACCCCGCCGACAAACTTGGACACCCCTCGGCCTTGGGGAGAGCAGGGGGAGAGACGCGTTGACCAATCGCTAGCAGGTAGAACCACAGTTGTCTGTGATTAATGCAACATCCCAAGGGGTGGAAAGGACGTTGCCTCAGGGGGAAGGGGCTAGTTTGTTTACGTACGAGGCGGAAATTAGTCATATTTCCCTACCGATGGAGAGATTTTGCCTGCACGTTCGCCACAACGAAAAAATATTTCTCAGCAGGGGTTTCCGTACAGAATTATTGTCAATTGGCCCGTAAAAATTTAGCATTTTAGCAACAATTGATTTAACGTTTAGCAATCTATTTGTAAGTCCAGTCGAAGAGTAATTTTCAGATGCTCATTTCAGGCACAATTTGCGGATCCTTCCCCGCCGTATAACGAATATTACGAATTTGTTTCTAAAATTATAAATTGTTGCAAAATTGTTAATTCACAATTTTCGGCTTTGGGACATCAGGAGGCCCTCCCCCTTTAGATTTGCATAAGTTGAAAATTGTTTATAAATTTTCAATTGTTGCAATTTTTTATTGTCTCATCTGAGTGGCGTTTGAACGCGATACAAAATTTCGGAATTCGATCGGTGTTATCATATTTCGTTCTCGAGATATATGTAATTGTTTATAAGAAATTAACATCTTAGAATGACCCCATGTGTTTTCCCTTAACACAAGCATAGTGAAAAAACAGTTCTCCAATGTTGTATTTTTGCTTGCTACACTTAAAAAACACTTAACTTATAAAAAAATTCTGTGGCCAAATCAATTACGCTAAATCCGTCTTTTTATGGCGAGTATGAATATACTTTTTATTTTGTTTTTATATTCTCTTTTAAATGCTGCAATTTGCAAGTCGATATATTTATCAAATAAAGAGGAAACTGAATATATACAAATTATTTTTGAATGTGCATTACGTAAAAAAAAGAGTGTTTCTGCTTCTCCATCAAAAGGATGTTGAGCAACAGAAGAGCTGTATTATTAATTTTTTTCAAAGGCTACTTTTAAAACCGTAAGTTAGAAATTATATGTTTCTCTTATTTACCCATTACCATTAAAAAAAGAAGGGAAACATACTATTAGCTGTTTGCTGTAAACTGTATTGAATTGCATAAATGGAATGTTAAAGTTTTCAAATACAGAAATATTTATTTTGTGTGTTGAAAGATCACATGAGTAGAATCACACATCACAATATTTACACAAGTATAGAAATTTCTAAATGAAATTATATAAACTTTAAGTTAATATTTTCAATTCAATTTATCATTCAATTCATTAAGGTTTAAAATTTTTAATTTTTGTATAATATTCAAATCAGAGCTAAAAGCATCATGTGCTAAATCTACGCATTGTAAATTATATCTATGCATTTTAAATTTTAGATTGGCGAACATTTCAATGAAAATTCATGAATTCCTAAATGCTTGAAAATAAATACTTGTAAAATTAAATTATTGTAGCGTGGAAAATTATATCAAACTCACGTACTTGGTAAAACGAGTTGATACTACTGAAAGAAAGCAAAACATATGTTATAACAATTCAAAGAGATTTATCGTTTGTCTACAGTTTAGTAAATATCTATGCTCTAGCATTTTCCAGTGAAAATACGTAGAACGAACTTGGTGGTCTAGTTCAACGTTCAGCCTTCCCATCCCAGACTACATTTCAGTATCGTCAGAGTTGGAAGGTGGTTTGTTGGCCGCTAATCTCCATTCTACGAATCTATCGAAACCTTGAATTTTGCACGACCATCTGCTCAGGGAGGACGTAGCGGTTTATTAAACGGAAACGGGCCATTCGAGGTATCTAATGTGCAATCTTTGAAAACGTTTAACCATTATAAACTATCCCTAAGAAAAATATCAAATAAACAATATTAAAGGTCACCAGCTTAACATTGCCTTTAGTATTTGAATGTTCTCAACATCCCCAAAACCTACGGAAGACCCATGTTTTTACAGGTTGTTATAAAACCAATTCAATAAATATAAGCATTTATTCACGTTATTATTTTTAAAACACTCAAATATCTACGATGTTCATGTCTTCATCGAAGATCTGAGATTAAAAAGCTGATAAGCAGATAAAATTAAAGTAATTGTGAGTGATTGATAAAGTTGAAAGATCAAATGAAACACAATATTTCTTGCTTCATATATTGCTATCTTGTTTAACAGACATTTAATTACTTATGATACCTATATTTAAACATCCAAACTAATGAAAATTTTCAAAACTAAAGTCACCAATAAAACCAAATTCATCAGGAAGGATTATATTATTAAATACTTTTTTGAGATTCATGAGCTCCTGTGTGAATAACGTAGTAAACGTGATTCGTATGATGCAGTTTCTCAGAATAATACAAAACCTGCTAGACACATACACTAAACATAATAGTTGTCAAATAGTTATTTACGACATGAGTATCGTAAGATATCTTATCACAATACGAAATTGGAGAATTATCAAACAAGGCTCTTTAGCCGAATTTGTTAAGCAATTGAATATTGTAATATAATGCTACCATTTGAATGTCATAGAAAGTAAGACGCAATTTGTCAAAATTCATGTGAACTATAATTTTTGTTTAAATTTGACTCCTTATCCAGCGAAAGATATGTGACCGTACTTATGTTAACAGTTCTACTGCCATGGATTTAATTAATTAGTTTGCAGTACGCAAATTATTATTTTTGGTTTGATAGAAGCATGGATATGCAGAGTGTCGGGGAAGGAAACGTCGAAACTTTGAAAACAAAAAAGAAGATGTTTAGACAATTTTAATCATATTTTGTCTAATAAACTATATAGATATTCTGAATGGCTGAGCTGCAATAAACACGCAAATGTTGGTTTGAAAATATGGTTTCTACGCACAAATTTGCATTCTAGAATCATATAAACAGACCAGAAACATGTAACATCTTTATTATTAACAATATAAATTAATATATTAGTTCAGAAAGAAAAATTAACCGAGAAATAAAAAAGTAGTCCAACTGTGAAAATTGGGTGCTTTTTTTATTTCTAGGTTAATTTTCCTTTCTGATCAAATGTATTCATTTATTTTATTAATAATGAACTATTTAGATATTAATGAAGTGTTTATATGCTTCTACATTTTACGCAAATAGTCGCCTAGAAAACATATATTCAAAACAACTTTTGAATGTTTATTGACCCTATAGGAAGCACTCGGTATGTTACAATATTCGGGAGGAAAAAAATCAAAACTAAAATGCCTAAGTTTTCCAGTCAAAAACTTTACCGCCGTGATATACAGCTTTTGATGTTACTGCGATATTTTTCATGACACAATATTTTTAAAAAATTGGTTATCATTAAGAATAAATTAATCTTTCTTTCTGTGTTAAAAAATGCAATAATATTAATCGTGTCATGATATATACAGCCTCAAATTTGTGGGGTTAATATGATACAACTTAAGAGGCTAATGTGATACAGGTGTCGGGGCTATTTTGATACGCTAAAAATTAACTCACCTGGAAGGGATTTTTTTATGTTTAATATTACATCAAATGCGCTAAAATTCTGATTTGATGTTGATAAAATATCCAAGTATTTATCTGAGAAGGAAAGAGCAGGCGAAAATTCAGAAAGATTTCCTCGTTCTCCTCCCTACCCAGTACATGGTGATTCACTTATGATTATCAATTGGGGGGAGCTTCTACTGTTTCAGTGCAGTTACTGATTTTTCACTGGAATCACAAGGAACCAGGCCTACAATAGAAGCTAACACCGTCCCTTCAACTCCAGATATCAACTGTTCTCCTCCAGTACTTTTGAGATAACACTGTTGGAAAAAATTTAAAAAAAACAGTAGCCATCCAAAGAACAAGGAAGCGGTTGGACCCAATAGCAGCAATCATTACTAGCGAAGAGTGGATCATTACTAGGAAAGAGCGGAGTGTTTAATTTACATTGATTTAATATCTATTTTTAAAAAGAGATTTCATGAAACAAAAATCTCTAGCGTTAATATTGGTTTTCGACAATGTTAATCGGTATTGGTTTGAAATTTTCGAAAATTCAGATCGTTCGCCCAAAATTGAACGTACGCCATCTTTAAACATCTTGTGCTTCGAGGAATAGATTTACAGAAAAATTGGAGCTTTTTTTGAGAAAATTATGTAAATATGATGGGGTTAGGTGCAAAGTACCTTCAAAATTAAAAGATTCGTTACAAATTTGAAGATTGGTAATATTAGCCAAATCGTTCAAGGAATATCCATTTTGATGAAAATCATGTTTACTTGAGGAACTAGAATTACTCACACGGAGACGGATTGACAAAGAGGTTTTTTGAAATATCACTTTTTCGGGTTTAAAAAACAAACGTTTTGACAGCCTTGTGTATAGAAAGTTAAAGAACAATACCAACAATCCACTTTTTTCGAACTAGCTACTGATAAAACGTGTTTTCAGTGAAAATTTCGACACTTCCTCCTACAGCATTACGTAACTCTCATGACACGCGGAGGTAAAAATATTCCAGCGTTACTGGAATTTGAACTCGGATCCCTGTAGTCTGTAGGTCTGGCTCGACCGCACTGTGTTATCATATATTTTTCAACACGATGTCCAAGCACACCTATTACGAAAAGAATACTTACGTGATATTCATTGCACTTAGATTTTGTATTAGAGAAATGTTATACATATGTGAAAGATATCAAATTCACAAAAGAATGCAAACGAATAAAACCCATGCAACTACATAGCTCATTTTACTAAGAAATATTTTTAACCTGAAGCCGTGGTCTTCAGAACCCTCTTTTTTATATACAATTTATTTATTGAGCGATTGGAAATTACACAGATCAGTACTAAATTACTATCTCATGTGCATTTGCTGGCTTACATTGTAACTTGTACTAAACTTAACACTAAAAACTTAAAACTAAACTTCCTTACTACAGGTGTAGGAAAATTCAAGAACCCCTACTATGAACAATTAGTAGAGAAAATGTTCAAGAACGCTTCGAAAGAAAATCTATCCTTAATTCTAGGTGGGAAGTCAATTAAAGTGGCCAGGTTGTAGTGGACGGCTCGGTTAATTGTATTTAGGTTGGAGTAAAAATTATTGGAAAGATGGGCAATGTGTTTGATGATCAGTGATATATTCAGTTCTTTATGAAGTTGGGCGTTAGAGATGAACCATGGGGCATGTGTTGCTAATCTGAGGAATCTATTTTGTACAATTTGAAGTTTATTAATGTTAGAAATAGATGCAATGGTCCAGATGGGACATGCGTAGAGCATTAATGGTCTGACTATTACTTTAAAAATTGTAATGGCATTTGTTAGGGATAGCTGGATTTTGGAGTTGATAAGGCATTTTAGTTGAGATATTTTGATTTTTGCTTGTTGTTGTTTTAGTGTTATGTGTGTTTTCCAGCTGAGTCTTGTGTCGACATTCATCCCGAGGTATTTTACTTTACTTGGTTTTGTGGTGTCCATGGAATTGTGTGTTTATTAATG